>JARHVA010005003.1:1155000-1359870 GCA_037957365.1 Torreya grandis
GTCGAATGGTGACTCTTCGTACTGTCTTCTTCATATAGAAACTCCCCTATAGCGTTTCCAATGGTTTTATAAACTGCCTCTTGCCACAGCTGTATCGGAAGGTAAGGGAGCTGCACCCATATAGGGATTTGTTAAAGGATTCCGAGAGAGGGTTAAAATCCTTATGCCAAGGTTTGGCCATAAGAGGAAATCTGCCCTGCCAAGAAAAATTATTGTGGCACAATATAGATTTCCTATCTTCAGGGCTTTGAAATATTACTATAAAAAAACCCCTGGCACAGGGCTGGATTTGATCGTCTTTAATATGCAGCCAACTCTTAGCAATCCAATTCTATAGATCTACAAAAGAGGGCCAGAAACCACGAAAATGGAAAATGGTAGCACAAGAGGAAAACCATTTTTCTTCTTGGAAGATATTTTCTGCTAATTCAGGGTCTAAAGTTACCCTAATAGGTTTTAAAGCACTTACAGGCGATACGCGGGTAGGTACAGGTGTTGTATGAGGCCGAGCATCGTGTATATCTGCTTTGAAGGCCGCCACATCCTCATAGGTTTGCCCCCCTGGTCCATGCCCTAAACCAAGAACGTAGGCCGGACACACGGCTGTAGTATCTTCAATCCCCATAGCAGAAATCCCTTTGAGGGTATTCTGGTTCCTCCCTCTACTAGCAGAAAATACCTCCTCTATAACGGTAACCACAGCCTCACCGGCCGCTTGGATCACAGCAGCCGATTTCAAATTTTGGTTCACACGCGCAGGAGCAGGAGCCAAAACCATCTTGAAAGGAATATCTCTTAACACATTTTTTTTACTTTGGGGTCTAATGTTGTTGTCTACTCCTACCACTATTATTCAAACTGATCATAGAGACTTTGGGGTCTGATGTTGTTGTCTACTCCTACCACTATTATTCAAACTGATCATAGAGACTTAAGGTTTTTGGGTTCTTTGCACTATTCTTATGTGAGCCTACCTATGAAATCTTGAGTGTTGAATGTCGATGGAGTTCTCTATAGAGATGATTTAATATTCAAACCCTAACCCTTTGTCATGCTTGATAAAATAAGATTTGAATCACTTAGAGAAATGGAGGGGTTAGTGTGTAATATGCACTAAACATGTAATCCACACCCCTTGTGTGGTCACGCTGCCTACATACCAATACTCTGAAGAGGGATCAAGGCATATGTAGTTCTCCCACTTGATGTGCTTTGTCAAATAGTATGATATAGATGCAAAAATTCCAAATTTAGAGTGCTTGAGGTGGTTAGGGACTAGTATGATGGTTTAAGTGTGTTTATAGTTGTGTTGGGTGACGTATGTAGAGAATAGGGAGGTTTTCCTTAGTGCTTTGTTTGTAATCTTGCTTTATTTGTAATATTTGTCACCTCCCCTATAAATGAATTTTAGATGGGCTTTTATAGTAAACTATTAGTCACGGGTTAGATGTATTCACACTAGGCTGACATAATTAAGGATAGGAATCAGATGAAAATGACCATTTGGGATCAAAATGTAAATGGATAAGAGCACCAAAAATAGGACACCCTAGGGTTTGACACTATAGTCTAGGTATGGTGCTCCTATCCTACAATCTCAAGACCTATAGGATTAGGATTAGATTGGGAAATACATCTTGGCTGAGGTGGAATGACCATTTGGAAGGCTTTGGGTGACTAGAAATGTGCAAAAAGGTGTCTAGAAGGATCACAAGAACATGCAAAAAGGAGATATGGATAGGGTATCACAAGCCACACTCAAACTACCAATTTGGATATTTTTCATGACTTCAATGCCAAATTGGTTTGCATGTAGAAACCTCGGTCATAATGTTGACCCACACACACCCATCCACCCCTTTATGCTAATTTTACTTGTAATTAAGTCCTTTATAGGCCAAAAGTGTCACAAAAAACCATTTTCACTTATGACCAAGGTAAATGCAAATAATTTTAGTCACATTTATTCATGATCACCCCTTTTTATTTGAATTTAGGAAAAAAGGGTGTGGTTTTTACAACATAAGTCATATTATGACCCTTGCATATACAACCACCAATTTATATTGATTTTATTTCTCAGTAGTCCCTTATATGCCAAAAGTGACACGATAAAACTATATCCACTTACAACTAGGGAAATGCAAATAATTTAAAGAAATTTTGTGCATGATCACCTCAATTCACTTCAAATTAAATCCAAAGTGGTGTGATTAGTGTAGCATAAGTTGTATTTGTGAACCACACACACCTAAACACCCCTTTATGTTTATTTCACTTGCTATTAAGTCCCTCGTATGTAAAAAACCACACAAAAACACTATATCCACTTGTGACCAGGATAAATGTAGATTATTTAGGGCATATATGGGTGTGACCACATAAATTCACTTTAAAATCAAGCCAAATTGGTATTATTAGGGCAACGTGTGTCACATTGGTGACCCATGAATATTAAACCACCCCTTTATGTCATTTTTACTTTAGATTATGGGGATTATTGGCTAAAATTAACACAACAAAACTATGTGGTTTCTTATTTGAACTATGAATACATGAGATTACTAAATTCTACCTTAAAAATTAGCACAAGACATAAATTCCATGTGTGTGTGTGTGTGTGTGTGTGTGTGGAACTAAACTATAGGTAGTATGCCTCTATCATGTCATGTGTATATATGAGATACACACACATGAGATAAGTCATTTATGAGTCATGATCCATAATTATTATCTCGAGACAAGAGATAAATAGTCAATTTATTTGGGTGGATAGCCTTGGTATTCTACTGATTTTAACATTGATGTCTTGGTATGGAAGCAACTCTATATTAGGAAAAATTTTATTAACAAACCAAGTCCCTTAGTTCTCCCATAGATATGGTTGATGTTAGTATTGATTAGATGGATGGTCTAATGGCATCAAAGTATTCAATTAAATAAGGGAGGGGAACTTTAGTATGTTGGGCCACCCACATTACCACACTAGTCTATATGTTTTTATTTAATGGCATCACATTATTAAATAGACCTAACACACCAATGCAACCCATACTTAACAAAACCCATTCAGTGATGTTAAGCAATCGAAACCAACTATCATATCAATAAAGAAAGAATTATACATCACATCATGGTACCCACACCCTTTCCATGATCGATCACGTCAACATAATATTAATATAGAGATGATATTGACCTATTTTATGATATGGCTATGTACTTTAACACACACATAATACATGCCATGCTAGGCATCATACACATTGGGTCACTTTGGTCATTCCATACATATTACATATGTAATGTAGTAGCAATGATCATTGATTTACTTGTTCAATAATTAATAAACTCATTCAATGGATATAATGAAATAGATATAACCAATATAAATGATAGACATTGGGCCTTATATCTACTCATTCCTAGTTTTGTAGTTTTGGTGGCCCAACATACTAGTGCACCCATCCCATGTTGAATTAAATACAATGATGTAATTAGACCATCCATTTAACCACTAGGTTATGTGCATGGAATGGGGGGATAATTTTGTGAACATTTCCCCTAACGCCTATATGTTATGGCCATAATGCATACATGTTATGGCCATAATGCAAATGCATTATTTAAAATTAGGCTCAAAAAATTTGAGACATAACACATATGCATTATGAAGGCATAATGTGTACATGTTATGTCTTTATAACACACATTATGATCTCTAAGAATATTACCAATAATGTGTACACTTTATTTTCATTCTTCCTAATGCTAAAAATGTGTACGAATTACAATTTAAATAGAAAAAAACATAAAAAGGTCCATCTGTAGGCCATAAGATTTCATTATAACTTTACTTCTTGATCGATGATTCCCTTGCCCAAACCACAATTGAATTTTACTTGGAGGATAAAAAACACACCACAATCCCCTGATACCTCTCTAAATAACCAATTCCACCATGGAAGGGAGGTAAGTAATAAAAAACAAAACACATTAACAATAAACTTGACAAATTTTTTTATTTGCATTGTTTGATTGTTAAATCCTTATTTTAACAACCTATTCCTCTACAAGAGATTAGCATGTTAACCAAATTCTTAACCCTCCTCCTAACGCTCTACTTAACCCTCCTATAGTTCTTCAAGATCCCCCATGCAGTCAGAGGGATCTAGATGCACACATAGTGGAAAAAATTAGACACTAAACACACAATTAGGAGAATGAGGGACCCCACATAGACCAACACCCAAGAGTTAGTATCATGTCAAGTTAACTCAATAATGAGTTAAATTGATAGATGGGAAAATATAGGGATAGATGTAGGGATTACTATGTTAATAAATTGTTAGTGTGTGAGGTGAAGAACAAAGACATATCAAAATAGAAAATTTATTCCTTATTCATCAACCTAAGAACCAATGGACCTTTTCCATTAACCACTAACATTTCCCAATCCACTGATGCTAACACAATTTGATCCAAAATAATTCTTGAGACGAAAATAAATGTGTGTAATAAAGTTATATTCAATGATTTATGAATAGGCCCCTTCAAAATTGTATACATTATCCCTATCTAATTATCTAATTATTATTAGTCATCAACAACATTTAAATATTAGAGTAATAGTATTTCCATAGTCCATTATATTGCTGTGAATGCTTTTGGATATAACTGTGTGTCCACTTTCAAGTTCTAAAAGTGCACACATAGTTATTTCGAGAAGCATTCACAACAATTTTTAAATAATTTTAAATATTAGAATTGTATCCAATGATTTATGAATAGGTCCCTCCACTATCATATAATTTATCCCTATCTACTTGTCTAGTTGTTTCTTAGTCATTAAAAATCTATAAATAAGTATGTATATTGAAATTGTATTCACTGATTTAAGAATAGGTCCCTTCACTATCATAAACTTTATCCATATATACTTGTCCACTTATTTCTTGGTTAGAAACAATGTATAAATAAGTCCACACATTGTTATGTTATTATTTTGTATGCCTTTATGGATTTTATGGACACACACACACACACACACACACACACACACACACACACACACACACACACACACACACACACACACACACACACACACACACACACACACACACACACACACACACACACACACACACACACACACACACACACACACACACACACACACACACACACACACACACACACACACACACACGCGCGCGCGCGCGCGCGCGTGCGCGCGCGCGCGTGTGTGTGTGCATGTGCGTGCGTGTGCGTGTGTGTGCGTGTGTGTGCGTGTGTGTGTGCGTGTGTGTGTGCGTGTGTGTGTGTGTGTGTGTGTGTGTGTGTGTGTGTGTGTGTGTGTGTGTGTGTGTGTGTGTGTGTGTGTGTGTGTGTGTGTGTGTGTGTGTGTGTGTCCATAAAATCCATAAAGGCATATAAAATAAGAACATAATAAAATGTTGGATGAATGTTATATAGGTATATAATACAAATAACACATACATTGCTATATAGGCATAAAAAAAATTACATCAATATATATATATATATATATATATATATATATATATATATATATATATATTGACATTTTATGGTCATAATCTTTTTTTTACAATTCATCTCACATTATTATTGTAAAACTAAATTTGATGGTGTATTGGCATATTTAGGTATGATCATCTTTAATATTTCCTTTATGTAATTTATTAATACTTACTTATAATATTTCAATAAGTTTTGTGATTAAAAATATATGAAATAAAAGATTATAATGTTTTTCAAAGATATAATCATATATTACTATGAAGTATCTCTCAAGATTGGGCTATACCATTTATCACTATTATAATGTGGATACCCTTGATACACTGGTTTAATATCATTTAGGACTTGATATTGATGTTTTTTAAATTCCTAAATTTATAAACATACAAAATTTCTATTATAAGTACTTGATTGAAATAAATAATGAAATACTCATTTGTTGTATAACTTCTTTAGATGCCCTTATACATATTACTTATGCATGTTTAATGAAATGGTTATGTTCTACCTCATCCTTTGGGATGTTATCTCTTTGTATATACTTTGAATTCTTGTGTGGAGACTCTTCTTTGGCCCTTTGAAGTAGTGTACAATTTTAATTCTCATGTATATTGAGGCCTTGAAATATTTTCATGGTTATATCTATTTTTCAATTCTCCCTCTTCACTACACTTGTTTTGGCCATTTCGTGTTTCTCTGTCACTTGAGAAAACTATTTCTTCACCATTTGAGAAATATCCATATTCATATTTATTTGGTTTCATTTTAAATTCAAAATATCAATCCTATATGTCACATTTGAACATGTCATTTTGATTCAAAATACCCTCAATGATTGTATTTGATGGTTTATTATCATGCACTACGTTTGGCTTCTTTCTGTTACCTCTAGTAGAGGCTACTACTTTCATGGCAAGTTCCTTATTTGAAGATTAAAATAATGGATTCAAATAGCTTCAAGGGAAAAAGAAGTGTGAAATTTTGAGCAATCCCATAGGGATAAAGGAGATGAGATGAAAAAGCTATGGACTAGAGGTGAAATAATGATTGCATGGAATGAGTTTAAAAAGAAGTTTAAGGAAATGATTTATGAGATCTTCAAAACCATAACCTCGAAAGAGTGACAAACAATTATTTGAGAAAAAAAAAATAGGGAAGTATGGGGTAATGCTGAAATAAATTTTCTATTCAAACTGAAACCATATAGATACCTAAGTATAAGGATGTGCACATGAGATGCATAAATTCATAGTAGGCAATTTTACAAAGTGTTAGAATGGATGATGCACAAATTTAGTGTTACTCGCACAACTTATAGAAAGACTATTTTTGTATATGCATTTATAATATTGAAATAAACACATAATGGATCAGAAGAAATAAAAATATAATAGATGGCAAGAAACAAAATAATGATTGCACAAATGGCTAGGGATCGATCATGGATAAAATAATATTTGTGGGAATATGAGAACATTTGGCAAATAGGATAGGTGGAGGTCAAGTTAGTAATAGATGGCAGGTGCTAAGGAGATATTATAAACCTATAAATAGACCCCTTAGCCTCTCATTTGACACATATTGAGAAGTCACACATTTAATGGATCCTGAGAAGTCTCACATTTGGAGATTTGAAAAGGATGCATGTTTTACAAGTTAGGAGCGAACTAAAGATCAAGATAGGTTTTAGTGAATGTATTTAAACATGTGAGGTATTTGTAAATATTATATATGTTTTTTAGATTGAATTCTTAATATAATTTCTTTAATGGAGTTCATGTATATGTGGAGTGTACTTGTATATGTGGAGTTCTTGATTATTGTTTAGTTTACTTTAGTATATGTTAGGGTTTGAATGTGTTATCTTTGCACATGAATTTTATCTTTGTAATTACTCACATCAATCAATGGGGTTATTGATGTTCTCTTGTTTCACCTCGAGTGTATGCTCAAGTATTTTTGCTTAAGTGATATGTTGTAATTGGAAGTATTCTTCTATTTGTTAAACATAATCTAACTTGCATAGGGCTAGGAAAGATCAATAAAAATCACAACACCCAAGCATGCTAGTGAGCATACAAGGTCCATAAAGACCAAGAAATGATGTGAAAGTTAAATATAATGTAAAAACACAAAAATGTGCAAATAATAAACATACATATCATGATTTTAAACCTTAAAAAAACAAGATAAGGTAGTACTGAGCTAGTAAAGGAGCCTTAATAGGAAAATGGAGAGGAACTTGTTGCTCAAAAGAATTTTTGTTTAAATATATATTTATTAACCTAGACTAATGTAACTAGTAGATGGGGTGGTTAAGACCCTGATGAATTAATTCATGTCAAGTATATGTCCATACTTACTAGATTTATGGTCACTCATAACAACTATGTTTTTCTCTACCTCTGCCTCAAAAGACATGTTGCCACTTTCAACATTGATGAAGCAACAATTATAGAACTCCAAATTCAATGATTTATGGCTCAAAACTAATACTAACAATAAATATGGGGTGTTGGCAAAGTATAGGACCATTTTATTTCCCTCCCATCATGCCTGATGTAGAGACCCACCACCTATTCTCGCCTCAAGAACACCCTTCCCAAAACAAGAAAAATGTAGTTTTAAAGCCTAATTTCAAGAATGCATAAAATGGAAACCATAAGTCATTGGTAATAACTCAAAGAACAATCATATGTTTGTCAAAACCCTCTAATTTCACCCTAGATCATGTAAATGGAACCTTCAAGACCAATCTATGGTATAAGTTATAGTGACGGGTTCTGAAATGCAAATTTATTATAGTGAAGAGATAGGTGCTTATCTTCTAATTGGCATCTCTACCTGCAAAAACTATATTTTAAAATTCATCACTTTAATAGAATATATATATATATATATATATATATATATATATATATATATATATATATATATATATATATATATATATATATATATATATATATATATATATATCAAAATTACATGTGGTTTCATGAACACAATGTCCAAATCCACTTGGATGCATATTTTCACTACTATTCAAGATTATGGAAACACTAACAACAAATGTTGTCAAAGTTGAAGTTGGAGTTGGATAGCTCTACTTTCATTGCTTCATGGCCCAAAACCAAAACCAAAAACACATTTGAGGTGTTATATAAAATATAGGACCAGATTAATATCCTTTCATCATGCTCAGTTGAGAGACCCACAACCCATTATGGCCTCAAGAACGTCCCTCCCAAAATTAAAAAAATATAGTTTTTAATCCTGACTTCAGGTATGCATAAAATAGAGAAAGTAAGTCATTGGAAAGAATAAAAATATCCCTCATATGCATGTTTAATCCCTATAATTTTAACCCATATCATGTATATGTAACCTTCAATACCAATTTGTGGCACAAGTTGCAATGACAAGTCCTGAAATATAAATTTATTATAGTAAAGACACACTTGCTTGTCCTCTAATTGGCATTTCCACCTCCAGGACTTCTAGGTGAAAATTCATCACTTTAAAAACATATATAGGAAAATTATATTTGATCCCATGACCAATACATCCAAATCCACTTGGGTTCATGTTTTCACTACTATTTAGAAGCATGGAAGCACCCTCAAAAAATGTTGTCAAAGTTGAAGTTGCAATTGGAGAACTCCACTTCTATTGTTTTGTATCTCAAAACTGGTGTTTACAATATGTTAGGGGTGGTGGATAAAATTAATTACTATGTTATTTGCATTATATCATTCCATATTGAGAGACCCACCACCCATTATGACCTCAAGAACGCCCTTCACAAAACAAGAAAAATGTAGTTTTTATGCATGAATTTAGGTGTGTATAAAATGGAATCCATAAGTCATTGAAATTAATTAAAATAAACCCCATATTCATATTAAATACATATAATTTCATCCTATATAATTTATACATAACCTTCAAGACCAATCTATGGCACAAATTGCAGTGATGGGTCTTGAAATGCAAATTTATTGCAGTGAAGAGATAAGTACTTGTCCTCCAACTAGCATTTCTACCTCTAGGACCTCCATGTGAAAATACATCACTTAAATAATGTATAGATAGTCAAATGAAACATTATACCATGATCATGACATGTAAATCCACCTAGATGCATGTTTTCACTAATATTCAAGAGCATGGAAACACTAACAACAAATGTTTTCAAAGTTGAAGTTGTAGTTGGAGAACTCTACTTCTAGTGCTTCATGAATAAAAACCAATGATGCCAAAACATATAGGTTGGAATATAATGTCCAATACTATGTTATTTTCCTTCCATCATGCCCGGTCTAGAGACCCACAACCCATTCTGGCCTCAAGAATGTACTTTCCAAAACAAGAAAAATATATTTTTTAACTCTAAATTCAGGCATGTGTATAAATAAATATAAGTGATTGGTGTGACCTGAAAGAACCCTCATGTTCATGTCCAATCCATCTAATTTTACATTAGATCATGTATATATGACCTTCAATACCAATTTGTGGTACAATTTATAGTGACAGGTATTGAAATGCAAATTTATTGTAGTGAAAAGACAAGTGCTTGTCCTCTAACTAGCATTTATACCTTTGGGACCTCTAGGTGAAAATCCATTACTTCAAATATATATATATATATATATATATATATATATATATATATATATATATATATATATATATATATATATATTATAAGTTATTCTATGAACACAATGTCTAAATCAACATGGATGCATGTTTTAACAACTATTTAGGAGTGTGCAAACACTAACATAAATTGTTGTTAAAGTTAAAGTTACAGTTGGAAAACTCCACTTCTGGTGATTTATGACTCAAAAATGGCACTAAAAAAACATCTATGCTGGTGGATAACATCTAAGACTAGGTTCTTGGCCTTCCATCATGCCCAATCAATAGACCACCACCCATTCCAACCTCAAGAATGCCCTTCGTAAAATAAGAAAAATGGAGTTTTTAAGCCTGACATTAGGTGTGCATAAAATATAAACTATAAGTCATTCATATGAATAGAAAGAACCCTCATGTTCATTTAAAATTCATATAATTGAAACATATATAATGTAAATATAACCTTTAATACCAATCTATGACATAAGTTGTAGTGATGGGTACTAAACTGAAACTTTATTGTAGTGAAAAGACAAGTGTTTGTCCTCCAACTAACATTTCCACATCTAGGACCTCCAAGTAAAAATAAATCACTTTGAACACATTTAAATAGGATAATTACATGTGATACCATGACCACAACATCTAAATACACACAAATTCATGTTTTCATTACTATTTAGGAACATGGAAACATTGAAAACAAATATTGTCAAAGTTGATGTTGAAGTTGGAGAACTCTACTTCCAATTCTTCTGGGCTTGAAAATGAAACTAAAAACACATCCAAGGTGGTAGATAACATCCATTACTAGGTTATTAGCCTTACATCATACTCATTTGAGATACCCACTACCCATTCCAAACTCAAGAGCACCCTTCCCAAAACAAAAAAAATCCAATTTTTAAACCTGACTTCAGGCATGCATAAAATGAAAAATATAAGTCATTGGAAAAAAATGAAATAACCTTATTTTGAGTGTCCAAGCCTTATAATTTCATCCTAGAGTAGTTAAATAGAAAATTCAAGAACAATCCATGGTATAAATAGTAGTGATGGGTCCTAAAGTGCAAATTTATTGTAGTGAATAGACAAGTGCTTGTCCTTCAATTGGTATTTCCACCTCTAAGACCTTAGGATGAAAATACATAACTTTGATCACATCTAGATAGGAAAATGACATGTGTTCCCATAAAAACAATGTCCATATCCACTCAAATGCGTGTTTTCACTACAATTTAGGAGTGTGGAAACACTGGCAAATGTTGTTAAAGTTGAAGTTGTAATAGGATAACTCCAATTTCAGTGTTTTATGGCTTTAAATCAATGTTTTCAACACATATAGGGTGGTGGATAATGTCCAATACCAGGTTCTTGGCCTTCCATCATGACTGGTCAAGATACCCACCACCCATTCCAACCTCAAGAATGCCCTTCCCAAGATAATAAAAATGTAGTTTTTAGATTGAGTTCAGGAGTGTGTAAAACATAAATCATAATTCATTGGATTAATTAAAAGAACCATCCTATGTGTGTCTAATCCCTCTAATTTAATCCTAGAGCATGTCAATAAAACCTTATAGAACAATCCATGGCACAAGTTGCAGTGATGGGTCCTAAGTACTTATATTAATTTTCTCTTAGCCTCAATAATATGTAATTCTTTATTACCAATGTCAATCGCCTTAAAGTGGAAGCTTATTTGGAACCACTAACCTACAAAAAAAAATAGTAAGTAGTTAAAAATAAAATTTATATGTATTACCTATAAAATCAATAAAATTTGGTAAAATTAAATACATCTACATTTGATAATTCCACAAACCTTAGAATTCAATCTAACAAACCACTAAGATTTGCTCTAATCTTGATATTAACAATAATAATTTCATGGTCTGATTCATGAACT
The DNA here is from genome assembly GCA_037957365.1 of Torreya grandis. Classification (NCBI taxonomy): domain Eukaryota; kingdom Viridiplantae; phylum Streptophyta; class Pinopsida; order Cupressales; family Taxaceae; genus Torreya; species Torreya grandis. The sequence goes on from JARHVA010005003.1 coordinate 1,167,104, forward strand.
TTCCATATATTTTTGTTTAATGGCCACCCATGATATTTGACCAATTGAATATTTGTTGCAAGAACCAAATTTGAATAGTGCAGTATCTTCCTATTGTTTCAAAGTCTTCAAATAACCATACATTTGAATTTTTTATAGGATATTATCAAAGCCAAGATCTAGTGACAACCATAGACCCAATGGAATAGTCAATGTTTTCTCCATCTATGACTAGGGAAGTTAATTTTTTATTTTCCTCTACACACTAACATATGTAGTAATTTGTTTCCTCTTAATTGTCCTTATTAGTAATAACTACAATAACATTACTTATGTCATAAAAAAAATTTAATGACATTTTCATGATAGATAATGGGAATAAATATTATTTAGTGATTAATCTTCTACCTATTTTCACTAGGGAAGATACATATTCAAAGTCATGTGATGATGTCCTATCTATAAGTTGTAATGCTAGTAGAACCTAATATGTTTCCATTAGAATTAGAGGTTTGTAGATCCATTCATCCACCCACTCTTTTAAATCACTCATTATAAACAAACTCCATTCATGAAGAACAAAAACTTGTCAAGTGTCTCATACGAATAGTCTAAGAACTTGTATTTGAGCTACAAAATGAGTGGAGATCACTTAATCCCATTAAAATCATACAATCCTCATAATTTTCTAAGTGTTATTATTCCATGAGCAAGAAATATATATGAACAATAGAATTATTTTGATCACCATGGCCCCTTCTATCATTACACGATTCAAAAATGGTTGTTACTTCAATCAAAATAACACCATCTTTAAACTTCAACTCCTACCTTGAAGGGGCACTTTTTACACATGCTCCAACATCCTCATGTTACCCTTTTACATGGACAACCTTAGTAAAACTCCAAATGTGTTCTACACAATTGATAATGTGCATCTTTATCAACCAATAAAACATATGTGCATTATTGAATTGTGATGTGAAATTTTTTGACCAAATGTTATGATGATTGAAAGTAATGTTCCTCGCAATCAACTATACATAGAATACCTAAAAAAAAACTTCAACATACTTTTTACAATGTGATTGGTCAACACCGACATATAAATGGCACTCCCTTATTTTTTTATGATCTTTATCTATGCTACTAGGTGTATGAATGAATGTTATATGCTCGAATATGGTAAGCTATATTGAGTTGTAATATTATGACTAAACTTCCATTTGTGGTTTGAATGTGTAATTATCAACAAAATATTCTACTAAAATAATAGAACCAAGTGGGAATGTGTCCTTGATTAGCTTAAAATATTCATCTAATCATCTATCCTTTTGTATATTCCTTGCATACTCATAAACAATTTCCTCATTGAGTTTGAACATAAATTCTAAAATAGGTATCTATTTGTAACAAGCTCACACCTTCTAGATTATTCTCCATATTTTAATTGATAATTCATAGATTTGTATTTGTTCAAACCAATTAATTCTTACCCAATTTCACTTTTGCTCTCCTTATGGATATAATTTTTAAATTCTGGTAATCCACCACAATTTTTGCAATTTCCATCCAAACATGCATTGTTATAAAAAAATTGTCCATCTGGTCTTTCAAAAAAAATGCTTGGAATAAATTTATTATCTAATTTAAATTATCTACCACATTCTTTTAAAATGGTTTCAGCATGCAAAGAACAATGTATATGGTGTAAAACATCATAGTGCATTAAAAATTCAACATGTTGTTTACAACAAGTGGTGCATGTGTGATTTATTTTTACATAAAATAGTATGGCCATCTCAAAATATCTTTGACTTATGAAAATTTATGGATGTATTTATAAAATCTTAGAGTATAACTGTGTTTGGGTCATAGCCAAGAAATGTTTTAGATGTGGTTCAAAGTTACGAGAACCAACTTTTCTTTTCACCACATCTCTTATATTGGGTGAAACTCTTGTATTGCCTTTCTAAAATTATGTAGGTAAATCTTTGAGAGAATTTATTATAGCATTATCTTTTCTTAGAATTATATTAGAGAATGACCATAGCTTAGTGATATTGGTATCATTAAGTATTTTTCATCTTTCAATTTCTTTCATTAATGTTTTTCTATTTATGTCTAATGTTAGGCTAGTTTTTGAAATCAATTATTTTTTACCTATTTGATCACTTACTGCACAAGTTGTAATGATACATTGGTAAACATTAAAATATTTGTTGTGTGATTTTTGGCCTATAATATGATATGCATCATGTAGATTTTCAATAATTTCATTATTTTCATCATCCATGTTAGATGTTCTTAGTCCTAGGGTGTACATTGTCAGTATCATATTAATCAATTCCATCAACTAAATAAACACTTGACATTTTTTACTATCAAAATGTTGTTTAACAAAGAAATTGTCCCAATTTTTTTTTTCATCTAATCTTATTGAATCATGGTTAGACCTATTTTTATGCATTTGTTTCAAAATGTTTTCATCAACTTCAATTAATTACTCACCTTTTCTATGCACAATCCTCAGAGGTGTTGTTAATAGTGGAGTTTGCTGAAAAGGTGTTCTAAAATCATTATGTTCACTACTAGTTTATTCATTGTTAGTTTCATTATTTACTTGTGGGATGACATTTTATTCATTGTTACTTTCATCATTATGTGTTTCCATGAAATTATATACATTGATAGGAGGTAAATAGTCATGCATAGATTCATCATCAACAAAATCAAAAACTATATACCTTGAATGTGGACTTGCAACATAATTTGAACTTTTAGGTAAATATTCATAATCATTATGAAAATAATTATTTTTAATTTCATTATTATCTAAGACATTTGGCTCATTAAGGATAGTGTTTGTACCTTGTCTCAAATGAAATGATTACATTCACACCTTTTATTTTTCTCTCAACTCTTCTAATTGATCCAATATTTTTTGCCTTAACTTATTCATCTTATTTTAATGAACTTCATCACCCATGAATAGAAAAATAAACATTTCAAATTACTTTTGATGGTGGGGACCTAAAGAACAATTTGATTCCTTTTGATAGTGGGGGACCCAAAGAATAATTTGATTCCTTTTGTCTTCATCATAAAAAACATAAAATGATGTAGAGAATGTTTGTGGGGTTATAATTCTTTAAATAGTAGGAAAAAAATGTTGGACAATGATTTTTTTTGTCTAGAGATAATAACGCATACACATTATTTTTCCTATATACACATTATACTATAATGTGTATACACATTATCAATAATGTATACACATTATAGTATAATGTATGTGCATTATTGATAGTATGCCTATGTGATCATATATCATGTTGTTGTGATATAAGATCATACTAAATAATAAAACCTATGTTATATTATTATTTTAGGGTTTATTTACCCATATCTTGTATTCTATACAATTGATTGAGCCATAATTTAGGTTCATGGGGCTCATTTTGGCCTAAATCACATGTTTAATTGCACCAACTGACTAATTGAATTTAGTTATTACTAATTTAGACCTAAATCATGTCTCTAATTGCACAAAAAGACTATTTAGATCAATTAATGACTAATTTATCCCCAAATTACCTCGTGCTCTTGATTAGCTAGGTTGAAAGGGCTTGAATTGGCCCAAATTTATTTTTTGATTAAATTTGTGTATTTTTTTCTTTATTTTTAATGATATTAAGGTTAATTGAGCCCAAATTTACTTTCATATAGTCAAAATTAGGTTCATGGGGTTCAATTTTTCCCAAATCACATCCCTAATTACACCAATTGACTAATCAGATCAATTCATGATATAATTGAACCTAATCTAGCCCCAAATCACATCTTGATCTTGTAATTAGGTTGAAGGGGATTTAATTGGCCCATATTTCCATCATGATTGAATTGGTGGATTATTTTATTTATTTTATTATGATATTAGGGTTGATTAACCCCCTAAATTACATCTTCTATAGGATAAATCAAATTTATGGGGTTCAATTTCATCCAAATTTCATCACTAATTATAAGCATTGACTAATTGGCTCAATATGTTAGGAAATGTGAGATAATTTATCCCCAAATCACATATTATACACACAGTTAGGTTAAATGGGTTTAGATTGGCCCCAATTACCTTCATGTTTGTATTTGTGATAAAATTAGGGTTTAGGGTTTAGGGTTTTAATAATTGACTAATAGGGTTGAATGAAAACCAATATTTTATCTATAAATCAATCTCTTATATCATATTAAATATAACACTTTATTCTAAAAAGTAATTAATAGAGAACATGTTGCCCAAATATCATCCTCATGACCATATGTGTGAAGTGATATAGTTAGACCAATTAATCCCTTAGAAATACTACTATAGGTTTCATTTCATTCATGTTCATTATCCATTCCTTGTATAAAAAACATTTATAGTGACAATGTTTTATTCAAAAACATGTCAAAGCATGATTTGGATAAAATCCTATGATTTTACCTATATTATGATTAATTAGCCACTACATGCTTTGTAAAGTATGTAAGATTATTATTATCAACCAAATTTTCACCCTTTAAAAGGTAGTTCAAGCCTTCCAAATTTTTAATAACATGGAAACAATCCTAGGTTGTGGGTATCCTAATTAGAGATTGAACCTCTAGGTTATAAGGTTAGTTCCCCTTGATGATTCACTAAGGCTCAAAACTTAATCTACCATTTGCTAGGAAAAGGGAGAGAATCCTATTATAATGGAGGTGATTCACCAAATATGTGTCCCTATACCTATATATCATATACTAAATACATAAACTACAACATGAATTGAATTGCACTACTCAAATAGGAAGGTCTTTAGGAATGAGTGTTTCACATAGAGGATAGTGCATGGTACATAGAATAGGAAGTTGATTAATAGATATATAAATGCACTAAGAATGATTTATTTACTTTTAAAGAATAAAATATTTTATTCACACTATTTTACCTACAAATATGACTACTACTTGCATACATATAACTAAGAAAGGACAAATGAAAGGAAACATTTTCTATCACTAGTCATTCATCAACCAACTAATTAGATATACTAGACACAAGCCATGAGAAGGAAAAACATAGTTTTATTCAATTATAAAGTCAAAATAAAATTATTTATATGATTAAGGATTCACATTCACTTAGGTCAGGCCCCCTTCAAAGCTAAATTAGGCCATACATATAGAAAAGGTGAGAAGAGAGAGAAAAGAGAGGTACATTGGAGAGGATCCAAGGACACATATCACTCTTCATGAGACAATTTACAATAATAAATGTGTTATAAACATTCCTAATAACTCTCCTAAAATGTGTCACCTCATACAATCATGATCTCTAAGAGAGTTGGCATAGGAGAGGTCTCTTTGCACTTGGGTGTCCTAGTAACTCATCAATCTCCTTTGAAATTGCCCTCTTACTTAGCTAGAGGTGAAAAGTGGACTACTTGATCATCAAATTAATGTTTATCTAATCTCTAACCATGTTTTTTTACATCTTTCATCTATTTTAGGCTCCCATGATGATGTTACAAAAGTATCTAAAATGTTTTTAAATAGGTGTCTTAAAGCTTTTGATGAAATCAACTCCTAGATGTGTTTAGGTGTCTTAAAACATACTCATGATGTCTTATAATCATATAAAATTTTACATTAAAGTCCATATATATCTCCATGAGACCTTACTAGGCCTTACCCAATTCAAATCCAAGAGAAAACTTCTAAAATTGCCCTTTTTAGGCATGCAACAGTCACTCCTAGGCCTAATTTGTACATCGTACACCTAAAACGTGTGGGACAGTGACTCAATTAGGTTTAATTATACATATTAATTTAATATTTTTAATTTCATATCTAAAGTCATTCATTTACATTAATTTGGCTCATTCCTCTCTCATCGAGTCATTGACAATGTGTAGGCAAGTTCAAACATGTCTACCATCTTAACAATGGTTCATAAAGATAAGAGATTCAAACCATAAACCAATGCCAAAATTATTTATCACACATATATTCCCTTCCATGTATAATATATTTATACCCAATTCAAATATTCTTTCAATTTTTAAGCACTAAACTGAGTCTTCTCAAATTCTGATTCATAGTGCAAAACAAGGTCTTGAGGTAGCCTTCAATCTTAAAGATTATTTATAGAGTTGTGAGGATGAATGAGAGAATTAATGCCAATATTTTGGGTTATGAAAAACCATTCACCATATAAAATTTCCATCCTACCCCATTTAATTCCTTTGAGGAGTTATGATCTTCTCCAGTCTGATCTATCAGGCATAGAAGATTGTGTGTACAAAATGAGAGAGTACTTCTTGGTCAAAACACCTTAAAGTGAAATTTGTGATAATATAAAACTCAAAAAAGGTATTAAATTTTATATTAATTATTACCAATCATATTACATATATATTATTCTCACAATGAGAGTTTTGTAAATTGAGTCCATACTATGAGGGTTTGAAAATAGTTAGGTTTATATAGCCCTAATGGCATGTTCTCAGAAATTCTCCTCACCTTATTGAGTTTAAACCTCATTGATATATTAAAACATTATAATTCACTTAATTGGATCTTATAATCCTTAAAATGTTTTAATAAATGTTTTTTCATCAAATTTCATATACATGCTTGTACATGCCCGTTTAGGCCTACTAGGACTAATTAACCTACCAAGGTTTCTCCTTGTTTCATAGGACCACAACCATTAAATGGAATTTAGAAATTTTTGTATTAAATTAATAATATTTATTTTACACTCTTTCACCTCTCCTCCATGCATGGTTTAAAACACTTTCTCCATTCTTATCCAAGGCCTTACATGCAGGAGTCTAAAAGGTCTGCCTGGATACTAAGTGTGGACCTATTTATTATATTAGAACCTTGAGGTATCACTTAGTAATGGAAACATAATTAATATGTTCCTCTTACTTTCATATACGTTTTATTCTTATATCCAAACCACCCTCCACTCGGCCACCTATCTTTTCATGACTAGCCTATAGGTGTAGTTTGTGTTTTTAACTATAGGTGAGAGGTGAGTTCTTTCTTGAATGGTTCTTCAAGATGTTCTTAGGTTTCAAGTTACTATAACCAGATTTATTATCATCCAAACTCCAACATCAATTCATCTATTTACTTCTCACTTTCATATACTTACACAAGCCTATATGTGAGTCATTAAGCCTATTAGGCTTGAATGGATTTTCAAACTTGAAACTACATTCATTAACTGAGTCTAATCTTCATGAAGGCTTCTATCTAGGTTTTATGCACATTTATCTCAAACACCATACTAGACATTACATATTTTTATAGGACACTTGAAGTTAATTTGGACCTCTCAGTATGCTTAATTGTATGTGTATAGAATGTAGCCATCAAGTATGATAGGTTGGATTTAAGGGTGAGTATCCAACTCAATTTTATCTTTCCATTAAATTGAAACATCTTATCTCAATTTTTGACAATAGTTTATATGCTTCATTTACCCTTTGAACCATTCTTTGAAACCATTATTTTCCATCATTTTGACCCACTTCTATGTTTAGCAAGCCTATATACAGTCTTTAGGCATATGACCAATCTTTGTTGCTTAAAACTAGTGTAAAGGAACTCATCCATGTAGAGAGTTATGAATGAAACAAGAGATTATGTGAGACCTTTGAGGAGACAATAATTTAGTATCAACCTTCCATATACTTCTGGAAACATAGAGTTATACCTTTCAAACCATTATTATGTAGGCAATGTATACATAATCTTTAAAATGAGTTATGAATGCCACTTAGTAGGCTAGTATAGAAGGTACCTGGATGATTGGAGAGATTTTATGGAATGAGAAGGTAGTGAAAACATATTCAAACTCCAGTGAATACATTAAAACTATCAAACTCTTCGAAAAAACTTCGAGTACAAGCTATGACACATCTTACATGAAGGCTTCTCTACACTATGAAGGCTCACATGTGCCAACCTAGTGAAAATAATCATGAAATAGTTGTTAATATCCATATAAACCCTATACAATGTTTTTCATTCTCCAATGAGTTCAAATTTCCATGAAAATTTGCACAAAACCAAGCTAGTGGGGATTGTAGGCAGCATTTGACCCCTTAAGCTCTTAGAGATTATTCATAGAGATGGGGGATTTAATATAAAAAAAAATTATATATATTTGAATTCTATTAAGACCCATATCTTTGTGAAGAGCTCAGACCCTGACTCTACCTGTATGGACTGTACCATTCATTTAAAATTTACCTTTGTGAGCTTGCAAGGAGATCGATAAGAGAGAGAATGAATATTTTTCCTTATTGAGACCTATGAAAGCATTATGAACTTTAAAATTCCATATAGATATACATTTTAAAGGTATCTTCACCTAAAAGTGGGCTCTTGAAGTTTGTACAAGTTCCTTAAATTACCTCTTTAGAGTTAGAGCTAAAGTAACTGACCTATTCTGACATGTAAACTGATACTCTAACTTTGTATTGAAAACATGCACATTATGTATCTTCTTAGAAAAAATTAATTTGATAAATTCCATACATTAGCTCATTTTTACCCCAAAAGGTGATTTAAATGACTTAGAGTGCATGATATACATGGTGGAAGACTAATACATGGTTAGATGACTTGTAGAGATTTAGAAGGCTGCCTTTATCTTTTAGTGACTTCTTGACCATTGTATTTAATGATCCATGAAATAATATCACCTTTATAAGGTTTAATTTGGCCATAATTAAAACCTAGGTTTCTCCAAAAACCTTAAAAAATGTTAAAATACTTTAATTTATTCAAACAAATTTGACAAGATTTAAACCAAGTGACCAAGTGAAAAGACTTTACTTGATGGACCATGTACCATATTGGCACATCATGACATAATTATAGGACACACTAAATTTACCTTGAAATAATTAGTATGCATGAAAAGGACACTACCTTAAACAATTCTAACAGGACTAACAAATTTTCAATTCAAGACTTCATAAGGCATGCAAGCATGACCAATAAGTTTTCACTTATATGGGTTGAAGTTTTTGACCTTGGGGGTCAAAATTGGTCAATAGTTCCAAATATTGATAAACCAAGTATTCTTCCCCTTCTTTTAGAAGTTTATCTTTATCTTCTTTGATGACATTCTCATCTACAACCACACATAGGAGGATCACCTCCACCACCTTTACATAGCCTTGGGAATTCTTGATTCCAACCACCTATATGCCAAACATTTAAAATGTCATTTTGAGAAAATTAAGGTTGAGTATTTGGGACATATCAACACATTTAATTGTGTTCATGTTGAGCCCACCAAAATTGAAGCTATGACAAGTTTGTGGCCATCCAAAACACTCAAAATCTTATGTGAATTTGTTTGCTTGACAGGGCACTATGAGAAATTTGTCAAGGATTATAGCACAATTGCATCTCCATTGATAAGGTTGATCAATAAAGAAATTTTTTTATGGCTAATAGCATCTACCAAGCATTTGTTGGCCTTAAACATGTAATGTGAACCACACCAGTCTTGTCCATGCCTAATTTATCCAAACCATTTGTTCTTAAGTGAGATGCATGTGGAACATGTCTTGGTGTTTTACTTATGTATGAAGGATGCTCTATTGAATTCACTAGCAAGACCCTCAATATATTTAATTTGGTAAGCTACACATATGACAAAGAGATTATGGATATCCTCGATCTAGTTCACAAATAACATCCATATTTGCTTTATCGACACCTTTGAATCAAAACTGACCATCAAAGCCTTCGATATTTTTTTATAAAAATGAGGATCTTCCCCAGATCATTAGAAATGGGTTTCTAAACTCATTGAATATTATTATGAAATTACCTACAAAAAATGAAAGGAAAACATGGTGGTCGATGCCCTCTCTCACCAGTTTAAAGAACAAGCCCATTTATGTGTTGTTTCCATTCCCTTTTCCACATGGCTTAAGGATCTTCAACATGAATGGCATCATGATAACTCCACCCAAAAACTCATTTTTTAACTCTCTAATGGTTCATTTTCTAAACCTCACTATACTTGGGATGGAAAAACATTGAGTTATAAATGTCGTATTCTATTAATTTCTCACTCCAAGTTTAAATAGAACATTTTATAGGTCATGTAGGTTTTCTCAAAACTTATGATTGAATATTTCATAGTTTCTTTTCATCCAAACTCATGTAGGTTATCAATAAATTTGTTGTCTAATATGATGTTTGTCAATGACATAAAGGGGAAATAGTTGCACCACCTGGTCCAATTCAGCCACTATCAATTCTAAAACATATTTGGATAGACATTTACATGGATTTGATTGAATGCTTACCAAATTATAGTTGTAAATCAATCATTCTTATTGTAGTGGATTGTCTTTATAAATACACTCATTTATGCACTATATCTCATCCCTAAACTATTTATATCCTAACCTAGACATTAATTGATCAAATATTTTGGATCCATGGTGTTCTTGCTTTTATTGTCTCTGATCATGATTATATCTTTACAAGTCATTTTTTGTAAGAACTATTCAACTGCCTTGGTATAACTGTCAAAATGAGTTTAGGATATCATCCATACACTAATGGACAAACTAAAATTGTTAATAAATGTTTGAAGACCTATATTTAATTACTTTGTCACAACGAAGAAACATTAGTGTGTAAAATGGTCACCTCTTACATAATGGTGGTATAACACTTCCTACCACATGATCACCAAGCTAACACCATAAGAGGTTGTCTATGGCCAAAAGCCACCCTCTCTTCTTTTATATATACCAAGAAGTTCACCAGTACAAGCTGTTGATATGACCATATGTTCATGTGACAATATCCTTTGCTTACTCAAGGATAATATCCACATAGAACAAAACTACATGAAGCAACAGGCAAACCAACATCACTCTAAACAATCCTTTTTAACTTGGAGATATGGCTTTCCTTAGCCTATAACTTTATAATCATCCTATTTGAAGTTGAAAGTCCACTATAAATTGGATCCAATATTTTATGGGCCTTATAAAATCCTCCACCGGGTTGGACTTGTCACCTACAAGTTGGAACTTTTGCCTTTATCATGTGTGCACCCTATTTTTGATGTCTCATGCTTGAATAAGGTCCTTGGGAAGAATGTCCACACTCAGATAGTGCTTCCAAAAATTGATGTAAAAGAATCCATGATTTTGCAATTTGACTCCATCCTTGATAATTGCTCTCATTATTTTTGCATTTGGGTCATCACCTAAATTATCATCCAGTGGCATGGGATGGAACCCAAATATTCCACCTGAGAACCTCTTCTCTCAATCCAACAACAATTTTCTCGCCTCAAGATTTGAGGGTAAAAATTTTAAATAGGAGGGCATGCTATGATCCTATGTCTTAACCATATTTTTTGTAATTTTTTCTTTGATAAAAGGTTATGGATGCATATGCTTTGTAAGACATCCCTCAAAGCCTCTTGTAACAGTTGAGTGTAATAGTGTAATAATCACACATTCATTATGAGTAGTGATTATCTAGTAGTAAATTACTATAAATGGGAGCCTAAACTAGTATGAAGGCATCCATGAATTATGTTGAATTGAGCTTGCTCAAAGGAGGTTGCCCCATCGAAGAGGCTAGTGATTTTGTAATTTTATTATTGTAGTACAATTCTTCTTATTTATAGTCATTATATTATTGATATTTATAGATTATTTCATGTATTAGCAAATATTTACTAACTTGTTCAAGAATGATTCTAGTACATATATATGAGGTGATAAATAATGAAACCCATAGATTAAAATCTTAAAGGAAAAAGGAACGTGACCTGATCTTTATGATCACATGGGAAATGTACTTCTTTCCCAATTTGCAAAACACTAAATTTATTAGATTCATCTATAGATAACTAATCTTGATGGAATCAATAAATGGGAACAGGTTACCCTCCTAAACATAGGCATGTAGGAAAGATTTTTTAATAAATTTCTATTTGGATACTCTTCGATCTAACATTTCTTATAAATTTGTCTTTTACTTTTTTTTATGACCCTCTACACTTAGTCTTATGTAACCAAGAAAACACATGCGCTCATCACCAAAGGCTAGATGTAAGCAAGTAAGGGCATCTCTCCCCAATGTTAATCATAAAAAACTAGTAATATATGAGGGATCAAAACCAAAGGTTAGTAAAAGAGTGAGAGATGTGAAATTTGACTTTCATATTTGCACAATAATTTTTATTTTCAAAGGAGTGTCAACTTTTCTATCTACAAAACCTTTACCCCCAAATCTTGTCCCCATGCACTAGTAATATGTAAGGGATTATCACCATGGAGCAAGATAGGAAAGTAAAGTTAGATATATTTTAGCAAGCTAATGTTCTACTATAGAAGTCATTATAAAATGGGACTCTATCATAGACAAGCCTCTAGATTAGACTGTAAGTTAGCATCTTTCTAAGTTGTGCAAGAAGGTGTAGGGAAAAAGGTGTACTCTACTTGTAAAAACTAAGGCAAGAACCAATGTAATGATTATTTTGATAATATTTGCCATGGGGTAATAGGGTAATGTGAAAATGGGATGATGTGATATGCCGCATTTTGAAATTTTCTACACTATGTGAATTAACAACCAAGTGATCACCGAACAACACATCTTACTATGCAAACAAACATACAAACTATGAAAATGAAATGTGAATGAGAATAACATGACATGAAAGTATTAGATATAGAATCATTTTAGGTGAAAAGAGTTTATAAAAACTCATCGAACTCCTTACCTTATAGAGTTAATAACTTATAGGTTCCATTGTTCAAATCTTTTATCACTAGGTAGGGGCCTAACTAGTTAGATAAAAAATTATAACATTCTCCTTTGTTATTATCAATCTAATTGTCAAGCCTAAGGAAAAGGTATATTAAATGGATTGGGAAATTATGGTAATAATTATGGAACTTATGATACTATTGGTAGAGTAAGATTAACATTGGTTTCCTGACTATGGTGTTTGATAGCAAGAAGACAAGCACTTACATGAACTTAAACACCCACTTTTAATTAATCCCTTTTACTATGGGAACTATTATAATATAGTATTTTAATCTAATGGATTAATGATAATATATGGATGATTTTTTATCTTCTATGTCTCGGGTAAAGAATGTTTATAATGGCTTATTGATAAGTGTTTTAAGGATTATTATTCCTGCAAGTGGAAGAGGATGTCTAGCTTTGGTAGTATGTAGGTAATCATAGGGACCAATGTTGATTTTTATGCTACCTATTATTAAGGTATGAATCCTCTTCTTAATCATGAGCATGGTTGGGGGAGGATAAATGGTTTGCATAAATTTTCTAGAAAATATGGAGTAGCTTGAACTACTACCTTCCCCAATGTGACAAACATCATATGGTTGTGATGGAAATGATAGGATGGGTCTAGGGAAGCCTATCATATCCTAATATTTATATCATATTAATATCAAACATGATTGGAGATAAGAGGCTATCAAGGTCTAGTAGACTATCATTGCATCCAATATAAACAACCATTTAGTCACTGGATATCTTGGGGATGAGAGGTTCGATCCTAATCGAGACTATAAAATCAAACTCTGGTATTATGGGATAAATGTAAAAGTGCAAAAATGGGGCAGCCATGGATTTATCTAGCTAATTTATTTCCTTAGGGACTACATTTACATAAATGAAGTTAAAGTCTTTAGAGATCTTACACATGGTCATCTTGTACAATTGAAGGTGTTCAATCTTGGTCTGATAAACCTCAGAAACTTGGTTCATAATTAATTGTGAGTCACCATGGATCCTTAAATTTTAAATGCCTAAGCATTATTCAATGATCTTGCTAAGTAATAGGGCCTCATACTCATCTCCATTGTTTTTACACTCAAAGTCTAGATTGAAGCCAAAAGTCATGATTCACCCTTGAGGAGAAATTAGAATGACCCCTACCACAACACCTAGGTGGCATTTGGCCCCATTATAGTAAAGGACACACTGATCATGTGTAGAAGAGGGACCGTCATTTAGTGAAGTTTATTGGTAATCTAATATCTCAACTATATGGATATTAAAAAATGTCAACTAGTCCTGCCTAGGGTCCCTAGTTTTGAGGATCAAGAAGACAATGAGTATGTCTCATTTTTAGGGTAAATCAAAGGTATTTCATAGATGATAATGGACTATCCTTGTGTTATGGATGAATTAAGGGAAGAAATTATAAGAACTCAAAAGGTTGTTTTCTAAGCTTTGGGTTGAGGTAGGCAAGTACCTCCAAAAATTCAAAAGGGTACTTACTTGGCCTTTTCTTTGGGGTGGGAAGTATGCCAGAGTATTTAGGATGTTATTTTTGTGTGGGAAGTATTTAAACATAATTAGGGTCTAATTTCAATATAGAAGGTGAAAAAACATAATTATGCAACTTACATTACTATTGATAAGACATGGATAGTATTGTTTATCCAGTTTTTATGTGGGAAATCTTGCAAGAATTTAGTGAGTGACATTCTAGGGTCTTCTTTCTTTACAAGGGAATGGAGAGTCCCCATTTATGAATTCATGGTAATTGTGGGTTATGATGTTGATTTCTATCCTACCTACCATCATGGTATGAATCCTTTCCTTGAGTACTAACATGGATGGGGATAAGGAATGGCCTAGTTTCCTATTGGCAAACTTGAGGCATGATGAGAAACATAATCAGGTGTAGGTTAAACTAGAATGATCAATATTTAGGAGGAATAAGACCCAATGGATCATGAACTCTGTAAAACTAGTACAACCCTATCGTAATATGTGAACACACTCTAAATTTTTTTGGAAGTGACAAGGGCAGAATGCAAAGAGAGACTATCCTTTACATGGTTGAATATTGGGTAGTAATGTTGGTAGTTATTGGGATGGTTGTTTTGAAGTGGGAATTCCTCATTCCAAGACTCCTCTATCATGCAAAGCTATATTAGACTAGTTAACCCATCTTAGGGTTGTTGGCCTTGAGGTTCTGAATAAATCATATATCCCTACCTTTCATGAGCCAAATTGGAGGGGGAGTGGAGTTTCATTTTGTTGGATATTGATGATCTCAACTATAGACATGGTAGAACTTAGTAGAGCAGTGACTATTTATAGGTTAGTGGTCTCTTCGGTTGTTGCTAGGTCTTTCTCTTCTAATTTATATTTTAACAAAGTTTGGAGGATTATAGACCCCTTGTTTAAATAAACACTTTTAGCTTTATAGGTCCAATGACATCAACCAATTATAGGGGTTTCATGACCCCATTATTAGGTAGATGTAATTGATGTGTAACTCAAGTTGTTTATACATGGGCACTTTTAATATATCAAATGGTTTAGGATCCCCTAGGCTATGAAAACCTTCCCTAGGTGAAAAAACTAGATTTATTGGAATAATGATAAAGGGATAGCCTTCATCTTATGTATTTAGGGCCTTCCCAAGATCATATTGTAATTGGTATCTTTATCTATGACATAAATCTCAATTAACACTATCCTAGGGCCCAAAGTGATTGGGAGTAAAATGGTCACTATGGAAGTAGATTTGAGGTGGCTGTAGCCTCGTAGGGTGTTATACATCATATAAAAATTGGTTTCACCATAACTAAGCTTTTATAAGAAAGAAAAGGGGACAATAATAATAGGTGCCCCATCGTCGACCATGTCTCTCTTCATATAATCATTGTAAATCCAAACATTTAGAAATAAGGTTGAATCTCCCCTCCTCACCATCTCAAATTTAGGAGGAAGATTTCATAAAATAAATAAATAAATAGCATCCCATAATTCTTGACTAGGTGGAAACATGTCCATATCAATGTGGTTAATATAACCTTGTGGAAGAGGATTAACACTAATAAATTCCCCAGCGTTAAGGGATCTAGCAAGTTAGACCGATGAGCGGGGAAGTTATTGAGAAAGTCTAAAAATGAAACATGGGAGAATTTTTTGATTAAAACAAAGATTAAATCATAGTACCCCATAGGTTTAGTAATAGACTCTGTTTATAGAATGCTTGATGGATAGAGGGCCATAAGTTGATACTATCTAGTGTGAGTAACATTGTTTGCCTCTTCTTCAACTTCCAATTCCACAACCCCTATCATTCTAGTTTTGCATTACACTCCCAACTAAGGATCCACATCAGTGTTGAAGTCCCAGAATGCTTCGGCATCACAAGTTCACATCATCATGGGTTGATTATGTTCAATAGTGTGGTTATGTGGGCTTGTATGCCATTAAATTTGGGTAACATGTATTTGGTGGTTAGGGAAGGGGTTTTGTAGGAATTGGAGATTATGATTTTGGGGGGAAACAAGACCATATGTAAATGCCTGAGAGCTTGTATTAGCACTCCATAGTAACATGTTTACAAATGTTTTCCTTTCATCTTATGAGAGTCTTTAGATAAATTTATATTCCCTGCAGTTTTAAGTGTCCTGACCAATAACACAATGGAGGAGGAAATAAACATTGGGATTAGAGCCCCTGTGCCTCATGTTCTACCCCTATTCCTGAATACTTATTGATTCTTTTGTTGGTAAAATAGGTTTGGTTTTGAAACTATGGGTATTGTTTGACTGGTTAATATTGATTTTGATTATGGTTCTAGTGTTACATGTTGTATAACGGTGGTTAGTTAAAGTTGACCCCATGAATGGAAGGAGGGGTATTTCAGTTCTAAGTGCCTACATTTTTAGTAGTATTGGTATGTTTTACAAGTTAAAATTGATTATTATTTATAGGTTTTATGTTTTTTATTTATTTAGTGACACCGTCAATGGTGGCATTCCTATTTATATTTAGGAATTTTGGACACTGGACCTTGGTTATTGTTATTATTTGGACTTATATTTTTAAATTACCCATTATTTTGGCTTGGGGTGATAATATGTCTATCGGTCTCATAAGTTCACTAACTATGAATAATTAATTTTTAAATTCATAAGGAGATCTCAATGTCTTCTTCATAGGATCAATATGAAAATTTTCAAACATCCTCCCTCATCTCCTTGTTACGGGAGTGAAGGAAAATATTGCACAATTCTTGTTGATTCATGTGGGGTGCATTGGTAAAAGAATATTATACTTGCCACCATATCATGGTTAAATATGTAACTGACTCATTATGTTCTTACTTGATGTGTAAAAATTATTGTATGTTAGTATTTCAGAGTTTGTTCATAGTGAAAGCTTTGACAAACTTAGCCATGAGTTGATAAAAATAATATATAAACCCCTCAGGGAGGTAATAATACCAATTTAGTGCTATCCATTCTATGTTTTTAGGAAACATTTTTATAGAAACCCCATCCTAGGGGAGGAGTTACCTAATAACTATAGCATAAACTTTGACATGCATGTTGGGATCCCCCTTCCCTTTGAACTTAGGAAGGTTCGATAGGGGACGTGGGAAAATAACCTCCCATACGTGAGAATCAAGAGGCTCCTTAAGGTACTTAGCATGAGTTCCCATGTTTCTAAAGTCTGTTATTTCCATAGTGGGACTAGATTAAAAAGGTAGAGTCACATAAGGGTTAGTTTGGTAACCATATAAGGAATAGAAGTAGAATAATAAGGTGAATTGGAATAAGATGGAAAATAGTTATCCAACTAAGTGGATTTGGAGTACATATGAAAGTAAGGAGGGATATTATTGGATGTAGGCAATGTGGTGGTTTGTTGGCATGGGGTTTATGTGGTTTTCACATAACCCGATGTTATATATGGTGGGATGTAACTTGTCTATGGATGAGGAGTGTGGGGGTACATAACTCAAAGGCATAAATAAAGGTGGCTTGTTGGCCACCCCATCATTTTGAAGAGGCAGAGAATAAGTGGATATGATCTATATTGTAGTTTGAATAGGGGATTGATAAGATGAATGAAATTTAGAGGTGCCTAGGTTGGGGACCCCATGAATAAGAATATCCCTAAGGGGTTGATGAGAAACATGGTTTAATGAGAGTGCATGCTCTTGATGTGGTAGAATCATGTAAGCTCATTATTGTGGAATTTTATGAGTCATTTATTTTATGAGGGAAGGGGAGAGATGGGCTCATGAAAGATAATTTGGATCCATCCCCTAACCTAGGGTTATTGGTTGTTTTCTAAATCATAAATGTGACCCACTAAGGTGTTGATGAGTTTATTTGGGCTCGCATTGAAGCTATGCCTAAGATCCTCATGTACATGATGGGTAGATATGTGGCATGGGTTAGTCTAAGGGTGATGGTTTGGGGTAAAATCCCCAAGGATAGTAGTTTAGGTTTAACCAGTGGATTGGAGGTGTCTTGACTTATACTAGGAAGATGCACAACTGATTGCATGTGATTAACCTCATCTTTTAAGTGACATATCCTTTTTAGGTAATTATCATACTTAGCAACACTTTTTGCATCTAGGATTTGTAAGCTAATGAATGACCTAGTGGCCACAAAAGGAGTGGTCATAACTCCCTAATTAAGGGTTATAAAATTGGATTTTAGTTGGTTACTCATAGTTTTAGATATGTCTCATATTTATTGAATAGATAACCCACTCTTGGTTTGGGTGTTGGGATGAGGGTAATCATAGAATCAGTAGTCTATATTGGTGTCAAAGGTTGGGTTATTCAAACTCATCTATGAAGGCTCACTAGAATTGAGCTAGCTTCTCCTATAGCCCTCTAGGCCAAGGGACCTGTGGATGTCCTGTCTAGACATATTTTGGGGGTATATGAATTCTTGAAAAATAAATGGAAGGAGAAGGGGAAAATGGAGAATAAGATAAAGAGAAGAGGAAGAAAATGAAAAATCAAAGGATGAAGTCCTTCACTTTGGGTTCAATAATTTGTGTACATGAGAATAACACATGCTAAAATGTGCATTCGACTCCTTGAGGTTAGGCCAAGGCAATTGACACAATGGATGGGCTATGGATTGGGTTGATTGTTAATCAGGATGAGAATTAGAATGGGTAGTGGTAATGGGTTATCGTGACAGAACCAAATGACTTCAACAACATCATGGTGATTATTAAAAGTGTTAAGCTATGATGAAATAGAGCTCCAATGTCCTTCTATTTTTGAGATCATAAGAAGGCAAAGCTCCTAGTTGATGCTAGGAATAGGTAAATGGGAGAGATTGGGTTGGACCACATGAGGAATATAGTAAATATGTTTTGGGTGACTATGCCCACTCAATGTCATACAAAAGATGTGAATGATATGGGCGAGGCTAGAACTAAGGAAGAAGAAGGGAAATGGAGATGGGACTAGAGATGGGTGATGTTGATTAGATAAATTCTATGTTGAGGATGTATAACTAAAGGTGGATTTTGGATTTGTTCTTGTTTCTCAAAATTAGTAAAGGAGTCAATAACAATATGAAGAATCAAGATGGAGTGGAAAACCTGATGTTTTAGCTTGGTATTAATGTCAGTTTGAAAATATGTATCTATATCAAGTGCTCTAACTCTAGGGAATAAACCTTTGTAGATAAGACCTTGTGTTTCAGGAAGGGTCATCCAAAAGAGGTTAGGCAAAAGCCAAGTTAGAAGCATATGAACTTGTTATACAATGGCTTGTTGTGTATGTTTATTATGATCTTGAAGCAAGGCTTTGTGTGGGGTGCTTACATGAATAGGCAAGGCTTGGATGGAACATGGATGCTTTTATATGTTAGAAAGGCTTCTAATGAAATCTAGGTGCTTGCGTCTGTTGGCAAGGATTCTTGACACTATTTTATTTAGTTTTCATTATTTTTGGCTTGTTTTTGAGTTTTTTTGAGTTTATGGAGGTAAAATGCTTGCTTAATAAAAGTCAAACTCTGAAAATAAATAAATGACAAAACTGAAAGTAAATGAGAGTAAAACTTATTTTTAAAATTTTATAATAATTTACATTGCATGCAAGGGAGAGAGGAAGAAACCTATGCTATTATGCAAAGTGTTAATTTTTCTTAACTTTGTCTGGATGCAATCTAGGTGATGATGTTTTTATAGTTTTTATCTTTTTATTTGGAATGGATTAAAAATATAAATTATGTCTTCTAAAATTTCAAGCAATGTGAAAGGAAATATAATCTAAGAAAATAATATCACAACAATTTTTTTATGATTTTATTTGTCTTCAAACAACCTAAACTAGCCTTTCAACTTTCCTAGTTTGTTGTAAACAATTTTTTTTAATGAGTTGTTAAAAGAGAGACAAGAAATATGAATTCTAATTTTATGTTTTCAATAGGTAATAACAACACTTTTGATTCATCAAAACAATAAACAATATAAATGTAGTTGTTCTTCTTGTGCACCTAAGATTATCTAAGATTTTATGGCTGACTAGTTGGTTATTTTAAATGCAAGAAAACTTGTTTTGACATTGAAAATGAAAAGATATGTTGGCTATAAATGTTTTGAATAGTTACTAAGCTGTTCCTATCAATTTTTTATGAATGGTTTTCTAATGGAGAGAAAATAAATCTATTGGAATGCAAGCACAATCAAAACTAACTACTTTTCCTTTTTGGCAATGAAGATAATGAAAAGAAATAAACTTATCTCCATATCATATTTGTTCTTTTATGAATGATGAGATTAATCTAATGCAACAATAACTCTACTAATCTAATCTAATAATTAAATAAAATATTGAAATCAAAATAGACTCCAACTTGACCAAGGCATATATCAATTGGAATGCATATACTATGTTGATGAAAGAATCCTTAGTATACTAACTCCTTTTTATACTTATTTGAATTCTAGGAACCCTATAACTAGGGATGACCAAGCTCTGAAACAATGGGAAGGAGAAGAGACACAACCACAAATGGAGAGAAATTTAACTAAGGTTTACAAATGCTTTGATTTACAAAGACTGAGTTGCTAGATTAATAACACTTTTTCACCTATGGTAATGTAGTCAACATGAAAACTATAAAAAAACTGAAAATTTAGTAAATTGTAACAGAATTGTGGTTTTAAAATCTTCAAAATAACTTCTTATTGTAATTTTTGGATCCAAAATCAAGCCAAAAATTACATTTTTGTATAAAGAGTTTGGTGCTTGCATGAAGGAGTTGAACTTGGGAGAGACTCAAAATGAATGAAAATATAAGAGGGAGTGTGCTAGGATAGATTGGAGCAGAACTCAGGATGGAACAAACAAGAAACATGACAAAAAAACATGCAAAACACATCAAGGAATGGTTCTCGGGAGAAATTTTTGGAAGATAAATACAAAGGGATATAAATACAAGGGGTAGTTATGAAACCACTGTCTTTGGTAATAGCACTGTGACTTATAATTACATAAATACCCTTATTTTAATACGTAACTATCTTGTTAATTATGAAACTAATGCAATAGTTATGTAATTTGAGGGGTAGTTTCATAAAGGAAGGTGGTGGTTTTGTCGTGGATATAAAGTTTTTAAAACACGCTGACAAAAATTGTAGAATTAATTGTAAGGAGACTCAAAGGGGTCAAGGGAGAAGTAGGGAAGTAAAAGAGGAGCAAAGAGGTAGAGAGTTCCCTACGGAGCACAAAATAATAAATCATTGCATCATCATCAAATTTGTATTAAAATTTGGGTGTATACAAAAATTGCATCTATGAAATGACTCTCTAAATACATAAGATTGATTTTAAAGTTCTCTCGAACTTGAAGCACCAATTTAAAATGGTCCAAAAAATCTATAAAAGTAAGACAAATATAAAAAAATATTATTTAAAAAAGGATTTATATAGATTAAATAAACGTTAGAGGTCATGTCAACAAAACTCAATGAAATATGGAATTGATTCACAAATGGGCACAAACCTACTCTAAGTGTGCATTAATGTTGAGTAAAATCGATAATTTTTTTTTGGGGTAAAGCATGTAGGGTTGTATTTAAAAAATTATGTATACATATGGTAAGACAAAAAAAAATTGTTCTTGATATTTATGCAAAACTTTTATATTTAGCACCGTGAAAGTTCCATGAGAATTGTAAAATCCACCTAAGAAGTTAATTGTTATCTATTCCAATGAAGATCGTAAACCTTTTAAGACTCGGAACAGTGTCATCTCGACTCGTAAAGGCATGAACAGCCAAAAGATGAAAATAATACATGAGACTTTCACTGTAAAACGCTACAGCCAACAAAAATTGTACTTTAATATGATCAATGATTTTTAACCATGGTATAATATTATGAGTTTTTTTTTAAGACCATCCGATAGTATAAGGCCATCGGACTCTGACAGTGACGGCAGCCGAGAGGTAAACACGGCACCGTAATCTCCGCTTGAATGAAATTGTTGGAGTCAACTGAAAACGTTAACACAACCGCGTTTAACACAAATAATTGTTGGCTTTCTTTTGGCTGTAGTGTCTTTCATCCATTATTCCTCTTAAATTTTAGTTCTTAAAAATTAAATTAATGCCGTGTAGTTTTTTTTTAGCGGTCTGTGAACAGCAAAGGCCTACCATGACTTTCTATGCTGTACATGCCTCCCCAGCTACGCAACAAAGGCCTTCAACGTTTGCGATTGATTGAAACGCAGTAAATCAAGATAACGATGGTCAGAATCTCCATGAATTATTATTTCCAGTTATGAGCGAGTGGCCGACAGCGTGAGGGTCGCTTTAGATTTTTCTTCAAGTGTCGAACAAGTTGCAACAACGCTGTTCACTCCTTTATGCTTTAAGTCCAATCAACTTTTACTGTTTTTTTCGAACGGTCCATGAGCAGCAAAGGCCTACCATTACTTTCTATGCTGTACATGCCTCCCCAGCTACGCAACAAAGGCCTTCAACGTTTGCGATTGATTGAATGAA
Organism: Torreya grandis; assembly: GCA_037957365.1. Lineage (NCBI taxonomy): Eukaryota > Viridiplantae > Streptophyta > Pinopsida > Cupressales > Taxaceae > Torreya > Torreya grandis. The sequence goes on from JARHVA010005003.1 coordinate 1,189,967, forward strand.
ACGCAGTAAATCAAGATAACGATGGTCAGAATCTCCAAGAATTATTATTTCCAGTTATGAACGAGTGGCCGACAGCGTGAGGGTCTCTTTAGATTTTTCTTCAAGAGTCGAACAAGTTGCAACAACGCTGTTCACTCCTTTATGCTTTAAGTCCAATCAACTTTTACTGTTTTTTTCGAAAGGTCCATGAGCAGCAAAGGCCTACCATGACTTTCTATGCTGTCCATGCCTTCCCTCCTACGTAACATTTGCGCTTTACTTCTAAATTCAGGGGTTAAATTTGACCCTCGTTTAAACGTTTTTTAACCATTTTAAACGTAAAATACTTCCAATTTTTTTTTAAAACCGTAATGAAGGACGGGGATTTTTTTTAAAAGACAGTCATTTTGACGTTCACATTTAAAAAACACCCGTTCTAATCTTATATAAGGCTAAGCCTATATGCCTTAAGTTTATAAGCTCACTAGCTCAGCGTCTCGGTCCAGCCTCCAGCGCTTTGGCTCCGGAATCCCAACTCTCGAGCTCGACTGTTCGTCTGTCTCTCCCCATAACATTAATTATTAAATCTTCTAAATTTATTAGAAGAGCTGCGCACATTGCAAATTTGCACCGGCAGACTGGCAGTGGCAAGTTGGCTACCGGCAGAGTAGTAGTGACGGCACCATAGTATGCTAAATATATATTAAATCTCCATAGACTCCACCGTAGACTGTATACTGTAGACTCAACATTGATGAATTGTCATGGTAGTTGAAGAGGGTTGGTCTTTGACTCTTTTCCACTGGTCACTCCATTCCAATTTCCAATTTCCAATTTCCCCCCAATTGCAGCCTGCAGCCTACGTGTGAGAATATATGGGCTGCGGCAGAATAGGGTAGCAGACTAGCAGTTACAGCACCACAAAAGTATCTCAGACTCTAGTACCCATTTGAAAATTGCATTGGCTTTTTCTGTTATTTTGGGTTCTGACCTCCGATAGTCCGACTCTTTGAGCAACTCTTCTGTGTTCTAATTGTTGTATGGGAAGCAATTTTTCTGAGTTATCTTGCAACACAGGGCGTTACCAGCTTCCATCTTACTTTGCATCTAGTAAGAATCTTGTTGGGCAGGTGGTAGGGCATTGGTTATTGGGTTTAAGCTCAAGTTGGCATTTCTAACGTAAGTATCTAAACTTGGTTTTTCATCTCATAGTTTATTTTTTCGTATTGCTTAGCTTTGGCTTTCGTTCTGCGATGATTAGAATTACTTAAATGAGTCCCAAAAAAGCAAGAGTACTTATTACTAAAGTCACAATACAACGTATATGGATGCCTCATAGATAATATGTTATCATTGGAACATGAAACATTTTTGGAAAATTATTTTTGCATTATATCATTTCTGTTAAATGGTGCAATCCATTGCATTTTGGTACATATGAAGGGTATCCAATTTTAAAAGTGGGTGTAGAGTCCCCAGTACTCAGTACTCTAGACAGTGACCCCTTGAAAATGATATCTAATAAAGTTGAACTACAAAAATCCTACATGTATAACCTATATAAGAGTTTTTAAAACACACTGGCTAATTCTATTCTACATTTTCAAACTAGAATACTGTTCTTAGTATAAATTCCCTGACAAAACATTCAGATAGAGCTCCACCACCTAGGCGTCCAAGGAAGTTCCAGACTCCAATAAGAGAAATGAACATTGAAACATCCGAGTAGCCCTGGGCCTCACCAAGTTGGCCCATGCTATTAATTGTTGTAATGCCAGGCCCAACCCCACAGAGGAAGGAGAAGAACAATAACCAGAAATCAACTTTCACTAGAGTTTGCTTTAGGTTAAAGTCCCGGCCTCTTCTTGGACCCTTTTTCAGCCTCTAGACAGCCCAATATGCCACTGCAGACAAACTTTCCTCTGCTTCTCTATCTCTAGATTGAGAGGCCATACCGTCAAGACTGTTTGTGCTAGTAAGAAAGAAAGAAAGAAACATATTAATGTCAATGGAATTGTAAAAGTGTAACTATCTTAGAATAGACAAGGAGAGCTCGGCATGTATCCAATGAGTTATAAAAGAAGTAGTAGAAAACCACACTAAACCTGTCATTTTGAACATCTCCTCTTGGCCTCTCTGCCTTCAATAGGGGATCATTTTTTGGATCTTCCACACTGGTTGAAATAGGCCATTTGTTCCATTTTACAAGACTACCAACATATATCCTAAAAGGTATTAAAATAGGTACTGCCAAGAACATCAGCATTGCGACTGCAATGACCTTGGAGGTGAAACGGCCCCTCAGGGAAACAAAATTATCTAGAATTGTGAATCCTAAAATTTAAATTGCAAGGCCAATACAAGCAACTATGATGAATGAAAAATGTTCATGCTCCTCTGGATCATCCCTACAACCAATTGTGGGTTTGACTGGTACAATAAAATGCATGGAAAGTAGAGAGACAAGGGTTGGTGCCACTGCCAGCAGAAAAAGAACCATGATTGGATTCTCTGGAAATATTGTTGTTGATCGCTGAGCAAAAATAGCACCACTCAGACCCACAAAGCCCTTGAGGATGCCTACAATAGTGCCCTTGCTATGGGGGAAATTTCTCATGGATGTTAACAGCACTGCAATGTTGAACCATGTTGTGTTGTTCACTCCTATGGCCAACGCCACACACATCTGTAAACAATGATCAAATTTGCAAGGTGGCCTTAAATTTGAAATGAAAGGCTTTTGAAAATTGAAATTAAAGGTTTTTTAAATTTAAAATTAGGGATGCTAAGTCAAACTAGCATTTTCCTTTATATAAAAACACAATTAAATAATTCTACTTCAGCTAAAAACGGAAGCACAAAAGTAGTCTAGAAAGGCTAGTTTCAAGTGTAATAGTAGTTTTTTGCAACTTGAGAGCGAAAATGCTGATAAATTACTAAATAACTAGTAAAGTCTAACCATTTTTTTGGTTTTCTATATACACAATTGTATTTGATCCTTGACACGTGTGTACTTTTTATAAAAAAAAAATCTCAAACACAATCCCTAGGACGAAATTGTCATGGGAGAATCAACAGACTCAGCACTAGCAGTAGCAGTGAAGTTTTCTATGGACTTTGCAAGTCCATTTCTACAGACTCTACAGAGTTTGGATTTTTATAGACTCAGCACTATTAGTGAAGTTTTCTATGGACTCTGCAGGTCCATTTCTACAAACTCTGTAGGGTTTCTATGAACTCCATAGGGATGGGAATGCTTCAGTTCAACGCTTGAGAAATATTGAGAAATATCCATTTGGAGAGTTGTTCAGGGTTCCCCATCACATGAACAATAAGTTTAATTAATTTCTATATAAAATTATGAAAGTCAAAAATGATAAATGAATGTTACGTGCAAGGTGACATTATCTTAAAAACCGTCACAAGAAATTTTCTTGATGGGAAAGGGTGACCGTCAAATTTAACCCCTGCTTCTAATTCAATAGCGATGGTCAGAATCTCAAAAAATTCTTGCCCATAATTTTTCCTTGAATATAATACAATACAAATCAAATCATTGAATATATTTCTTTATACAGTTTTATAAACAATCAAATCCAATCAACTTTTAATACAATACAAATAGTTGAATGCATTTATCTATACATTTTCATCCTCTTTTCTAATGGTTCGATAATGAAACTGCTCTTTAATAGAATCTAATCAATTTTTATTATAATACATTTTCCTTTTTTTTCTTTACATAATTTTCTTCTTTTTTTCCCAATTGTTACCCCAAGTGAACTACTCTTTAATAAAATCCAATCAACTTTTAGTAAAATAAAAGTAGTTGCATATTTTTCCCTACATGTTTTCCTAATTGTTTCTTAAGAACGATGCTTGGAGGCTTGAACATCCCTCTACACTTGTATATAGATTACATTTATTTATTTTCATGAGCAGAGCCCTCTCACATTTTGTCTAAACCCTGCTTAGAAATTTTACCATGTTCAACGATTATTTACACAACTAATCATGGGATAACTAATTTTACTAAAAGTTACCCTGCTTTGTGGGTAATAATTTGGTCGGCACATAATTGTCAATGAAATGAGGGTTTGATTTTAAGGGGCCAGGTACAAATTATAGATGAGATAAAATTAGGACGCAACTAAAATTAATCAAATATAGCGTAAATAATTTAGAAACTAATTTCATTGTATGTAGAGAAGGAAATTAAAAATATCTAAATGTACAATCTTGGAGTTCCATCAAATTAGTGGAAAATAATAAGTTCTAGTGAATTCATTTGAGATGATCAAAATATCTTAATATTTTCCTTTGTTTAGTATTTATATAACATGTACCCATTTGGCAAATTGTTTCTACATTAAGGAAAATAATCCATCTAGCCTTGTCTCATTTCTCCTCATACATACTCACCCACTATTAATAATAACCTAGCACCATCTCCAAGAATGCATGTTTAAGGGTTGACACACATTTGAGAAGGCTCATGGAAAGGACTTGTGGTCTTATGGGATAAATGACCCATTTGTGGAATGGCTTGAGATCTTAGACAAAAATAGCCACATCATGAGCTTCAGCATGTTGGGTGGAAAGCATAGGCAATGGAGAATGTAAAGTGGTGGATGCTTATGCTAGAGTTGTATGTGGTGGATGTGCCTTAAGGCAACACCAAGAAGGATGCTTTCATGTTTGTCGATATCATTGTCTACTAAAAGTTGCAGTCTTTGGCTTAGTTGTTCAAGCATCTTATCCTATAACAAAAAAAAAAAACATGTTAAATGAAAGGTATAATTCTTTAAGTTGGTTATGTTTGTTATTTTATTTAAATTCAAAGCCATGAGTGCCAAGCCTTGCCTTGGAGACATGAATACAAAATTGTCTTTAGACAACACTTGAGTGACAATCAATGGAAGTTAATGATCCATTTAACCACATAAGTTGGATTTGATGGATTGAAAATCTTTGTAAATCAACTTTGCCTAACATAAATGGGTGGTAATTTGCTTGGTTTTGTTCTAGTATGTTATGGTTTGGTGTTGGACTATTGTAATAACTCCACCTATTTAACTTTCAAACTAACTTGATTTTTGATATGATCAACATTTTTAAGATAGATATATCCTTAAACATTTACCTTATTCCAAAAATTAATGGACCACATCATGCAATATATGTGGAATATCTTTGTTCACACATTTGTTGTAACATGAAGTGAAGAGATGACAATTATATTTCATGCCAATGCATTTAGTAGGAAAAAAAGATCTTGCTTACTGCTGCACTTGGATCCTCTCCCATTATCGAATGTGTATTATTATGTCCATAAAAGCACCTTATGAATGGAAAATATAAATGATTTTAATGCGAACACCACATAATGGAGATATTTTGCATAATATATGTGTTTTCCTTTAAGTATTTTAGGAGCATTGATGTTGCTTTAAGATTTTAGAACAAGTTGCCTGGCCATGAATGGCTATTGAGAAGACCAAACTGTGATAGATGGCAAGTATAATTTCCTTCAAAAATTAAGGTGTGGGAAAAAATAGATGTCCATCAACTAAAAATGACATTTAATATACACATAAATCTATTTTGATTTATTTAAAATTTTGTAATTAAGTATCATACAAGATAGGTATGAGGGGTATGTGATCAAAGGGAATGAAGTTATCAATTTAATTTTTGAATAGACAAAGAATGACAACAAGGGTCATGTTGTGGCACAAGTACCTATGAATTAAAAATTAAAATTAAAATAAACAAATTATAATGTAGGAATAAATTAAAATCAAAATTCAAATGAAATTTAAAATTTTATTTGTAGACAAGGAGTTCTATGAAGAGATTATAGAGGTTGTTCTAGCTGATTTGCTTCATAAAATCATTGTCACCTCTTCTCACCTTTGGTGGAAAGACTTAAAATTGTATGTTGACACCCCTTTAAAAATTACATTGATCATAAAGGATATGAATGGCTTTCACCACATTTTCCTATGGTGGATAAGCTTAATCCCAAATGGGATATTCATTCAACCCTTTCAATCTGAGGTATACGCTTTCATACTATTTGGTCTGCTTGTGTTGAACCTAAGCTTGGTTTTTATCTTTGGATGTAATTTTGTTCTAAACAATGACGAATTTGATAGATTTTTTTGCATATATAAAAATAACTTTCCACTTTTTAAGCACACATTTGAGTTAACCTTATTAACCCTTCATGCTTATTAACACTCTAGTCAACCTTGACACATTGTAACCTTCTTTGTTTTGTTTTGTTTTGTTTCATATATGATTGGCAACCAACTATAAACCATTAGAAGCTTAAAAATAAGAAAACCATGAATTTTTCAAGTATTTTTTAATATATATATATATATATATATATATATATATATATATATATATATATATATATATATATATATATATATATATATATATATGATGTTTCTGAGAAGACAAACACTCCTAATATGAATCATTGTATTAAAAAATTTGTAATTGACAAGTCCCTAAAAGAGGAAGCATCATAAATAATTTTTTAAATGATAGGTAAGGTTAAGATTAAATTCCAGCCCTAAATTTAATGAGGGAGTGGTAGTCAATGGTAAAACTAACATTATACTACACATACTAAATAAATGATAAAAAACTATTTACATTGATTTTTATTTCTTTATTGGAAATTATTATCAATAGACTTCCAAGTAGAAGTTTTGAAAACCAAATAGTATCGATCGTGTAGCATGTGATTATAGTAAGCTTAAGGTATGTGTAAAGAATGAGTCAAGAAATATCACATGTATCCTTTCAAGGTGGAAAATCGCATGGAGATATATAAATAACAAATCTCATGATCTTCATCTATAAAAAAATATTCAAGATTAAAAAAACATACTTTTGTAGATGAGAGCCATGATGTTTGTTATTTGTATTGAAATAACTTAGGATATATTTTTTTATATAGATATATCTAGGAAACTTCAAAAATACACTGACTCTACAAAATTGTGATAAGCAACAATCAAGTCATGAGAAATCAAGTCAAGGTAGAATGGACCAAGAAGATTAAATAATCAATGAGTTATTAAAAAAAAAATGATAAGTCATCTAAAAAAATATTTTATATTTTATAAACTATTTTTTAATATGTTAATTACTGATTTTAACTATTAATTGTGATAAAAAAAAACTTATTATACATTAAATTTTTAATTGCTAAATATTTAAAAATATATATCATCCAATATAACTACATTCTTTATATAACTAAACACTCTTGTCTATTTTACAACTAATTAAATTCATAAATTATATTTTTTATTAAAAAAAAATAATTATCCTATATTTTTTCAATAATATCAATAACAATAAATTGATTTAAATATTAAATTTCACTCAAATTAAAAAATAATAATCTTTGACATAATGTCAATTTAATTGTGTAATTTTATTGAAATTCTTGAATGGTTACATAAAAATGGTGACACCCATTTTGACACTAATCGTGACATAGAATTTCCACCAAGGTAAAAAAAAATTCAATTAAAAAACATGTTTGTGTTGAATTGAGAAATAAATATTTCTTAATATTCAATCCCTCAACAATGTATTATATCAAAAATATGCTACCATGTATAATGTAAATGTTTCACCTAGATATTCCAGTGTAATGCAGTGTCTAATTTATATGGCCTTTCATGCTAGAATAAATGTTTAATAAATAAATAAATGCTTCAAATATTATTCTTCTCTAAATGCTTTGAATTCACAATGAAGCTCTCTCAAATGATATGTATCTTGATATGTTCTTCCTTTCATGTCCTAAATGTGTTAATGCACCTATGTTACGAACCTCTAGACTCATAAACACAACAAACTACATATATTATAACACAAATCACACTATTCTTTTTTTGGCAGGAAGGAATAACTCCACAATCACTTGTCACTTTGAGGGGATACCTCCTTATAGAGTATCTAATTTTAATTGATTGATATTTGATTGTATGCATTACAATGGCCTATACCCCTCTATTTATACTATTCTAATATATCCCACTCTTCCATTTTATGCATGTCGGATCATTATTACTATTCATTACTAGTCACCACTATTCATTCAACTACTATTATACCCCCAATATACAATATATACCCATACATAGGCGTATTACATTCCATCCCCCTTGACATGTTTCATCCTCGAAACATACCAAAAATTACAAATAAAAAATATGTACAAGGTCAAATAGAGGCACGTGCATGCATATTTTTCTACTTCCACTTTTTTTACTAGTGTTGAAATATCATCATAATCACTACAACATGAGTATCTTCAAAGCCATCAACTGAGCATCAGAATTGACTTTTATTTTCCAAATTTGAGTAGTGAGTTTTATCCAATAATTTTCACTGAACTTGTAGTTCCATTTTTTGTTCAAGTAAGGATTTAAAGGTAAGTTAGGAAGCAATTGTAAGTATATATTTTATAAAGGGAAAAAAAAGAAAAGGATATGAAGCCACCCATAACCAATCTTTGAAAAAATTACATAAGACAAGGGTACACAACTTTACGAATAATTTCAGAGGCACCAAGGACAGAAAAAAATGGTATATCCTTATTACTAGGACAAATTAAGTTTTAATAGTTTGCCATGATAACCAACTCAATGGAGAAAAATCCCAAAGATCTCTAACACAACAAACTCCCTTGTTAAATAGAAAAGAAGACTATTTAGGATAATTTCAGGGAAGGGGTTGACCCTGATAATGAATATGTTTGTTCCACCAAATAGAAGAGGTGGAAAATTTGAACCCATGCTGTAAAGAAACATCCATCCATTTTAAAACATGGTATGTATATTGTCAAGCTTTCCAAATATATTATAAGGGTGGTGAAGTTTTCACAGAGAAGAATGAAGTATGGATAATTATATCTAGTATCCCACTGATTGCCATTTGCCTTTCATTACAACCATGCTAATTCTATTCCATATAAGAATTTTCTATGGTTCTTCACCTCTGATGGCTCTAACAATCCATTTGGCCACTAAACAAACCCCTTGTGTTTTTGGATTTATTATTCCCAACCCACCTTTACATTTAGGCTAAATACAATGGGCCCATGATGTAGATATAAAACCAACATTACCATCGCATTTAGCCTAGAGGAATCATCATATAATTTTAATTAAGTCCTCATAACCTATTTTACAAGGCATCCAACAAGATGAGTAATAAACATGTGTAACAAAAAATAAATTGTTAACTATTTGGATCTTACTTGCTAAAGAGATGAATTTATTCCCCCAACTAAAAAGTAGTACCCTTATATGTGTTTATCTTTGGTATAATTTTTGAGTGGATACCATATCTATTTTTTTTATTTACTCTATTGAGGTACCAATTCCACATATCAAAGAGAGAAACCCCAAGACCAAAAGGAATCCCAAGATACCTTGTAATCTTACCATTTTTAATTTGTTTCCATTCATGAGGTATCCATTGAGGAATAACCCCTGTTAGGATCATCAAAAATTCAATTTTATCATGAGTAAGCTTAAATCTTGAAACTGCATAATACAGCTCTAAAATATCCATCATACTAGAGATATCTTTTTCAAAATTTTGTATAAATAACAAGTTGTCATTATCATAGTGTGAATTGATTGCAACAACATTATGAGGAATAGAAATTCTTGAAATGATCTTCATTTGATTGGCACATTGAAGCAGATAACCCAAGGCATCAGTTATAAGGACATAAAGGAATGGAGCTAAAGGACATTCTTGTATGATGGTTCTCTATAAAGCAAATGGGTGTCATTATATTTTTAATAATAATTTGAGCATTAACATCTTGAAATAAAATTTGAACATGAGCTTAAATTTTTGGACTGAAACCCAACCACTGTAATATTTTAAGGATGAAACTCCAACATATTTTATCATACGCATTATCAAAATCAAGTTTGATCAAGATAACATTATGTCCCACTTGTTGAGCCCATTCACATGTTTCCCATGAAAGATTAAGATTATCAAGAACATATCTACCTACAAGAAACCCCATTTGTTCAACTCTTACAATTCCTTATACCATTGGTTTAATCTTCATAGCGAGAGCTTTTACAATGATGTTATAAGAGGTATTAAACAATGTGATGGGGCGCCAACCATAAGTAGTATATTCCTTTTTTCCTTTAGAAAGGAATTTGATTATGCCATCATTAATGTTCGATCATAATTATTCTTTTTTAAAATCCTCTAGGTATAAGTAGTAAAAAACTTCCTTAATAGGATGCCGCATAGCTTGGTAGAATTCCATTAGAAGCCCATCGTTGCTTGGACTTTTGTAATGAGCCATAGAGAAAAGGGTTTTTTCCAATTCTTCTAAAGAAATAATTCTATCTAAAAAATTACTATATTCAGAGTTTTTTTTGTTAGGAATATGCTCCCTAACATTATCCTAAAGGGCTTGTTAAATATCCCACCATTGGTCATCTTTCAAAATCTCCTCATAAAACCTTTTAAATAAGTTACATATTAGAAGGATTAGATTGAATCACATCATATTCATCCCTTATAACACCAATTGTTTCTTTTTTATGTTTGTAATTAAGATAGTTGAAAAATTACTTAGTACCCATGTTATCATCTTTGATCTAAAGTAGTTTGGATCTGATTTTTGTCTGTTTACCTCTATAATTATCAATTTTACGCAATAATGATTTTGTTGTAGCAATGGAATTTTGAAGTTTGGTATTGTTAGGATCAGCATTAAGAAGTTTTCTATCATGAACAAGTTTCCCTTAGAAATATTTTTCCCTTCATTTTCACTGCCAAGCCATTCTTTTGCCAAATGAGCAAAGAAAAGTGGTATATCGAGATATGGATACACACCACCAATCAATCCAAGAATCCCCTTCCTCCAGTTTGGGTATAGAGTTCTAGATTTCCTCAAGGGCAGCAAGACAAACATGATTCTTTAAGTGGGAAATATGAGTTTGAAGAGGAGGGAATTATCAATACTTAACTTTTGAAACATGAAAATACTATAAAAAATAGGATAGTGATTTGAAAGGGTGGTAGAATAGTCCACCTAAACATAAAAACCCATTGAGTCATGGACCAATAGTAAAATAGGAGATAAATAAAATATTTCTAGCCTACTCAATTTCCTATCACCTCCCATCCTACAGATGGACTATGTGAACTAGTTTGTGGAGTGGATAGTGAATTTATCATGAATGGGGTCAATAATACATAAGGAATTTTGACATAACAACCAACTATAAAATTCTTCTTTATTGAGATTATGTTGTTTAAGCTAGATATGGTCTTGATGATGTTCCACCATGTTATAATCACAACCTAAGATCCAATCCATAGTAGGTAAATTATTGGATAACCAATCCTAAATCTTAGTTCATTTTTTGGTGAAATTTGAGGCATAAATAGAGTAGAATCCAATGATTTGTCCATTGATAGCAATAAGGGCCGAAACACAACTATGTGAAGGGTCTTCACCCTTATCAATGACATACTTAGAGATCCATGTCAAAATCCAAATAGTAGCTCCACCCCTACCATTTATATGACATGTATGAAAAAACCATCTTTCCAAACATTACATAAAGACTCCTCAAGTCTAGTGTTACTAAGATTGACTTCTTGGAGGAATAACACATTAGGATTCCATAACCACCTTTTTTAATTTAAGCTTACAATGAGGGAGTGAAATTCCTCTTACATTCCAAGAAATTAAGTTATAATTCATGATGGATATTAAAAGAATCATCATCCTAAGTCAACACGTTGAAGATGTTAGCAAGAGTAACACCATGATCCCTGGGTTGTCGATCATTACGAGTAGAAGAAGGTGATCCAGATCTATGATGGGGCCAAGGGGGACGAGAAGAAGAATCATGAACAAGAGGTTGAGGAGAGGAATGATGAAGATCAGGGATAGATTCATAGATGGAGAGTTTTGGAGATGAAGGAGGGGGTGAGGATGAATGATCCCATGATGAAGAATGAGAGATAGGAAGAGAAGAAGAGCTAGATGGTTCGTTCATCTTCCTAACCATTCTCTACTCGCTTGGCATAACCACATATTTGATGGAAGGGGCAGACTCAACAAGGGTAGTGGAAGGAATACATGGGTTGGGAGAAGGAGAAAGTGACGAGTGAGGAGTAGGCTAAGAGAGGGAAGGAGGAGCTACTTGGTTGGGTAACATGACATGGCCACTAGACAGAGAGGAATTCAGGGGTGGCTAAGCAAATTTATGCTTCCTAATAGGACATTCATGAATTAAATGGCCTTATTTTTATAATAAAAGCATGAATTTGCTTATTTAAATAGACTAAAGGTTGATCCAATTCAAAACCTAGGCCAATAAATTTAATGTTCTCAAGCAATGGTCTATTCAAGTCTATTTTCACACAAACCCTCAGATGAACCCTTAAACTTGAAAACTTATCAAAGTTATGTTTACACTAGATTACTCTACCCAATTGGGTTGTATTGTCCTTTAAAAAGAGTATAAAATCCAGATTAAGGTAAGGTAGTTCAACCGCATGGATAATGTGAGCAAGACAAACCTTCAGGATGGAAATTGAAGCTCCAAGACTGAAGGTAACAAACTTGCCCACAAACAACCCATGTGCCATATGGTAATATAGCTTGAGCATTATCTATTAATTTGAACATATAAGAAACATACCCTTTTCCTAGGCATCTCAATGCCTTAATTTCCCATTCCCAATTTTCCCAATTCATATGAGCCCATTTAAAAAAAATTGTTTCACTAGGAATACCTCTTAGAAAAAATAAAATAATAGTTCTATTTTGGCATTCAAAAATAGAATCAATAACATCATCAGGAAGTTATATTTCTAGGGTTTTACTCGAATCAGAGTGAAAGAGTTCTTCCAGCATTGATTCATCTAGCTTTTCACCCATATTGATCGTATCTTTCTCCATAGCCATAACTTCAAGGTTCTCTATGGCATCCATACCATTTCCTCAATGTTAGACTAATCAATCATTATGGGAACTGCTACCTCCAAATTAGAAATGTTTCCAACCTATATGGCCACCATTTTTAGGCACATTGGACTGATCTCCTTGGTGAAATCCGTTACTAGTAGATGTTAGGGTTTCACTATTTGTTATAAGTTTCATCATTTATCATTGTTTTCACTCTCTCAAGATTGATGTTCAATGTTTTTAAATATTTATGAGAAGATAAACACTCCTACTATGAAAAACTATATTAAATAATGGTAATTTACAAGTCCGTAAAAGAGGTAGCTATTAATTTTATTTTAATTGATAGATGTTAAGTTTAAATTTCAACCCTAAATTTAATTAGGGAGTGATAATCAATGGTAAAACTAACATTATAATGCACATAAGATAAATTATAACTAACTATTTACAGTAATTTTGATTTCTTTATTATAAATTATTATATGTGGACTCTCAAGTATAACTTTTGAAAACTAATTAATAGCAATATTTTTCTCACAAGAACACGTCATTATAATAAGCTTGAGGTATGTACAAATATTGAGTCAAAAAGTATCACATATATCCTTTCTTAGTTGAAAATCACATGGAGATATACATAACAAATATCAGGATCCTCATCAGTAAAAGAAGACTCAAGATTAAAAAAAAATCATATTTGTGTAGATGAGGGCCATACCATTTTTTATTTGTATTAAAATAGCTTAGGATAGATTTTTATGTATAGGGATCTCTACAACACTTCACATAATGGCCGACCCTAGAAAATTGTGATAATCAACAATCAAGGCATGAGAAATCAAAGAAGGTAGAATGGACCAAGAAGATTAGATAATCAACAAGTTAGTTTTTTCATAAAATTTATAAGTCTTCTAAAAAATATTTTATATTCTATAAACTATTTTTGAATATGTTAATTATTGATGTTATTTATTAATCATGATATAAAAAAAATTACTTATTATATATTTTTATTATTAATTGTTAAATATTTGAAAAAATATATATCATCCAATATAAGTACATTTTTTATATAATTAAACACTATTATCTATTTTATGGATAATAAAATTAATAAATTATATTTTTTAATAAAACAAAACAATTATAATATATTTTTCTAATAATATCAATAATAATAAATTGATTAAAATATTAAATTCCAATTAAAATAAAAAATAACCTTTAACATATTATCAATTTAATTATATAAGTTTATTAAAATTCTTCAACCATTACATAATAACACACATTCCGACACTAATCATCACGTTACATTCCCTCCCCCAAAAAAAACCCTAATAATTAAATAAAAAAGAGAGAAAAAGAGGAAAATATTTTATATGGTGCATCATAAAAAATGTTTTGCCAAAATAGTTAACTGAAAATCACTCCTAAAAACATATTATTGGTAAGCATCAAACAATTTAGTGCAATTCACATCACCCAAAACATTATGTTAGAGATTTTTTTTTATTTTATTATTATTTTTCAACTTAATCTACTACTATCAATTATGTTATAAAAATTCTCTCTCACATCATTTAAAAAAACAAAAGCAAACAAAATAAACCCTTTGTTAAAAGTTTGGGGCCATTTCATAGATTTCCAAACTACAATGGATGGCACGACCGCAAGCGAGAGGTAAACACGACACTGTAATCTCCGCTTGAATGAATGGGCATAATTTTTCTTGGCCTTCATCTTATAAGTAGTGTTTGCTACTTTAACCAATGTTGAATTAACTCTCTTAACATTTCATTAATGAGTTTTAATGCATCTAATTTATTTATATAATTTCACCTTCCGAGGGAAGGATTATATGATTCATTCTTTTTGATTTCGAATTAGTTCATATTTTGGTAGTCAATGAAATTGTATTGTTTTGCGTGCTGGTAAATATGTAAATAGTTAGTAAAAGTGAGATGTGAATTGTGTGATTAGAGATATAAAATAATATTTTTTTGTATGATTTGATTGTGGACCCTTGGTCATAGTTTCCTCTATGTCTTCAAGGTTCAATGACACAAACATCAGAAATGTTCTAGCAAATGATAAAGGATACATTGCAGAGACAACATGGAGACTTAGAAGAATTCCATGCATGAGAAAGAGAAAGTATCGTTGACCAATTCTCCCTGCTTCTCAACTAGCAAAATCTTTCCAACACTTCTCAATTTCATCGACCATTTAGTGATCCCACTCCATATAAGGTACAAATCACCTAGACATCTCTATGCTTGAAGGAAAGATAGATGAAGAGGCTCTAGACAATAAACCTAACCTTCTCTACTCATATTTTGTGATTAATCAATTCTCAGACTGAGAAAAGATGACATTCACACTTCTAAAAGTTTCTTTATCAATAAAAAAAGGTGGGAAAATTACTGCACTTCACATGAAGATGATCTTATGTTAAACACTTCTATAAACACATGGAATTTTGTAGAAGAACTCAAAACAACCTATTATTATGTTGGAAACTACAATGATTAGCAAATCATGTTCTCTCAAATGCACCAAGGCAAAGAGCAGTCTGTGCATAAATATAGATATACATTCCACACTTTAATGTCTAAACTTAGGATTCAAGATTTAGATCACAATCTTGTTTTGAAGGATAGGTCAAGCTTGAGACCACACATCTAATCTGATTTGAATTTCATTCAAATCTCTTCAATTAGAGAATCCTACAGATATGATTGCAAGTTTGAAGCAAAGGCCAAGGCCAAGATGAAGACAGATGATTATACATCTCAAACCAAACAACAATCTAAATCTTCTAAGCAAAATTCTAAATCAAGGAATAACTTGAAACACCCTTTGTAAAAGAAGTAGCAGTCATCAAATGATTAGACTATGTAGTCAAAGACTAGTAAGTGGTGGTCTATTCACAACTCCTACAATCACTCCAATGAGTAATGTTGTGCTAGGAAAATACTGCTTACACAACTTGAAGTAACTAGTACCAATACCATACCATTGGATAAAGGTAAACATATCATGGAATTTGAGCCCAATACCATGGTGTGTATCATAAACATCTCTATGACCCATATGGAAATGGAGGAAGCAGAAATGTTATTTCATTATCAAATGTGGGATCAATGCTCAACCAATACACTTCATCATTGACAACAAAATATAGAAGAATTTGTTTTCACGTAAGAAGTTCACATATTGAACTTGCCACTGATGCCTCACCCAAAATGATACTCCATAATATGGTTTAGTGTATGATCATAGAAATGCATTACTCAGTAGTGTCAAATAATGTACAACATCAAGTCTTTTCAAGATAAAATCCTTTGCAACATCGCTCCATTAGAAGTGTGATGTTTTACTGGGTCAACCATATATGTACCATCAACATGCAGTCTATGAATAAAATCCTATAATTTTTTTCATAGATGTTGGTGATATGAGATACTATAAGTATTTCCAAAGTTATCACCTCATTAACACCAAATAATGTTGAAATTAGTCACATCTAGTAAAAAATTTGTGCTTTTGATGGTAAGATCTAAACGTAATAAAGTCCTTGTGGCACCAATTCCTATTGTAGTGTCTCTAGCATTAATTCCCAAAGCAATAGAGTTGAATCTCAAGTTGGATTAATAGAAGGATTTATTCCAGCTACCAAAGAAAATACCTAAAAACTATGTGGTAAAACATACTGTTGATTTAATAACTAGATTACCTCTCCCTAATGCTTCTTTGTACTACAAAGCCTTTTTGTAGAATAAAGAAATTAAGTAACATATCCATGAACTAATGGAAAGGAACATAACAATCCTAGATCATCATCTTGTGATAACCCAATTATGCTTGCGCCAAAGAAAGATGACACATGGATGTTGTGCATTGACTACATTTCTCTCAACAATACCACATTGAAGAAATTCTATCCTCTTCCAAGGATTGAGGATATTTTGGACTAGCTATGCAATGCCAAATATTTCACTAAGAATGATCTTAAGTCTGGCTATCATCATATCCTTGTACATCCCACATATGTATTTAAAATAACTTTCAATGCCAAATAGAGTTTATTCAAATGGTTAGTCATGCCCTTTGGCTTGACCAACACTCCAGTCACATTCATGAGGATGATGAATGATTTTATTAGTCCTTTAATTACTTAATTTATTGTAGTCTACCTTGATGATATCTTGATCTTCAACAAAACATGTGTTGAGCATCTGCAACATATAGAGCAAGTGCTTAACACTTTGAATAAACACAAGCTATATGCAAACGTGAATAAAATTTCATTTTCCATGCCATACATATAATATTTGGGATACAATATGAATGCATAGGTAGTACTTGTGGACCCAACCAAGATTTAAGTCATCTAAGATTAGCCACAACCAAAGAATCTCAAAGACTTTCACAACTTCTTGAGATTAGAAAAAAAACTACCAAAGATTTGTACTTGGGTTTTCTCATGTGACTTGGCCTCTAACCCAAGTTACCCAAGGTGGTGATAAAGCAAAGTTCAACTGGAATGTCACGCAACAAAAATCATTCAAATAATTGAAACATAAACTCTAATTTGTAATACTACTTGCTTTATTATACCTTCAACAACCATTTGATCTTGAGATAAATGCCTCTAACTTTGCACTTAAAGTAGTTCTCACTCAACATGGTGACCTAGTTGCTTACCATAGTGAAACTTTCACTACACTAGTAAGGAACTACCTAACATATGGTCATGAGTTTTATGCTTTTGTTTAGGCATGCAAGTAGTAGAAGCATTATATATTTGGAAAGGACACTATGATTTTCTTAAATCACAAATCATTTTAGTTCATACAAACATAGAACAAGTTGTAGCAAGAGCAACATAAAAAATGGTCTTCTTAACTTCAACAAATCCATCTAAACATCAAGAATAATAAGGGAAGTGCCAATTTGGTAGTCGATTTTCTAAGCCATCCATCAATATAAGCTCTCCTTTTTGTACTTGATGCATGTGGACATAAATTAGACATGGCCAAAATTATTTTGACATGGATTTTGTAGATACCTATCATAATTTACTTTGTGAAAATTCAATTCCATATTTCTACTTGTAGGATGGCCTTAAATGTCATATTGGGAAATTGTGCATTCTGCATGAGACATAGAGATAGGACACACTAGAGTTGAAAAGACACTTGCGGTGTTACAAAAGTATTTATTCTAGCCACATCTCAGGTCTGATGTATCCAAGTATATTAAATCAGGTACCATGTGCCATAGCCAAGTCAGTCAACAAACAAAGATTGTACACACCTTTGTCAATTCCAACGAGACCATGCAAATCCATTTCTATGGACTTTCTCTTAGGGTACCATACTACCAAGCATGGTAGTGATTGCATCTATGTATTAGTTGATAGATTCTCAAAGATGGAAATTTTCATATCTTGTAATAAAGTTATCTTAGCTTTAGAAACAACTCAATTATACTTTAGGTATGTCTGAATCCACTTTAGAATCCTGGAAACTATCTTGTTTGATATAGATAGTTTTTGAGTCATTTCTAGAAAGCACTTTAGTCTATGCTAGACACAAAGTTGAACAAATACACTTTCTTTCATTAATAGATTGATGGACAGATAGAAGTGGTAAATATGATGATAGTGCACCTTATAAAAATATAAAATTATAAGAAACAATGGACTTGGGATGAAAGTATTCCTTTCATTCATCATAGCTACAATAGAGCTCTACTTAGCTCTACCACCCATAACCCTTTCCAAGTTCATTTGGGTTTCCAACCATTGGCACCCATTGACATAGTTTGTCATATTCCTCCATCAATAGTTGTAATTACTTCAGTAGTTGAAAAATTTGTTCAATTCATTTAGTACATTTAGTAGAAAGTGTAAACCATTCTGTAAAAAGCAAATGCAAAGTACAAGTAATGCCATGATAAGCATTAAATATTACACACCTTTCAAGTTGGTGATTGAGTTTGGATACATCCGTAGAATGAAATATTGAATAGACCTTACCATAAGCTTCATCCACTTCGATATGGACCTTACACCATCACCAAGCAAGTAGGAGATACCACTTTTGAGTTCAATCTTCTGACTTATCTTGGGTTGCATCTAGTCTTCAATGCATAACTCTTACAACATTACTTTCCACCCTTATTGGACACTTCAAATGTAACAAAAACTCTTCAACAAATAAATATCAAACCATGCTTTAGTATTCCATTAGAATTGGATCATTTCATTGATGTTTGGGTCAAATAGACATGTCGACAAGAGATCACTCTCTCCGAGATCGTCAAAGTAGGTTAATTACCTTCCCAAAGAAAATGGTTTATAATAGTGCAGGTTACCCAAATGTTTCCACATCATCTTCCACAATTTTCACACAATAGGGACCATTACTCTTCAAGGAGGGGCAACTGATCGAAGAGGATTTGGATCAATAGATCATACCTCACTTCACTACAATATTATGTCGAGCCTCATGCTTATGTCAGTAGTTGTGTCATTAGGTCCTGCACATATGTGCCAGTTTATTTCTTGTGAATCCTCTCCAATATTACTGCACAACCCATAAAATATCGATACTATATTTAATAATTCACTAGTAATGGATGTCAGTGATGTCACTGCACTTTTCAATTGAAGCGATTATTACCAACCCTTGTAACAGTTCAACCGATGCTTCATATTATTGCATTGTATAATAATTTACACAACCATTCTTTGTAGGTAAATCACCATTCTAATGAAAAACCAAAGAAAAAGGTTAGGAACCAAACATTTGATCTCTTAGATTATATAGAACTTAGTATAATACAACTTTGTTGTTACAATTTTATCATGGTTGTCTCTCTTGTTTATTTTCACTGTTCTCTTTTGCATTGTACTTCTTATTCTCTATCATTCATTATTCACTTATGTATTTATAACCCTTTTAACAAGTATTAAGTAGATTATCCATGAGGTCTCTTTTGGGCCCTATATCACATATCCACTATCAAGAGTTTCTTAACACATTCATCTTCTTCTTCATATTTCTTAAAATTATGTGCCCAAA
Organism: Torreya grandis; assembly: GCA_037957365.1. Lineage (NCBI taxonomy): Eukaryota > Viridiplantae > Streptophyta > Pinopsida > Cupressales > Taxaceae > Torreya > Torreya grandis. Next base: position 1,210,049 of record JARHVA010005003.1, read on the forward strand.
AGGAGCTTGTTTAAAGTCATTACATTTGACGTATATTTATTCCTTTTGGCCATTTTACACCCTTCTAAATATTCCAAAAAGGAAGACCCAAAATAAATTCCAACCGCTAAGAAGGAGTTTCCAAACAATAGATAGGAACCCTCAACTAAACTTAAGTCAAAGTTTCTGCTAAGAGATTAACAAAACCTTCTAGAGGAGAAGAGGAACTCAAGGTTGGTGAAACAAAAAAGAATGGTTTTAGGTTGCTCCCCTTCTAGAATTGAATTATCAACTTTATCCATTTCCTCCTTTTTAGCCTCTACCCTAACACCTTTCACAACCATATATGTAGCCTATTCCCAAGTACTTCGATAACCAAATCAATAACCTCTACCATATCTTCTTCCCCAATTTCTTTGGCACCATAAATGATAGTGTATTACACAGTAACTACTATGGCTTCAAGTGAATCATTATCACTCATAATAGGGATAAGTAAAGCTAAAACATCCACATAATCAATGTTCTCATAGGGGGAAACAAAAGGTTGAGAAACTGCATCACCCACATGTTGCTGAAAAAAATAGCCCCTTCCCACCAAATACCTTGTCTACCCTTTTTCTAGGATTTTATGCAAAGCAAATATTATTCTTTGGAAAAACCATTGCTAAATATCTTACAATATAACATGGTCTACATCTAAACACCAACCTTTGATAATACAATTGTTGCTTCAAGATGTGATCACAAATCTTAATCCAAATCTCTTCAAGAAACCCAACAGAAAATATTTCGACATAGATCCATGCAAGAGTGGGTTGAGAATGTATCCACATTTATCAGGAAATAGAGAGGCATTTTACCAAGGAATTACAAATTGCATAAAGGCAAGAGAAACTCCAGTAATGTAGAGGAAGGTTGGGCATCCTAACCCATATGGTTGCTACTTTGAAAGATTGAATTGAAATATTAAAATTTGGAAACCAAGACTTTAAGACAAAGATACGTTGAACCCTCTGACCAAGGACCTAATTGAAAAATATTATCTTTGTCCTCCCTCGTTCAAAAAACCCACAATGAAATGACCCTTTTCACATGGGTAAATGAGAAGGTCTTTAGACAAAAGTGGTTTCCATTGAAGATATATCTAGGAATATTGGTCCACCAATGAAGGTCAAAAATTCTGAAATATATAAATAATTTTAAGATCCTTATAGTGTTCCTCTTCCTCCATCACCTCCCTTAACACTTCCACATCCATCTCAAGCCATCTCAAGGATGGGGGTCAATTTAGAAGTCTAGATGTAAGGTAGAAAATAAAAATATTGAACCCTAGATCTAGCATGCACACACGTAGATTTCCTTTTATCAAGATCACCTTTAGATCCACCAACAACATGTAACATTTTATGATCTAAACTAAAAATGGTGTGTTAGGAGACATGAACTAAAGATGGGACAAGAGGCACATTTAAAACCAACAAAGATGGATCTAGGGTACCCATGACGAATCCAGACGAAGTGATATGTTGTGGATGAGCATTACTAGCATTGGAAGAAAGAGTATCCTTCAAAAGCCTCATCAACAACACCTCCTTTTCAATAAAAACCTCTTTAAAAGAATCCATCGAACCAATCCATGAATTATAAACTCAACTTGAACCTTAATACTAAGAGGTAAGGAACAAGATGACCACCTATACTCAAAACTAACCTCAATATCAATTGCCTTTTAAAGTAGATTAGAATGGCAATAAACATGATCAATTAAATCTAATTTATTCTTTTACATTTATTTTAAGTTAAATATTTTATATAAATATTTATTAAAATAATTTATATAAATATTTATTATAATTTAATTGAAACCATTTATTAATAATAATATCTTTTTATTTTATTTTTTTAATATATTCATTTCATCTTCTAACATTATTTTATTAAAAATATTATTATAATTATTAAAAACATAAATAATGGATCCACTTGGTTGTGGAGGCACGTTAAGTTTCCCTGTTATTGTAATTGTATCATTCTTTCTAGAAATTGAAGTAATAATATCTGTACGTTCTAGATTTTCATTCTCCGCCACAAATTCGCAGATATTATTTTTTTATATAATTTTACTTACTCTTTATTTCAAATTTCAGTTTCCAAGTGCTGGAAAACTTTATACTTTCTTTACGCTTTGCCCATCGCCAGTTTCCAAGTGATGGAAAACTTTGTGCTGTCCACGCTGCTGCTGTTTCTGCTCTTCTCATTCTCAACTCCCGCATGGAATTCTTATGCCAATGATGCTTCCGACCGACAGTCTCTGTTGGCGTTCAAAGCTAGCATCAGTTTTGATCCCAACAACTCATTAGCGAATTGGTCTCCCAATATCTCCTTTTGCAATTGGACTGGCGTTACTTGTTCTCCTAACATGCATACCCTGCTTGCCCTCAATTTATCAGGCATGGGTTTGGAGGGCGTCATCTCTCCTCTGCTTGGGAATCTCTCTGCTCTTCAGTCACTTGATCTCTCTGGTAACGCCCTTCACGGTCATATTCCACCGCAACTGGGCCGCCTTTCCACAGCCAAACAACTCCTTTTAAACTACAATGGATTACAAGGGAACATTCCGCCCACTCTCTGCGGTTGCCGCAATTTAGTTTTTTTGGTACTCTCTTACAACCGATTGGAGGGGAATATTCCGACTGAGCTCGGGCTGTTGCCACGTCTCCAGATTCTTTCCTTGGGAGCAAACTACCTCACAGGTACACTTCCCTCCTCTATAGGAAACCTCTATTCCTTGACTGTGTTGGAGGTGTCAATAAATAATCTCACAGGCCCCATTCCTGCTGAATTGGGCAAGCTCGCCAAGCTACAAACGCTCTACCTTTATAGAAATGATTTGTCTGGCACCATCCCCTCCTCTATAGGAAACCTCTATTCCTTGACTGACTTGGAGTTGTCAACAAATTATCTCACAGGCCCCATTCCTGCTGAATTGGGCAAGCTCGCCAAGCTACAGACGCTCTACCTTCATACAAATCATTTGTCTGGCACCATCCCCTCCTCTATAGGAAACCTCTATTCCTTGACTGAATTGGAGTTGTCAACAAATTATCTCACAGGCCCCATTCCTGCTGGATTGGGCAATCTCGCCAAGCTACAGATGCTCAACCTTAATACAAATAATTTGTCAGGCCCCATTCCTGCTGAATTGGGCAGGCTCACCCAGCTACAGAAACTATCCTTTTTTTATAACCAGCTCACTGGGTCAATCCCAACTTCCCTCTTGAACTGTACTGCTCTCACAGACCTATATTTAGACCGGAATCAGCTAAGTGGACACATTCCATGGGAACTTGGTTCCAAGCTCATCAATTTGCAACGGCTAAGTCTTTGGGAAAATCGGCTTAGTGGAAAAATACCAAATTCCATTGCAAACTGTTCCAAACTCAAGATACTTTATCTAAGTTATAACCAGCTGAGTGGAATGGTGCCGACAGAGTTGGGTAAGTTGCACCTTCTCGAACAGATTGAATTACATTCTAATCAACTTGTTAGTGGCAGTCAAAGCTCATTGGCCTTTCTCACTGCTCTTACAAATTGCTCCCAGTTGAACGAGATAGTCATGTCACATAATCGTCTGTCTGGTGTTTTGCCTCCATCCCTGGGCCAACTTTCTTCCAAGCTCTCTTACTTAGATTTAGGATATAACAACATGAGTGGACAGATACCTCAGGAGATCACCAATCTTTTCAACTTGACCGCCTTGCGCTTAAGCCATAATATTTTAAGGGGCCACATTCCACATGGAATTAAAAGATATCATAAGTTGGAAAGATTAGATTTGAGTAGCAACAGATTAGAAGGAAGCATTCCAGATGAGATTGGTCAGCTGCAAAGTCTGGGATTGTTAGATTGTAGTCACAATAAGCTGTCAGGAAGAATTCCTGCTTCTCTTGGTACACTCCAACAGCTAAGGAGGCTTTCTCTTCATCACAACCATTTCTCAGGGGAGATACCTGCTAGCTTAGGGAGGTGCCCCAATATAGAACTGCTTGACTTCTCTCACAATGAATTGAGGGGCAACATACCTGGAGAAGTTTTGGCCAATCTTAAAAACATTCAATTCTATTTGAATCTGTCGTGGAATTTCTTGGATGGACCCCTACCCAGAGAGATAAGTAAGATAGTAAGTGCTCAAGCAATAGATATTTCTAGCAATCAGCTGGATGGCGAGATTCCAGGTGTACTAGCAAATTGCCTATCGCTAGAATATCTTAATCTCTCTCACAATGCTTTAGCAGGTCTGATACCAGATGCATTTAGCAAATTACAAAATCTAGAGATTGTTGATCTCTCTTCCAATTTACTATCAGGTGCAATACCCATGTCCCTTAGACAGCTAAAAGTCCTTCACTACATTAATCTCGGATACAACAATTTGACAGGTCCAATTCCAGAACAGGGATTGTTTCCTAATAAAAGTGTTATTGCATTGTTGATGGGAAATCCAAGGCTCTGTGGTCCGAAAAAATACTTGTTACATGCATGTCAGAAACAGGGACAAGAAAAGCATTCACTGCTTACAAAGGCAATTATATCAGCTGCTGGAGTCATTGCATTTGTGTTATGCACATTAATCTTGGGACTACTGTGGAGGCAGAAATTTTTGAGACATCACTTCGATCTCTCGAACATTATGCATAGAAGACTAGGGTATCAAAAGTTTACGTATCAAGATCTTTCCAATGCAACAAATGGATTTAATGAGAGCAATTTGCTTGGAGTGGGTAACTTTGGATCGGTCTATAAAGGGTTTTTAAGGGATGGCAAGGTAGTTGCTATCAAAGTTCTCAATTCACAGAGCATAGAAGGTCAAAAAAGTTTTAAAACAGAATGCAAAGTCTTGGGAAGGATTCGACACCGCAATCTCATTAGAGTTATAAGTGCTTGTTCATACCTAAACTTCAAAGGTTTGGTTCTTCAATTTGCGTCCAATGGAAGCTTGGAAAAGCATTTGTATCTTGACAATATCGAAGAAGATGTTTGTACATTGGCATTGAGTGAATGTTTGAACATTGCCATAGATGTGGCCCATGGCATGGAATACCTACATTATGATTGTTCTGTCCAAGTTGTGCACTGTGATTTGAAACCTAGCAATGTGCTTTTGGATGCCAACATGGCAGCCCTAGTAACCGATTTTGGTATTTCAAGACTAACTAGTTCTACAAACTCCATGGATTCCTTGAATACAACAGTTTCCCTCAAAGGATCTATTGGCTACATTGCCCCAGGTACACTTATCTTTTTACATAAATAATATTATGCTTTTCTAATAAAATATTATTTGAAACAAAACATAATCATTAACTATAGCTAACTTGATTGCAGAGTATGGATTGGGTGGGAGAGTTTCTATAAAAGGGGATGTTTACAGTTATGGCATTTTGTTGTTAGAGATGGTTACAAGGAAGAGGCCAACTGATGTCATGTTTGTGGGAGACTTGACTATACGAAACTGGGTGAGGTCATCTTTTCCAAATAGGCTAGTGGACATTGTTGATAGTAGGTTGTCAAGGAATGTGAACACGGAACAAAATAGATCATTGGTTTCTTTCATACATGTTGCCTTGCTTTGCACAAATGAATCTCCCCAAGAACGACCAAGAATGAGAGAAGTGGGAAGGGCATTGGAGACTCTCAAAACTACTCTAATGGGAAATTCAACATCAGCATCAACTTTAACAGCTACCATATCAGATCTGGTACGCAATTCCAATACCGGTGCACAAATGGAAGGGGTGTCTGAGAGCCAAAGTTCTACATTTAGCTACTAATATTTAAATGCAGAAAATATTTTCAAGGGAGTGCTTCTACAAGGATCTATATTGTGATATTATAGTCATGTGATTAAATATCAACTAGAGATAAGGGTAAGACTAATGTAGCAATAAATTAATAGACTTGGTTTAGGTACATTATTGCATGGTACAAAGCACAATGTACAATAATATGATTGAGATCAAGTGGAAAATAAAAATATGAGAGTTGAGATGGCAAGGAGACTTAGGCATCAAGAATTCTATAAGAAACAACAAATTGTGGCTTTCATTGGAAGAATATTATGGTAGCTTTTGTAAAGCCTTTATTCCAAACTTTCACAATGTTATTTTTTTTACATGTTATGAGAATCAAATGTTTTAATTCAATTGATAGATATATTTAAGTAATGAGATTTCATAATTGAGGTTGTTTCATGAATGGTTTTAGAGAGTTTACACTATGGAGAAGTTTGGCATTTGTTTGTTTGATTCCACAAATTCAAGAATTACTTGCCATGTTCTCATAAGCTCTTTTGAAGAAAATAAGGGCTTATTAGATAATACTCTTATTTTTGGTATAAAAAAAACTACTTTATTGGTACATGAAATAGAGTAAATATGATTTCTTATCCTACTGCATGTGAGATGGAAAGAAAAGATAAACATATTATAACAATGCTCAAAAATGACAGTTGGTCATTGGAACTTTAAATTACAATTTTTTTTAGGACACTGCCAAGAAGGGGATGTATAAAAGTACCTCTAAAAAATGTGGAAAATGAAAGTGGACATTTTAAAAATTAAAATAACATTCTTAATCTTAATATTAGATCTTAGTGTTCTATTATAGTCTTTGTGACTCTTAAGCTTACACATATATTGCATAAGAACTTGAACATGGATTTCTTTATACAGGGAAATGTTAGTCAATCAAGGAATATTTTGACCTATTATTTCACTTGGAGTTTCTAATAAATATGTCTTTAAAACATTAGTCTAATATCATATGAATGTATGATTTATCTAAAGAAATCAGCCAAACAAATTTAATTGTGTATAAAATTTGCTCTAAGAATTCATCAAAGAATTGGGAAACGAAGTATTTTTCCCCCATATTCATGAATATTTATTTATAGGCATAATATCACCTTGAGAAAACATGGGAAACAATAGCATGTATAAACCCCCCAAAAATTATAATTAAGGTATTTTCTGCACTTTTTTCAAACGATTTTGGAAGGAAATATAGTCTCTCTTCCTATATAGTAAGTAGGTTTTTGTATCGCAACCCACTAATATTGTTCATATTTTTAATAGGTGTTTTATTGGATATATTATTATTCAATAGGATAGGGTAGAGTCTCTAACCATAGAAAGAAAGAAAATTGAAGAAGAAAAGAAACATTAGCTACCATAGGCATAATATCATCTTGAGAAACCTTGGAAAATAATTGCATATATGAACCCCCCAAGAATTAGAATTAAAGTATTTTCTGCACTTTTCTCAAATGATTTTTGAAGGAAATTTAATCACTCTTCTTACATAGTAAGTTTTTGTATCACAACCCACTAATATATTATTTATGTTTTCAATATGTATTTTATTGGATATATACTTATCAATAGGATAGGGTAGAGTCCCTAACCATAGCAAGAAAGAAAAGGCCAAGATGGTGATTCCATTGAAGAAGAAAAGAAACGTTAGCTACCATAAAGCATGGTTATATTTGTAAGCACATGGTAGTTGGGAAACTTCAAAAGTATACATCACCACCACCACATTCACATCTATAAGTTCCACCCTAATTTCATTGTTCTCTTGAAGATGTCATAACAATGCCTTGATTTATATATTAAACAAGCATCATGGATTATTTTAAGGGTTGGGAGAATTTTGATAAATTATAAGAGAACTAAATAGTCTAGTGAATTGTCTAATTGCAATCTTATGTTTTGGGACTAGGGTGGGTTATTTGATTTTAGGTGTCTTTTAAAGAATAAACTTCCATATTGTGATTTTTTAAATTGTAAGTATTAGCTTCATGAGGCCAGTTTATGTTTGCATTTCTCCAATCTATTTATTGAATTATTTGTTTTATTTTCACTATAATATTTATTGAGATTTTCATGTTCATGTATAATAAATATGTACTCAAGTTATGTTATGTGTGAACAAAATTCTATGGTTGTGTTTATTCCCTTGACATGGAGATGTTTCATTCTATCAAATGCAAAAAAAAATACTATCTACTTCCCTCTCTTGGTTGTATTGTAATATGATATTACATTTCAAACACTTTGAATATTTATTGTATTTCGGAAAAGATCTTACAGATTGTAACACTGTAACAAGTATTATAGGTAGGCATTATTTGAGAGAATATATTATGAGTAAATTTATCTTTTAAATTTCATATGGTATTATATTTTCGTAGATTACCTATTCACTATGTGGTATTTGTATGCACTTTTTCCTTAATAGAGAGAAAATCCAACATAATTACCCTATGTTTTACTTTGAGGTAGGTGACATCTTCTTAGTTTAAATTGTTAGTAATGTATAAAGTATTGAGATTGAACTTTTATCTTTATTACTAATTAAAATAGAAATATATAAAATTCTTGAAATCTATAGATCTTTAGTGACAACATGTTTCTCTTCTTGTGGGTGATTAGTTATTTAAAGAACTTCATGTTGATACCAATGATCAATATTGACAAAATTTAACAAAACAATTATTGTCTGAATAGGACATAAGGCATAAAATAACTAATTTAATGTGATTTTTTGTATTGGAATAATTATGAAATAAATGGTCATTACTTTTTCTAGCTATGGTGGAAATAATGTTTTCAGAAAAGGCTTGTGTAATATAGACAACAAGTCTTTTAAGGAGTTATTTTAAGACATCTAGATAAAAAAGGGTTTGTCAAGGCCATTCTACACAATATTAGGCAATTCACATGAACAAATGTGTCTTTTTAGTTTAGTTCAATCACTTCTAATAAATAGAGATTAAAGATGGGAGAATGAGAGATGTTTTATAGAATATATAATTTGAGCAAATTCATTAAATTTCATATTTTATTTATTCTAGTATAAGTTTTCATTTCAAACAATGAAAGGGTACCAAAGTAGCCCCCATGACTTAAGAGATATTTATGCTAGAGTAAATATCTCAATCAAGAAATGTAACCATCCCGACATTTATGCACTCTTCGTGTACACATTTTGAATCTTTTTCCTTCCCTTATTTGTCCAAAAATATGAACAAAGCTTAGTTTTTATCTATTCATATAATTATTATCATTGAATTTCCTAATTGAACTTATTAAAGATGGATAGCCAATTTCCAACTAATAATATCTCATTGTTTTAACCTTTCAGGGTTTAGCTTTATGTAAATCATATGTTTTATTAAAGGATTGAGTAGTATAAATTAGGGAAATAATATGCATAAAATAACCACTAATTTGTTATATATTTTGATTAGCTTTAACTCTCTAAAATTAGAAAAAAAAAATATGTACAAATAATGACTTATTTGGAAAATACCTGATACAGATGATTTGAGCGATGAAAACTAAGATATGAATAGGTTTGAGTGTCATCAACTAGATACCTATATCAAATTACTTCCTAGAAAGTATCACCACATTTAGATAGAGGCATCATGTGGCTTTAGTGTCTTAATAATGGTGTTAATGTCCTCTATCGAAGATTGTCCCAAACTTCTGGGTGCACCTGTGTCTATGTTTTTGGGTTATTTTCCTACATGTATAGAGTTTGAAACTCTGTATTGTGCTTGTAATAAATGGTTTATGGTGCAAACCTTAATCCTTCCTAAAAGTAATACATGAGATCAAAAGTGTGTTTGTTAGTAGGATAGGCTAGACATCCTCAACATGCCATTGCGAAGAGAGTTGCCTACATAAAAATACTCTGAGGAGGGATCAAGACCAATGTAGTCATCCCCACCTTAGTGCTGGTGCATGTGCAAGTGATGCTAGAATGACATTGTCTTTGAGAGCCTTGAGTGTGCTTGAGATTGAAATTCTATAGAATGTGAGCTTAGGGTTGCTATAGATGGTATTTTTTAGAAGTAGGGAAGGATAGGGATTAATAAACATGAGAGAGGGATAAAAATCATGTATTTATAGTGTTTGGATGTTTTTGCAAACACTAAAAGATGTTTAGACTAACCTTAGGAGGGTTTTAATTTGTAAAAAGTATTCATTTGAGAAAGTTAAGGTTAAGGAAATAGGCACCATTTTGGGGACACTAGTGCCACATGGATCTAATTTCCTTAATGTGATGCTAATGTCTAGCTAGTAGAATGCTAGGTATGAAGAGCCAAAATCAAAAAATGAGGGTATGAGACTGTGTTTAAGCTAACTAGGGACACCTATGACCTACACAAAGGCTATAAAAGTGCGATAATAATATCTAGGATATTTCTAAGGCTAATTTAATAATAAGAAGTCTCAAGTAACACTCAAACACCCCAGCCCACCCTCCCCCCCTCCCCCATGCCCCTCCCCCCCTCACCTTATGCTATAAATGTATGAAAGTGAAATGACTAGTATAAAGGAAAAATAAGTGTACCTAGACTTACCTAGGAAGATAAGCCGGTGAAACTGAGTCTGAGTATGTGAAGCTAGGTTTGTGTATGTGAAGCATGATCTAAAGCATGAATTGAAAATGAAACATGTTAAATCAGTCCTTACTTAAGAGATATCAAAAGCAAAAGACAATGCCAAGTAAAGAAGTAATTGAGTAAAAAGATGGGGAAAAAGAAAGGAATTAATACACCTCATTGAGTATGTGAACCAATTCTTGAACCTAGTGATAACATGTGTGTGTGTGTGTGTGTGTGTGTGTGTGTGTGTGTGTGTGTGTGTGTGTGTGTGTGTGTGTGTGTGTGTGTGTGTGTGTGTGTGTGTGTGTGTGTGTGTGTGTGTGTGATCAATAATTAAATATCTTGGACTAAGTTGATAGCTTTCTCAATCCTCACATGTGGGTTGATTGATAACTCAATCTGGTTTTGACTCTATCATTGCCCACACTTGGTTGGTGGAATATGACTTATGAATAACATAGATTGGATTGATAGTGTATCCAACCCTCTCATGTGGGTGGATCAAGAACTTAAGGAGACTATGACTCCATCACTTCCCACCCACATGTAGTAAATACATCTAAAACTGAACTATGCAAAGTTCTAGAAATTCCTAACTAAGTATATATAATTGTGTATGTCAACTCTGTGACCACTTAACTACATTAGGAATCTCTGGGCCACTTGGGAATGCCAACCACTACAAATGGAGTAAGGCATGAAACTAGTGATAAACTAGAATATGATGTCAAGTGTATACAACATAGAGAATGGCATGGAGTTTGTCATTCCATTTGATCAATTGGTGTGTAGCTGAGCATATGATATCAATGTGCCATACACATGCCTTTAATCTAATATCTGAGTATATTAATTCTATACTAAGTTATAATAACTGTATCTAAGTATTTGAACTAAATATGGGGATGATCATGTTGTACATGATGCCCCCAATCTAAGTAAATGATATGAATATGAGTTGAGCTAATTGTGAATTTGAGTAAAAATTGAGTATAACTATCAAACCTATAACTGGATTTGTGCAAACTTATAATATGCCTAGTGTACTATTCTAGCCAATTTGAGTTGTCCTAAAACTAATTCTACTAGATAGTGGCACAACATTTTGGATAGTAGCACCATGTGGTCATAGTATCCCTATTTTAGAGCTAATGCTTGTCTAGTCTATAAATTATGTCACTTGTACTACTTTATAAGTCACCATTTTCCCTTTATGTTTACCTATGTCTAATTTTTTGAAACTAAGTCTATATGCTGAAAATATTTTGTGAGTGTAATACAGGAGCTTGATCTTTGTGACAAACCCATGTGAATGGCCCCTCTTTTTAGGGTAGTTTTTGAACCTGTGCAAAAAATATCCTTAAAAGAAAAAGATCTACAAAATGTGTATTAGCTAGAGCATATATGATAACTGTGTGATAATATAGTATAATGTGTAAACATAACATCAGAATGTAAGATAATCTGAGCATAAGTATGTAATGTAAGATGTATGTCATGTCTAGCATTACACAAGGGTGTCAAAATAAATGTAATCAATGCATGTAACAATAAATTTTAGTATAACTAAGTAGCTACCTAGGGGGATGGGGCATGATGTCCATCATGACACCCAAATAAGAAGGGTAGATACGTGAGGTCTCTCATGGCATCAAAAAATGGTGTGTGTAGTAAGCAAAGGAAAGTGTCATGGCCATGACACATATAAGAAAGCATACATACAAAACACATGAGGCACACAAAATAATCCAAGGGGTCACAATACAAGAGACACGGGCACATGTCACTAAATCTAAGAAAATAAAACATACAACGGCATGTTCAAATGTCCACATATGCAAGCAAAAATCAAGTTGTATTAGATCCACTTAGAAGGACATGTTCAAACATATGCATACACAACGAAGAAAACACACACAAGGACATGGGCACATGTCCAAAGATACATATTATGAATTGAATTGGTGTAGAGCCAAAGAAAAATGCCATATTCAAATGCCCTCAAACAGAAGAAACATATAAATACAATCAAGTTTAAAATAGATAAGCTAGAAATGAAAGCATGCATGAATGTAGTAAACATATATTTAAGAGCGAGGATGTGCATATGTTGAGTCTAAATTAGTAATATATATAAAAAAATATTGGTATGGATAGTAATGATCAATATCAAGATATAATAATGGTAAAAATAGAATGTAAAGTATGTAAGGATAGAACCGGGTGACATAAATGGTGTATAGTATGCCCGTAAGTGGGCGAATGTGTCAAATGAATAACCATGAATCGGGGTATATGCCCCCAGTGGGTAAATGATGGAAATTATAAATCAATGTAGTGGACCTACATCCTTTAAACAATATGCAAGCACTCAATAAGAACAAGTGAATCATGTAGTATGATAAAACAAATTATAGTAAGATAGATAGCATATGTAGTGTTTGGAAAATATAATAAGTGTAAACATAATAATTCATACAATCTATAAATTTTGTATTTTCTAATTAATTATTTGAATTTTATAGTGTTTGTGACATGTTATATTATTTTTGTATTTTATACAATTAAGCTATGTACAAGTAACATGAAAATGAACTATGTGCAAGCAACATGAAAATGAACTATGTACAAGGAGCAAAAAAGAAGTATGTCTAAGTAAATAATTGAAATGTAAATAAAATAGTATAAAAACAAAGTATAATGTCTCTATATACCTAAGAGCACATCTATGGGATGTGAATATTCAAATTATGGATCTGGTGGGAGATCATCTAGTGTCATATACTGAATCTATCCAAACTCAAATAAGTCATCATCATCATAGTCATCATACCAATATGTATATATTAGTGGATCCTTGTCATTTTCATTAGTTTGAATTCTTTACATTCAAATGTCATACTACTCAACTGTGTAAGATGCCTCTCACATGGTCCTAGGGTAAACCACATTAGACCACATAGTATCTATGTGAAACCTATGGCTCTCATCTAAGTCATCATGTAAGATGTGAACCATGTATCCATCATGAGTGAATTTTAAGCATCTGTCTAACCAATAAACTATTGCGTCCATCGTCACTAACCCTATAATTCCAAGTGTAACCTATAGTTGAGTTTCCTTTCTCATGATAAAGAATAATGTATTGGCCACCTTAGGGCCACATGTAACTAGTAGCATAATATGTCCAATAGAATCCTAAAAATGTATATCATCTTATAACTTGTTCTCTTAATAGCCAATTTGGTGTAAAAATTCCAAAGTAAAAGTGTTAGGATCAAAATTCTCATCTATAGCCACATGGGGAATGTATTTATTCACTACAAAAATATTTATAGTCAATGGATCATTTTGTGAATTTGTATGTTGGCAATGACTCTATTTTGGTGCTCGTATATGTGAAGGTGTTCATATATATAGAGGTGATCGTATCTATGGAGGTGGAGGCTATATGATCTGGATAGTGCCCTTATCCTTAAATTTATTTAGTTTATATTGTAATGTTGAGCATGTGTCAATATCATGTCTTGTAATTCTATGAAAGTGGAAAAAAGGTTGACCTTTCTGTGGTGACAATCTATTCAATGATCTATGTCAAACTATGGGTAATATCATTAATCCTTTATCAAGTAGTATATGTAGGATTTGGTGTAGTCTATATACACATAATATTTTTAACCTTTATTAGTTACTGATGTTTTCTCTCTTGTAGTAACTTGTTGAGTCTCAATCTCTCTAAGTGCACACCTTAAGGGGTGCACCAGGAAAGGGGTGGGTAGACCATTAGTACTTCACAATATTATTTTCCCTATACTACCACATGCTATCTCCAAAACCATATCATAAAAACACTCCCCTAAGCTTTGTCTCCTCTTTTTCACCTTCCTCTACCCTTTCCAATAGTTTACATTACACAGTCAGCACCATTGATCCTATACTCTAATTGATAAAACTCATTTAAGGTCTAGGTCATACCTTGGCCAACCTAGACCAAGATCTAATTTGTTTTTGTTAATAACAATACATAGTCAATTGGGCCAAACCTATAGGCTAAACTTTTGGAAAGGTTTAGGGTTAGATCCATCTATATATACACATTCATTTCATCATTTATTCAATAAGATAAAAATAAGAAGAATGTATTGTGCATCTATTTATCCACCATTCTAATTGAGGATCGTAGCTTAAGGTTTTAATACTTTCTTTAGAGATACATATCTTTTATTTTGGATAAGTTTTTTGGATGCATAAAAAATTTGTGTAGCCTAGAGTTGACTTATCATTGTTATCCTTACATACAACAATAATCTATTTCAAATCACTTTATCCAAGGGAAAGATTGAGGCTTGACAAGATCATCTTCAAATGTAAGTATTCCTAAATGTGTTCCTCCTCTATAAGAGTAGATAGAATTTCATTTGTACTTATTTCCCATGCATTAGGATTTCACATACATTGACGCCAGTATAGATATTCTATGCATGTTTACTTTTTATGTTTATTACCCCCCACTTTGCTCTAAAATCTTTGGTGAGTACTAGATTAGATTTTACTTTGTTTTGCATATAATTTTTGAATATGAAAACATAGGACCTAGCTAGGGTTATTGCATGGTGTCACTTGACTAGAAGCTTTGGAACCCTCTTTGGTGATGTTATTGTGGTAAGAGATACTTTAGCTATGTCTTGCAGATCCATCTTAGTCATGACTTTAAATATCTAATATATCAACAATAGGAAGTGTAATTAAAATTTATCTTCTTTAAGCTAGGATTGATCAATAGACTAGTCACATTTTTATTTGTATACACAACCTATCCTATGAACTCCTTTCCTAAATCTATATGACTAAATCGATATATATGGATGTAACCATATATATTGAATGGATCAAGAGATATACTATTAACTTAGTTGAGGATGAGAATATGTAACTATAGGATCCTAAACAAGTGGAAATATTGGTGTAGGGAGAGGTATAAGTGCCTTATAATCATATTTGTACTCTCTTGGACCCATTGGTGTAAAACTTAATTGACATAAATAGTCATTGATATCATTATGTGTTTGATCCTCCTCTGTAGTGGCCTACAAATCTATGTCAGAGTTATGAATGTAAACCTCTTATTAATTAACAAGTACTAATAGGTGTGCAATAAGAATATCATCATCTACCTTGGGTGGAGATGGTTGTACTATGGGAGGCTATTCCTGTTTCTCTACGTTTTTGTGCTTAATTACATTCAGAAGAAAAGAAGAAACTAAAAGTTGAAGGTTTGGGGTTTATACGTACCCAGATTAAGTTGCACACCATTATCCAAATGTTGAAGGAGCTCCTCTTTGGCTGTGGAGGATGACACCTGTAGATAAGAAGAAAACTTAACAAAGAAAGATGTTAGAGACAGATATGGTGTACTGCCAAATGATATGCTCGGTCCCAGAATTGCAAAGACTTCCTTGAGGGATGATAGTCAACTTATTTGACAAGAAGAATGTTGTATAAAATAAATAGTGAAAAACGAAGAAAGAGAAATAGATAATGCATACCTGATTCCTGTAGTTAATCTCTCACAGTCACCGACATTGATAATCCTACTGGCATCAGTTGGTCAATGTTGTTATCGTCAGTTAGTCTGCTGACGTTGATAGGGGCACTGGGCCTTAGACGGGTCTGAGGGTTATGTCTGTGGTCGAGAGAAGGAGTCTGGGAGTCTGGTAGTTTGGAGGTCTCTACAAGGTTGCAGGATAATAGATAGGGTTTTAGGAGGGACAAGGGTAGAGGGTATGTGTGAGATGAGATTAAAGATATGGGGAAGGATTTTCAGCCTCTCCAGGAAGGAAGTCGGATTGGGTTGATAGTATTTAGAAATAGTAAATAGAAACTAATTACTAATGTATTCTAAATAAATGGAATGAGACAGAAGAATACTTAGCTCTGCTTGGTGGAGAACCAGAGGTGTTTGAATGCTTATTCCTATTGTGACTGATGTCAAGGTCCTCGTGCAATGTTTCCAATCGAATGTGTGGAGTGATTTTTGTAGAGTTTTTGTAGCATGAAGAGCGATAATAGAATTTTGATGCTTTGTCTCAAAGCATGTGCATCGATATGCAAAGAGTGCGAGGGGAACTCAAGGCTAGAAACCTAGTTTAAGTAATTGATGTCGGTGATTCTGTTGGTGTCAGTCGATAGTTGACCGATGTCAGTGGCTAAAGAATGGGTAAAAAGACTATTTTTAGCCTTTTGCCCATTTCTCCACCTGCCAAGTGCATTTGCCATTAGAGAATGGTCAAAAGATGGGTATATTAGGCATGAGGGTTAGTTAGAAGGTTGGAATAGGTCTTAAGTAGTTATAGTTTGAAGGACTTAGTCATGGGGTGAGTCATAGTGTAAGAAATAGTCTTAGGCGAGGTGTCTAGGTGAGGTGACTAGATGAGGTGTCGAGGTGAAGGGATGAAAAATAGATAATTTATTTTAAATTAATAAAGTGTGGGTTAGGAGTGATGGAGTTAAAAGGGGACCAAGGGGGGTAGATGCAATGTTGGTGTCTACATTTGCCCCTTTTTGTTTTGTGGTTTATCTTGACGAACTGTAAGACAAAAACAAGAGTAAGTTGCCACAATTATGGGATGAGGTATTCCCCCTCAAAGCGAGATTTGAGGGAAGGTAAGCTGAGATCAGGTGCTGATTTGATAGGCATTAGATGAGTAAAGTGAGGTTTTGAGTGTGGATGCTGCAATAGTTAAGATTGCACGTATACCACTTCACATGATAGGTAGGTCAAATTGTCATGGTCGAGGTCGAGGAGTGTTAAAATTGAAGTCACTGATCCCTAGCTTTTTAGTCATAGCTGATTGGGTTAAATGATCTAAGCTATAGCTCCAATGGTCATTGTGTTCCAAGTATCTGAGGCTTAGGAAGTGCTCATGGAAAACATGAAAATGTCACAAATACTGGGGATCAATTGGAGCATGATCCAACAATAAGTGTGAGGGTCATGGACAATTTTTCTAACTATTCGTGAGGTAGCATATGCAATCAAAACAACCAAAGTGTAGTTTCAAAAGTGGTCGTGGTCTGAGGAGATAGTTGCGATCTCCAAGGTCATGTGTCGAGTTTGGGTGAGATATAAGTGATATCAATTTGTTTGTGGTTGGTTAGGGAGATGTAAATTATCTCCAATGTGCCCCATGAGGAGTTTAAGAAGACTTCTACTATGAGACCTAGTTTTTGTAGGCATGATTTTGGGAATTTTGAAGAAGACTAAAGTTTTGAAGCTGCTGACATTGGTTACAAAACTGATGTCAGTCATAATAAGCTGCCGACATCGATGGAAATTAGCTAACATTGGTGGCCTAGGACACAGTCTTGTCGACATCAATGGCCTACCAAACTTGACAAAACTAGATTAGCAGCCCACCAAAAGTCATTTGTGATTTGTGACAAAGTGAAAAAGTGAGCTTTAGAGCATTAGTGTGAAAGTGACTCCTAGTTGACTGGAGCATTAGTGTGAGGTGTCAGATTGAGATTGGGTGGGAAAGTGAGTGAGATTGAGTGTGATTGGAAGTTGAGAAGCCAGTTGTGGGCCACCAGGGAGTTCACTAAGGGGATGAGACAAATGGAGATGGAAGAGGGTGGAGGAAGCCTCATGGGAGGACCACCACCAGCAGCACCCATCATACCACCATGGCAGCGGTGATGAGATGAGGTAAGAGTATTTATTTGAGTTTTTTGGATTGTTTTAGAATTTGATTTATTTTTTTGTATTTTTGGTGTTTTTAGTTGTAGATTGAGGGGGAGGGGTAGTTAGAAGGGTGGGTAGGCTTAATAGGTTAGTTTAGGAAGGCTTAGGAGGTTTTTGGGGGGGGGGTTTAGATAAAAAATGGGGAAGCCCTAATTTTTAGGGCTCACCTCATTCGGCCCTAGGGCTAAACCAGTCTCTGACATTGGTAGGTCTGCCAACGTCGATTGACCAGTGTCTGACATCGGTCACTTAGTTGTTGATGTCAGTTAGATAAACACTAATGTCGGTTAGTTAAGTGCCATCGTCAGCACACTAATCGATGTCGGTGGCTGTTAGGTCTTAAAAAAAGTTAAAAAAATGATAAGTCAAAAAGCTAAAGTCATGCCGAGGGCTTCTCGAGCGATGATGGTCAGATAGGTTTAATTAGTTGGTCTATTAGGTAGATGAATGGTGGAATGGCTGAGCTAACCTTAGGAGACCCTATGTCAACTGAGTGCTGCCTACGTAGCCCTAGTTTTTAAGGGCCTTAGGCCATTATAGTTCTCCTGAAAGGGAAGAAGAGTCATAGAGGTTTGTAGTTATTTGTTAACGTGGTTGCGGTTTTGGTTGGTTGGATGTAGGCGAGGCAGACATTGATGCTTTAGGATCATCTATCGACACTACTGACATGGATGCGATGAGACATTACTAGTGAGGAGTGGACCCACATCACTGAAGTGGGACTAGGTGGGCTATGGCGATACTGCCGAGTTGTGAGAGATGTCAGTTTGATGGTGGCTTTGATCGAGCAGTGGCATTATACCACCAACACTTTCCACCTACCCACAAAAGAGCTGATTGTTACCATAGAGGATGTGTATCAAATTTTGTGGCTATCGATACATGAGGTAGAGTTATATGCATGCTCGAGAGAGGCACATGACATCCACATGGTGATGTTGTTTGGTGAGCATGCTACTGAGGTGAGTTACCACTCAGCCAATTTTTCATATGAGCCTTTATATGTTGTTGATGAGGATGTGCATCAGTTAGCCATCCTGATGATGATCGACATTACTGTCTATGCACTTCTCGATGTAGAGGGAGGGAGGTTCCTGATTGCCATGACTGGGGTTTTGGTGGACATGCTTGAGGAGCAAATAATATTCACGTGGGCTCCCATCTTTTTGTCCCAGTTATACAGAGAGCTCTGGGGTATCAGTCAGCAGTGGTGGTATAGCTTGTGTGTAGGCAACCTTCTGCATTGCTGGGCTTATGAGCATACCATGGTGACATGATCTCTTAGCCTCCCAGTGGCTATCCAGGCTGGATTAAGAGTTAGATTCAAGTGATGGAGGGAGATTATGGCACAGACATGAGTGGATAGGATTGTTAGGGATGTTGATTACTATAAGGGGGTTTTAGATTCCCTAATCACTATAAGCATTATTTGGTGACCATACCTAACGTACTTGGCATTCAGAGACTAGGCAGAGCAGTTGGTGGGGGTGTAGAGCCTGAGATGGGTTAGGGTTAGGTGAGCTGGTGAGCTTGAAAGGGTACCAATGGAGAGAGTATAGTGCCAGTATGGACTATTACAGGATGTGCCTCCCACCTTCTCTCGATATAGATGAGATGATATTGAGGTGTCGCTCCCACTGCCAGAGGAGACAAAGGGACCTAATTTTGAAGAGATACCTACAAGCCCTGGGGTAGTTGATCCAAGTTGCACAGAGGCCTACTCAGCTTGGTGGGTCGGGTAGTATGCAGGGGTGCAGAGAGGACCAGAACCTAATATGTAGGTAGTCACCAGAGATAGGGACACTACGAGATAGGAGAGAGATGCTGCTATTCAAGAGAGGGATGCAGCACAAGGATAGGTGACCATTTTGTAGGGATAGGTCACAAGTTTACAGGGACAGGTCATAGTTTTGACAGTGCAGGTGGTGGCCTTGACAGGATAGGTCACCACATTATAGGGGTAGTTGGCTGCAGCCCAGGCACAAGCATTAGCAAGGCATGTTTTTGTTCATTTGCCACCATAGCAGCCAGTAGATGAGCGAGCACAGTTGGCACCATAGCAGGCACCTCAGCTATAGCCATAGAGCTCACTACAGGGCATGGCATCAGGGTCTATGGGTCCTTCACAGATTGTACCTGTCTCTAGGTATAACACCGCATTAGACGAGATTGCTTATTATGAGGGTGCCATCAGGCGGTATCCTCAGATACAGTGGTATTTAGAGATGTTGGCTGAGCAGAGATCTGTGTCTTGTGTGATTGCCTCAAGTTCATGGAGATGGTGATGGTCTGAGAGTGGTGACATTTCAGCATCTTCTTGGCCATGACCACCACCACCACAGCCACAACCTTGAGGCCTTTTTAGGCATTATGTATATATCGGCTTGTGAGTTGTTGATGTGAGATGTATATAGTTTTTGAGAGAGAGACATATTGTATAAACATTAATGTACTCATATATATGATGAGATTTTGGTTTTATTGACATGTTATGGATGTTATGGGTGTTAGTGTTTTTAGAATTTACAATATGATATATGCTTATGTATGATGATGTTATGGTTATGTCATGGTGATGTTAATGATTATGTCATAATGATGTTAATGATTATATTACAACTTGTTCCATATTGTGTGATGGTGTATGCTGTAACATAGGTTTGCAGTTTTGTCTTTCTTAACAATTTTCCATATTGGTGATGGATGTATGCTAAAAATGAAATGAGTTTATTTATGCTTCAACACATTTCATATTTGTGATGATATATGCTTGACATAAATTGTGTTTGGTTTTTAGTTTCCATGTGTATTGTTCCCCACAAAAACTAATGTGAAATAGGCATGTGACGAAGTTAAGTAAGAAGTAAAAGGCGCGTTGCTCTTTCATTGACAAAGACTATAATGATTGCATAGGTAGGGGGTTTTTAGAAACAAAAAGGCCCGTTCATGCATTACATCATTGACCATTGGTTGTGTTAGAGATGTAATCGAATCACTTTGACATTAAATGAGCTCAAAATCCCTTGAGTATGTTGGGATGATAGGTGTTATTAGATGAAATGTTAAAATAGCATAACCCTTGTTGACAGGGATGATTTTGCCCCTTTTATAGGTGACCCTAAAGATGACCATAGGCAAGTCCATGACTTTATAGCTTGTAGACTGATCAATGCAGGGAGTCTATTTGGGGATGTTGTTTTGATTTGTGGTCATGAGAAGTTGATTTATGCAAGAAGCTTCTGAGAGGGTGCTATTTGTAGCAAAATTTAGGCATAACCATCCTTCGAGGGAATGGTCTATAGTTTATTTTGTATGCTTGGAGGTTTATTAAATAGTTGTCTTTCAAGGGAGTAGTCTATTTATTACAACAATGATGTAGCTGTCCTTCAAGGGAGCAGTCTACATTTATGGTTTGTATGACCTTTGGATATTTGTTTAAGCATCCCAGTTTTATGTTTTGTTTCTTGACAGAATTTTTAGTCATGGACAAGCCTATAGAGGTTTTGAGGTCTCGTTTTTATTATTAATGCAACAAGGGTTAACTAATGTTTTTGGGAAAAGGGGGTTGAAAGGAATAGGAATGAGGATGATGAGGGTTGCTCAAGGGACGAGCTCAAGTTAAATATAAAGTGAGTGATTACTTGACTAACAGTAAAATGGTCATAGATGTAAGGCATTAAGGGGCTCAGGTTCTAGTCGGCCTTCGAGAGAAGACAGATGATATGTCCCTGATCCATACTTATGCATTATGATATAGGGTCCGAGCCAATTAGGAGAAAACTTGCCTCGTTTGCTTCTTTCCATATTGGTCACATGTTGGTTTTCTTTAAGGATGAGATCTCTGATTTTGAAATCTCATTCTCTCAGATTTTTGTTATAGGCATGTTTTATGGGATTTTGGTAGATATGGAGGTGGTTGAGGGCAGCAAGATGATGTTTGTCAAGTAACTCAAGTTGAGTTAATCGGTCTTGACAAAAGTCATCATTAGAAAGGATGTCGTGTAAGGAGATTCAAAGAGAAGGTATTTGTACTTCAAGAGGCAAAACTGCCTCAGTTTCGTACACTAGAGAGAAAGGTGTAGCACTCGTAGGGGTTATAATGTTAGTGCAGTAGGCCCACAATGCAAAGGTAATGTGGATGTGCCAATCCCTTCCAGTGTCATTGACCACCTTCATGAGGATTTTGGTTAATATTTTGTTGGAAGCCTCTACCTGCCCATTTGCTTGTGGGTAATAAGGTGAGGAGAAGCTGAGTTTGATACCAAAAGAGTCACAAAGTTTTTGGACAATTTTGTTTTTAAAAGACTTGCCATTATCAAGGATGATCTTGTGGGGAACACTGAAACGACAGATGATATGTTGGTTGATGAAGTTGACGATTTTATTAGCTTTAGTGGAGATGAGGGGAATAGCTTCCACCCATTTAGTGAAGTATTTAGTTGCAGTGATAATGGACTGATGTCAGAGAGATGATTGAGGGTTAATCTCACTGATTAAATCTAAGCCCTATTGTGAAAAGGGCTAGAAATCCTTAGCAACTTGTAGAGCATGGCTAGGGATGTGAAGTAAGTTAACGTGTTGTTGGCATTTGATACAACGTCGAACATAGTCGCTGTAGTCTTGGTGGAGAGTGGGCCAATAATAGCCAATAATAGTCCATGATGGGATTTGTGGAGGGCATTTTTGTGGACTTGTTTGATGGCATGAGATGTTTTAGTGGAGGTTAGACATCGGACAAGGAGGCCATCAAAACCTCTTTTGTAGAGAAGACCCCATAACATGGTATATCAAGCAGTACTTTTGATAAAAGCCTATTGTGCATTGCTAGAGAGGTCGGGAGGAACAATAGAATAAGTCAAGTAGTCCACAAGTTGTTTATACCAAACATCTTGTGGGCTAGAGTCGATGGTGATGATAAAGTTGATGGTAGTGGAGATATATGAAGGTAACACCAAATGGTGTACTGTAACATAGATTCTCAAGGAGGCAGATGATGATGGGATGTGTGAGGCGAGAGAGGCCATAGTGTCTGCAAACTTAATTTTAGAACGAGGAATAGTTTGTAAGAGATAATGGTCGAAGGACTCTAGCAATGTGTCAACACGGTGTTTATACCATTGTAAAACTTCATTTTTGCAAAGGTATGAACCGTTAATTTGATTAATGATTAATTGTGAGTCGCCAAAGATGTTGATTATCTTGATGCCTAAGGAAAGGGTAGTTTGAAGTCCCAAAATTAAGGCTTCATATTCAGCCATATTATTGGTATATTCAAAGTCAAGTTTAAAAGAGAGAGGCATGGGCTCACCATTGTGAGGGATGAGAATGACCCCTGTACACCCACTGAGTTGACATTTGGATCCATCAAAGAACATTGTCATTTGATAGAAGATATCATCGGTGGAAAGTGTGGTGATAGATTCATCGAGAAATTCACAATGGGAAGGTTGGTTGTCAGGTAGAGGGGCATCAACTAGTTGATCAGTGATTGTTTGCCCCTTTATAGACTTTTGCTGGATAAATTCCAAATCAAACTCAGCAAGAAGCATGAGCCAATGAGCCATACACTGGTTTTGGTATGGCTTGGAATGCATGTATTTTAGAGGGTCGGTATGAGTGACGACATAGGTTTTGTGATTAAGGAGATAATGACAGAGTTTGGATGCAGCAAAGACTAATGCCAAGCAAAGTTTTTTGGTATGAGGATACCGAGTTTCATAATCAATGAGTGTTCAGCTTATGTAATAAACCACTTGCTCATGATGTTGTTCATCTCAATGCGTGATCATGGAACTTAAAGAATGATATGTTGCTGAGATGTAAAGATAAAAAGGTTGGTCATCTTTGGGTGGAATAAGGACTGGTGGAGAGACAAGATAGCATTTAAGAGCCTCAAAAGCCTCTTGGCAATCCTTATCCCAATTGAAGGAGATGTCCTTTTTAAGGAGGTGATGAAATGGTTGACATCGGTCAGATAGCTGTGAGATGAAGCGATGAATTGATTGGAGCTTCCCTTGCAGGCTACAAATTTGCTTTAGATTGGTAGGTGGTGGCATCTCGAGTATAGCTCAAATTTTAGTGGGATCAACCTCAATGCCACGAAGAGAAATGATGAAGCCTAAAAGTTTCCCTGAGAGAACCCCAAAGATGCATTTCTTGGGGTTAAGTCAAATGTTGTATTGAAGGAGGTGAGTGAATATGATTTTGAGAATGGTTAAATGATCATGGCAGAGTTTGGATTTCTCAAGGAGGTCATCCACATAGTCTTCCATGATTTTGTGGAGGAGGTCATGAAAGATATAGGTCATGGCGCATTGCTATGTGGCACCTACATTTTTAAGGCCAAAAGGCATGACCCTATAGCAAAAAGTCCCCCATGGAGTAATGAAGGTGGTATTATGTTAATCTTCAGGTGCAATCAAGATTTGATTATATCTTGAAAACCTGTCCATGAGTGATAGCATCTCATGTCTGGTTGTAAGATCAACAAGTTGGTCAATATTAGGTAAAGGAAAGTCATCCTTTGGGAAAGCTAGGTTGAGGTCCTAATAATCGGTACAAATTCAGATTCCCCTAGTTGCCTTTGTGATAGGGACGATGTTTGACACCCATTGCAGATAATCAATGGGTTAGATGAACGAGACAGAGAGAAGACACTGAAGCTCCTCTTTGACAAGGAGTACGACGTAAGGATGCATCTTGCAAAGCTTTTACCTGACAGGCTTAGCCTCAGGGTTTGTGACAATGTTGTGATTGATAATGTTAGGGTTGATACCAGGCATATCACTATAGGATGAAGCAAATGCTTTGTTATGATCTGCAAGGAATTTGGTATAGTCAGTTTGTTCCTGGGAATCCAAAGATTGACCAATCTTTAAGATATGAGGAATGTCAGAAGAGGGGAGATTAATGTCAATGGTTGATTCATTTAACATAATATGTGTTTTTGAAGGAAGTGACTATTAAATGAAGGAATCATATGCACCCATGTAGGTGAGTATGGCATCATTATCTATGCATTAGACAGTGTTGATGGTAGAAGATTCATCGTCTATCATGTCTGGATAAATGAGAGGAAGAGACCTTGATACCCCACCTAGTTGATAGGTCAAGGGTTCCAAGTGAATGGCATTTATGCAAAAAAAAATTAGGAGGAAGGGAGATTATCGACTCCGTAGGTGAGGATGGAGGAATAGGCGAAGCCAGAGGAGATTGTTCTATGATAGTTTCATGAAGAGGGTTTTTAAAGGCTTCAGTGGGTTCTTTGAAACCCAATCCATGTCATTTCTTAGCATTTTTTATTGCCTCATCATTTGGAGGCTCAAAGGGTTGGTGGGAACCTTGTTCATAGCACCCAAACCCAAATCCCTTCCACGCACACTTGTAAAGATAGGTGTGAGCAAAGCTAGGATTACCAAGAAAAGAGAAATCACACATGAATAGTTGGGGTGATGAAAGAGGATTCCCATCAGTAGGAGCTCGATCTAGCCCTCCATAGATTAGATTTGTTTGAAGAGTAGGAGGACCATATGAAATGACCATTCCGATGTGATAGTCATAATTTGGGTTGTGGTGTAGTTGTCCATATTCCTGAGGGGTTTGGAACATGTCCAAGGTAGGCAAATGATACTCCCCAAGTGAAAGCCGCTGGAAGGTATCTTCCATGGGATCCTTTGTAGTCACTTGAGGAGGAGTAGGTGTAACTGACGTTTGTGAACTTGTGGAGGCTTCCACACGTGGAGGTGGAGCTTGGGTTGATGTTTTCAAAGATATGAGAACATCATTGGGTTGATAGGTTGTGTTACATGTTTTAAACGGAGAAGGGTTAGTAGGAATGATGTGAACTTGACCCTCGTGTTCAAATTTGACACAACGATGTAGTGTAGAGGGAAAACGGGTCATGGCATGAATCCAAGGTCATCCCAACAACATGTTGTATTGGAACTCCCCCTCAATGATGTAGAAGAGTTTTGGGATTGTTTGCCGGCCAACACAAATATGTAGGATGACTTTGCCAATGGTAATGGCAGTAGAATCATTAAAAGATCAAAGAATTGTGTCAGTTTTGGACATGCAATTCTTTGGGAAGGCTAATTGGTCATACGCATGGGTGGAGATGATATTGATACTGGCACCTCCATTAATCATAACTCGCTTAATGTGAGCTTGATCAACGTAGGTTGTGATGAAAAGGGTAGCATCCTGATCTTCCAAGTTAGAGGTAGGAATTTCAGAATCACTAAAGGTAATAGAAGTGATGGTGGGTAATGATTGAACTAAGGTAGCCAATGGTTGAAGATCTTCGGGTTAGACCTCCACCGCTTGTAGAGCTTTAATTAAAACTTGGCGATTTTGGAGAGCTTTGAATGAGGCCATATAAGGACATCTTTACTGGAGTTTGGTGAAGTTGTTTCACCATTGAGTCATGAATTACCTCTGAAGATGTTTGTTGGGATGTACCCAAGATTGAAATCTTGGGTTTCGGTGGTTGAGAAGGTTTGAGAAATGGGTATGTCCAAGGAATAGAAACCTTCTTTTTTCCTTTATCTTTTAATGTTTGTGACTTGGTGGCCACATTAATGGTGTTAATCTCAAATAAAGGGGAGGAAGGAGGTAAAGGGACCATAGTCTGATGATGAGATTCAGATGAAGGTGAGGAGGTTTGAGATATATGGGAAGGCGTCAGAGATTTGTCGAAAGGACCTTCAACAAGCATGTTATCTTTTTCTATGTATTGGTGAACGATAACTTTAAAGGCACAATAATTTTTAGTGTCATGTCCAGGTGTGTGATGATATAGGAAAATTTGGGTGTCATCGAACCATAATGGTTTTGATTCGAGAGGTTGAAATGGTTTAATAAGCGGAAGAGTGATGCTAGAAGATTGTAACAATCTACATAGCAACAAAGCATAGGAACCTACTAATGGATCTTCACTTATTGTTGTAGTGGAGGCTAACAACTTCTGTTTAGAAGTTGTTGAGGGAGTTTTTCATACCACCTTTTTAGTAGGTGGTGTGGCCACTCACGTAGATGGGGCTTTCTTGGTAGGAGGTGCCGAGTTTTTCAGAGGAGGTATTTTTTTGATGGGTAAAGGTAGAAATGGAGATAATTTTTTTTTTAGGTGTTGGAGTAGGAAGTATTCCTATTAAGGTAGAAGGGTGTGGGGCCAAAATCGAGGGCAATGGTGATGGTGGAGGAGGAGTTCTATGACATGGTTTAGTGGCCTTCTTCAATACATCGTGAGGACCACTAATTTGGGGGGTGAGGTTCAAGTCTACCTTCACTTGTGGGTGAGTGAGGTTAGGTACGTGGAAAACACCAAGAGATTTAACTTGTTTTGGTGTGGTGGTCGCTTGTGAGTGTCTAGGTTCAAATGTGGACGGTTGAGCTTTTGAGGTTTTAGAAGTAAAAGCCTGATCTTCATTAGAGATCTTGGGATAATTTGTTGTAAATGAGTTAATGGTATGAGATGATATGGGATGTGTAAGATAAATAGCTTTAAGTCGCTCCCACAATGCCTCATGCTCTAAGTTTCTCGAATGGAGAAATCCTAAATTCTCAGCCAATCAAGAGAATGGTTTAAAAGATGTTGAATGAGGCTTTATGATTGGTCTTTTAGAAGATGTGGATGGTTGTGAGACCAAAAATGTGTTAGATGTAGTGATTTCAGGCCAAAGGCATGAGAGAGCCATTACTGGATCCTCTTCGATTGAAGTAGGTGAAGAGACAAGTTCTTCTCTTGGTGGAGAAGGAATTGGAGAATGTGACTCCTCAAGAGGATAGAGGGCAGGGATGATCATACCTTCTACTTGTGGTCAAAGAGTGGGAAAAGTATGATCTTCCATAGGTAATAGGAAGGATAAGGGTGGGATTAGTGGCACTGGTATCGTCAAGGTGTCCTCCAATATAAGAGAGGTCGATGGAGGACTAATAGGAGAAGAAGGTTCTTCTTCTTGTGGAGGAGAAATAGGTTGGTTATCCTCTTCAGACAGTGGAAGAGGTTGGTTAGGTATAAAAGGAGAAACCATGTTGACTGTGCGTATATTATGCTCTTGGGAGTCATCAGCCACGATCTGGATGTTGTTTTGACTAGGGGGATGATTAGGGAATGGTTGTCTAAAGATGTTTATGTTTTGGTTAGGGGGCGCATTTGGGTCATCCAAAACAAGATCTCCCTTGTCTAACATGTCTTGAATGACGTTCTTGAGGTTTTTGCAATTGTCTGTGTTGTGACCTTTGACACGATGATAATTACAGAAGTCATTCTCCCTATACCATGTTGGGATGGCTCGTGAGGGATCAAATTGAGGTGGTGGTCAAATTTACGGGAGGTTGAGGACTCCCTATTTGACTAGTTTATCCAACACAAAAGTGTATGATTCTCCTATTGGAGTATATTGATGATGTATGTAACGTTGATGGAATTGTCGTGTAATGCTTTGTGATGTAGAGGGTTCATATCGATTAGTTGTTGTAGAAGAAGATGATCTAAGTACCACAACATTTGCCATTCCCTTGGATTTGGAATTAGAAGAAGAAGATTTGGATGAAAGGTCATTTGATTATGCATTAGTATTTTTACTATGCAGTTTGACTTTATATTCTTCAATAACACAGAGTTCAAGCTTCTTAGCCATGGTGAAAGCTTCGTCAAATGTGTGAAATGTTTGGACCTGCAAAGTAGATGAGATGTGTTTAGCACATGATCGTGAAAAGAGCTCAATGAGCTCAAGTTGAGGTAAAGAAAAGGAGAGTTGGTTGATTAATCCTCTCCAGCAAGTAATGAAATCAGCTATTGATTCATCGTCGAACTGTCTAATAGAATATAGGTCTGTGATGGAGACCTTAGTGATGTTGATTGAAAAGTGGTCAAGGAATAATTGAGCTAGTTGAGTGAAGGTAAAAAGAGAGTGACTGGTAATAGAACTATACCAATCAAGAGCAGCACCAGAAAGTGACATGGAAAATGTGTGTAATAGTAACACATCATCATGTGTTATAAGGTAGCAAGTGTGTTGAAATGCTCGTAAATGTTGTTGTGGGTCTTCCTTAGTCTAAAAATGAGTAAATTTTGGAAGTTCCCATTGGCTTGGATACGGTCGAATTGGGACCGAAGGATGAATAGGTTCACTACAGATTTGTTCATATGAAAAAACATTCCTTGAACTTGAAATAGATGTCTCAAGATTAGACATCTTATCCATCAACATCTTGATATGATCAGTTGATGGATTGGCAGGTGGGGCACCCCCTAGGTTGTAAGGTACCTGGAAGACATTGGGAGGGACATATGACGTACCAGGTTGTGTTTGTATAGGTGCAACATATTGGTAGTTCGTCATGGGGATTGATGTTGAGGTCAAGGGAGGTTGTGCCATGAAGCTGGAAGGCACAATTTGACTAGGTGCCACCAAAGGTGGTTGGATGGTGGCAACACTAGTTAGAGGGTACGTAGTCACTCTTGTATTTATGGGTGCAAGAGTGGGTGGGATGGAAACAAGCAAGTTTTGAAAAGGTGTTGAACTTATTTGCATTATTTGTGGTTGAGGGGGTACGGAAACCCCGATGGATGTAGGTTCAGAGATAGAAGGAGAGGCCACATTTTGAATGTTGGCCATGGTTGGGTTATTAGTTGAGGCAATGGCCTGAGTGACCATGGGTTGAGTAACAGAGGCTATTGATATATTTGCCATTTCAAATAAGAAAGTTGGCATCTCAGAAACAGGATTAGCTAAATAATCTCGCGTTTGGCTTCTCGCGAGATAGTGTTAGAGAGCCTTGACGTTAAGGTCAAGGAATCTCTCGAAGTCTTGATCCCCTGCAGGAACAATAGGTGGTTGGTTTGAGGTTGGAGTACGCTCAGTGTCTGAAGGATACTCCATTAGAGGACTTGTTATGGAAGGTGAAGGTGGAAGTGGTTGTTGCCTTGCATGGTCAACAAGAGTTTTAGCTTGATTACGTGTCAAAACCATTCAAGGCAAAAAAATTTTAGGTTTTAAAAACTGTATATTTCAGTCTCAAAATTCTGGAATGTGTGTTAAATAGTAAAAAAGTTGGGTTTTGAACTTACTATTTTGAAAGAAATATTTTTGATAGTGACCGACGTCGGTTAAATGATCAATGTCAGTTATAAGAGTTGTCAAGGTCGGTAATATAACTGATGTCGGTGAGGATGAGTTGCTGACGTCAATGGAAAAGCCGATGTCGGTGTCTGTGTATTTCTAGAAACACAAAAAAAATTGATATTTTTGAAAGAAAGAGAGAATTCTGATTTGTTTTTGGATCTCAAAATGTGACCTCACCAGCTAAAAAAATCAGATACAGACAAAAAAATAGATGATGGCAAGCAACCTCTAAATGTTAAATCTGTATTAGAAGAGTGTGTTTGAGAATTGGGCTTTTAGAACGGGTCCTAAAGAGGAAGTCTAAGGATGGTTTTAGGTTATGTTTTGGTGCTCAAAAATCTGTATTAGGTTCCGTATGTGGCATGGTGCTAGGGGCTTGCTCCCTTCACTTCATGATCCCAGAGCTGAGTTGGGTTGCTTAGCCAATATATACTTTGCCTATAGTTTATACTCTGCCAGAGAACAGAGTGGGTCCTCCCCTTGGTAGTGAAGTCCAAGTGGGATCGCCAGAAAGGGTAAGGTATCCGCTAGGTGATGAAATCCTAGTCGGGCCTTGTCTCAAGTATGTTAAAAGGTTTAATTTGACGTGCTTGTGATCTAGTTGTGTAACATATGTGTACTATGCTTTATTCATAATGTTTTTGTAATTACTAAGTGAGAGGGCTAAATATGCATTCAAGAAGGAATGAAATGCAATAGTGTTTTAAACCCAAATTGAAATATTTTGTTCAGATGCAAACAAGTGAGGAAAAGGTTAAGAGTATGAATTTTCACTACTCTAAGATGCAAGGAAAGAGTGACAAGAAGAAAAATAAAGAAGTTCTTTTTAACTTGTGCTTATGATTTCTTTTCAAAATAAAAAGATAGAAGGAGAGGAAGTAAGAAGAGATTTTTTCCCTAATGCAACTATATGAAAAGTTTGCCTTTTAGAAGAAATGGACCCAAGGAAAACTCTGGGGTCCCATCGGGTGTGCCAGAATGTTTCTCTACATTTTTGTGCTTAATTACATTTAGAAGAAAAGAAGAAACTAAAAGTTGAAGGTTTAGGGTTTGTATGTACCCAGATTAAGTTGTTCACTGTTATCCAGACGTTGAAGGAGCTCCTCTTTGGCTGTGGAGGATGACACCTGTAGATAAGAAGAAAACTTAACAAAGAAAAATGTTAGAGACAGATATGGTGGACTGCTAAACGATATGCTCGGTCCCAAAAGCGCAAAGACTTCCTTGAGGGATGACAGTTCACTTATTTGATAAGAAGAATGTTGTATAAAAGAAATAGTGAAAAACTAAGAAAGAGAAATAGATAACGTGTACCTGATTCCTGCAGTTAATCTCTCATAGTCACCGACGTTGGTAGTCCTACCAACATCGATAGTCCTGCCAGCATCAGTTGGTCAATGTTCCCATCATCGGTTAGTCTGTCGACGTCGATAGGGGCAATGGGCCTTGGAAGGGTCTGAGGGTTATGTCTGTGGTCAACAGAAGGAGTCTGGGAGTCTGGTAGTTTGGAGGTCTGTGAAGGGTTGTAGGACAATAGATAGGGTCTTAGGAGGGACAAGGGTAGAGGGTATGTGTGAGATGAGATTAAGGATATGGGGAAGGCTTTTCAGCCTCTCCAAGAAGGAAGTCAAATCGGGTTGATAGTATTTAGAAATAGTAAATAGAAACTAACTGCTAATGTATTCTAAATAACTAGAATGAGATAGAATAATACTTAGCTCTACTTGGTGGACAACCAGAGGTGTTTGAACACTTATTCCTATTGTGACTGATGTCAAGGTCCTCCTGTAATGTTTCTAATCCAATGTGTGGAGTGATTTTTGTAGATTTTCTATAGCCAGAAGAGTGATAATAGAATTTTGATGCTTCATCTCAAAGCGTGTGCATCGATATGCAAAGAATCTGGGGGGAACTCAAGGTTATAAACCTAGTTTAAGTAATTGACGTCATTGATTTCACTGGCATCGATCGATAGTTGACTGACGTCGGTGGCTAAAGAATGGGTAAAAAGGCTATTTTTAGCCTTTTGCCCATTTCTCCACCCACCAAGTGCATTTGCCATTGGATAACGGTCAAAATATGGGTATATTAGGCATGAGGGTTAGTTAGAAGGTTGGAATAGGTCTTAGATAGTTATGGTTTGAAGGACTTAGTCATGGGGTGAGTCATAGGGTAAGAAATAGTCTTAGGCGAGGTGGCTAGATGAGGTGTCGAGGTGAAGGGATGAAAATAGATAATTTATTTTAAATTAATAAAGTGTGGGTTAGGAGTGATGGAGTTAGAAGGGGACCAATGGGGGGTAGACGCAATGTTGGTGTCTATAATTCCTCTATCATCAGTGAGGGAAACTATGTTGTAGAAAGATTTGGAAGAGTATATGAATAGTCTTACTAGACTCTCCCACCTCATATGTATGCATCTTCTCAATCAATATCTTGTGAGGTGGTGATTCAATGAGAATATGAGGTGTCCCATCTAAATATGTACTCGGGTTAGGACGCTCAATGAGTCAGCAATATACTGAATGTTTGATTATCTATGGGAAATGTGTATATGTAACCTTCATGTAAAAACTTGATGAATATGTGAATTAGAGGGTAAAACCTCCATATCATGTATCTAAGGTCTCCTGAGTACCAAGTTATAGTGAAAATTATTTGGCATCACTTCAAAGTGTGTAGCGATGGTTTTTGTCCACACCGTAATGTCTAATGTAACAAAACCCAATGTTTACCTAAGAATGTCATCAAACCCTCAGATATTCTTATATGTATTTTGAATAGATGTTATATCAACCCCCATGGTCTATAGAGATGTGAGGTTACATATGTTGAGTCCTAAACCACTCTTGATTATAACTCTTTTAATAATTGTGTTATTATTTGAGATTGAATAAAAAGTGACAAATTCTGAGCAATTATTGATTGTGAAGGCAAGTTCTCATTTGAGAAAGATATCACATCCTCAACATCCTTGATAATGTTCATGATAAATTCAAAATAAGATGGCTCAATATCATGAGGCATGAATGTATGATTAGGTATTTTAAAAAGAATATCCTTAAAAATTATTGCCTTTTGAAGTAATTCCAATATAGATATCTTGGCTGGTGTATTTCTCAATTGACCCACAATATCAAATTATTTTTTTGATCTCAAGTTCTTGTTGTAGTATGCTAAGGATGAGGAGGAATGGTAGGGTTACACTATTCTTATATAGGCTAAAGAGGCACTCTGTTCTACCTAGTGATAGTTTGAACCATATGATCTACTATTTACTAAGGGTGAGTAGTAGAGGAGGGATGTGAACATAGATAATCAAGTGGTCTAAGTGGAGGCAGAATAAAAGGAGTCTTCTAATTCCTCTGTTATCTAGTAGTAATTGGAAGTAACTCAAAGTGAGCCATGTAGCAATGATCCTCATAAAAATGGGACTCCCATGAGGGATGGCCATTATATAAAATAATTTATCTCTAATAGAATCCATGATATGAGTGACATACATGTGTAATTTTCTACTAATAGATGGTAATAAACATTCTAAGAAATGTACAAGGATTTGTACCATGAAGTAGAAAATGGCTTTTGTCATGATAATCATGGTAATAAGCTATAAATTCATATTGAGTAAATGTTATGAATGTGAACCCTAGGGTAATCTAGGGTTAGGGTTAAGATCAATGTTCAAAGTGATTTGGGTGCACCAAATGTTTTAATCTTTTAGGGTTTAGCATACTTTAAATCCTATGTTTTATTAAAGTGTTGAGTAATCTAAATCAAAGAAATAATATGCATAAAATAAACACTGATTTGTTACATATTTTAACTAGCTTTGAATTTCTAAAAAATATCAATAAATATGTGCAAATAAAAAATTATATGGGAAACACATGATACAAATGATTTGAGTGATAGAAACTAAGATATGAACATATTTGAGTATCGTTAATTGGATCCCTATATCAGAACCCATCTTGGATAGTAACACCACATTTAGACAGAGACACCATGTGTATTTAGTGTCTTGATAATGGTACTAATGTCCTTTATACATGTTTATCATGAACTTTTGGGTGCACATGTGTCTATTTTTGAGTTTTATTCTTATGCATAAGAAGTCTAAAACTATTTATTGTGCATGTAATAGTTGATTTATTGTGTAAACCCTAATCCTTCTTAAAAATAAGATATGAGTTGAAAAGCATTTTCAATAGTAGGATAATCTAGACATCCTCAACACCGTGCTATGAAGAGAGTTACCTACATGCCAATACTCTAAGGAGGAATTAAGCCCAATGTATTTATCCCCATCTAAGTGTTGATACAAGTGCAAGTGATGCTAGAATGATAGTGTATTTGAGTGCCTTGAGTGTGCTTGAGATTGGAAATTTGTAAAATCTAAGATTAGGGTTGTTGTATATGGTAGTATATAGAAGTAGAGAAGAATAGGGATTAATAACCTTGATTTTGCTTAAATTGTTTCATGTTTACATAGGTATTTTGCATCTAACTTTCATCTAGTGGATATAGGGATTAAAGCCATGTATTTATAGTGTTCTATTGCTTATGTGGATATTAAAAGATGATTAGGCAAACCTAGAAGGTTTTTACCTTTAAAAATATATTTTAGTTTAAGAAAGATAGGGTAAAGGACATAGGCACCATTTTGGGGACATTATCGCCACATGGCCCTAATGTCCTTAATGTTGTGTTAATGTCCAACTAATAGAATGTTGGATAGAGTGATAAAAGTCATTTACTTTTTTATTATTTTAATATGTTTGTTTCACCTTCTAATATTAATTTATTAAAAATAATTTTATAATTATTAAAAACATAAATGTTGTGAAGGCATGTGAAGTTTCCATATTATTGTAATTTGTATCATACTTTATAGAAATTTAATTAATAATATTTATATGTTTTAGATATTCATTCTCCACCACAAATTATCAGATATTATATTTTACATAATTTTACTTACTCTTTATTTCAAATTTTAACCTAATTTATGACCCAGCTTGTCTCCCACTACTTTATTTAAGCTTTACCTAAAATATTTTTTTTATCACCAATTTTTAAGATATGGAAAACTGTATGCTATCCACACTTCTAGTATTTATACTACCACTTTTTTCATTCTCAACTCCCACATGGAATTCTAATGCTAATGATGTTTTTGACCAACATTCTCTATTGGCATTCAAAGCTGGCATCAATTTTGATCCCAACAACTCATTAGAGAATTGGTCTCCCAACATCTCCTTTTGTAATTGGACTAGTGTTACTTATTCTCCTAGCATGAACATCCTACTTTCCCTCAATTTATCATGCATGGGTTTGGTGGGTGTCATCTCTATGGACATCTAAAACTGGCCAATGATAACCTCCAATTGGGGTTTTGGCCAATTTCTACCCAAAATGCACAATTTGGCATAAAAACACTAAAACATGCTAAATGATGTGAAATTTACATATTCAAGTGCAAATTTTGGCCTAGGTATCCCTGAATGGGGCAATACAATTTATGGGCTAGCTAACTTTGATTAGATCATTTTGAGTCAAAATGCTAAGTTTGCACCTGGGTGCTCTGGATTGATCTTTCCTATCAAATATTTTGCACAAGATACATGCCTTTGTTATTTGTTGTTGGAAACATTATAAATGGGAATATGGATCCAACACATTTGACATGGACTTCCAATTCCAATCCAGTCAAATTTTGGACCAATAACAAGACATTCTGATCAATCTAAGTAAATTGCGCACAAAGTGCTTAATCATGCTTAAAAGCTAATTAACCCAAATCAAGGCCTAATTAAAATTTTCATGGAAACTTGTTGAATACTTATTTTTGGAAATAAATATTGAATATCTACATCATCATTTGACCTCATTTCTTGGGAAGACATCCCTAGGCCATAAATACCATAAATATCAGGTTTGATGCCCTCCATGCCTCATCAGTACCTTCCATGATGCCCTCCATGCCTCTTAATTGCCCCTTCTTCCAATGTCATGATGAGGATAATTACAAACTTAACTCTAAAAATTAAATTAATCCTCAACCACACATCTCAATCTTGAGATGGATAGTTGAGGTTGATTCTGATCAAATCCAAAAATCTATAAATATGAGGCCTCACAACATCATTTATAAACTTTTTTGATGCAAAGTTATAATGCCAAATTGGTTCCAAAAGCTTCAAGAAGCTAGTGTTACCATACCAAATTGATTCTAAGCCAAACCAAGCTACAAGCCAAAGGTTCCAAGGAGAGATGGAGGTAGCCAAGCTTCCATTGCCAAAGACTTCATGAGTACAAGCTGAGTAAGCCACTACTACAAAGGCATTTGGAGCATCCAAGGAAGGTGAAGGAACTCTTGTATTTGATTCCTTGCTTTTCAGTTGTGTTTGTCATTTACTTTTGTTAACTAAGCTCTTCCTAGTGTCTAGGCCTATAGATGTTATGTTGTTAGTGTGTTTATTTCACTTTGTTTTCATTTTGGAATTAACACCATACTAACCATCCTCTCTTGAGTCAAATTCCTAGATCACATAATGGCACACTCAGTGGGACTAGACGCATCCTACACCTGAAGGAGATCCTTTTGCAACTCTAAAATATTTATTTGAGCTTTTAACACTCTTACAAATTGATTTCCTAACTTTATTTTGCCATTTTTAGTTGCCACAATTTTTACACAATAACTGACATTGGTAGGAAATACCAACATCGATTACTAACTTAACCAATGTCTGTCAACAAAATCGACATCAGTTAGATCTCAGTTAGCTAGTAACTGATGTTGGTGGTAATAATCGACATCGATCACTGTGTTTTTATAAAAACATAGACCTGAGAGCTACTTTTTCAAAGTTTATTATTTCAAACTCAAAATAGCTTCAAATCTAAAGGACATGCTAACAATTTTGCTACAGGACCAAGCTGGATATTTGCTCAAAACATGTTTAAATCACCTTTTCATGCTTTAAAATTTATTAGGAACCTTTTTTGGGTATTTAAAAAAGACTTTAGATGTTTTTGGTAAATGTTTTCAAAGTTTGTAACTAAGACCAAGTGGTTAAATGAACACCACCAAATCTTTCATTTTGGGTTTCAAATTGAACACACTTGTCAATTTCTGTTTAAAATAGTTATTTACATAGATTTTGTTTGGCGAAAAGAGGAATATTGCATGTATGATGTTCCATTTGTCCCCTATAGGGAACCCTTGGAATTAAAAGTACCATTCCTATTACAAGAATCCTAGTCCAACGCTTAGAAAGAAAGTCATCTAAAGCACTCCCCAAAAACTTGTCAAAGTTTGGGTGATCTTGAAAATGACCCTAAAGTCTTTCTACTTTCATGCTTTATTATTTATGCACCTTGTATTTCAAGGGGGACTTTATTGCATCCCATAAGTTCTTTAGGGAAGTTTTGACCTAGGGTTTCATCTCCTAGTATTGACTTCATTTGGCTCCTTTGGAGTTGCACACGGGACATAGTCTCACTTTGGACATCGTGTTATACTAAGTGAACAATAGGTTGTAGTGGTTACAAAAAGGACTAGACCTTTTTGAAACAAGCCAAATGATACGGACCCAAGATATGTACTTTTCTTTTACATTGTTTGGCGTGAAAGTCATTATGTAATTAAATACCCTAGATCATTCAAAAACTTGTTAGATTTTAGATAAATCCCCACTTACCATGGAAGTATTATTGGTGTATGGTGTGCCTCAAGGTCCATTTCACAGTAGTATCATTTGAGAGAAGTGGGGTGTAAAAACCCTACTATATAATGTGCATTTACTTTTAGATGGACACTTAAAATCCTCTCAAATGATGTATAGTGATGGATTCCAACAATACCAAGTAACCTTGTTAGTTTAGGATCTAAGAAATGGTTAATTAGTTGGTCTTGTCCTAGATTAAAGTCTTGTTTGATGTCAAAAACTGGTGTAAACAAATAATCCAAAACGAAACACATAGTCAAGATTGTATTTTGAACAAAGAGGCATTATGTTGCCCACGTGATATCATCAATTTGCCTTGTTCAAAAAGTTCATCAAAAGATTGAGAGTCATATAATCTACTTTGGCATAGTTATGCTAACCAATTGAGTCTAGACCTTTACCAAAGTTGTTTAAGTCCTTCACTTATAATCTAGATTTAGAATTATACCTTTACAAGTTCATAGGGTTGATGTGTTAAGTGGATTCACCATTTTCAATAAACTTTAGGGAACTTACGTTTAATTTCCAATTTAGGTTAGAGGCCATTTAAGACTCATAAGCATTGTCATCACTTAATAGTATTAAGCCATTTTGTGCTAAACACTTGCACTTTAAGTCTATACACCACAACATTTTGAGTCAAGAAAGATAGTGTTATGCTGTCAAAATTGTAGGAAAATGTCTTTACCTTAGACATTTTTTTAAGTAAACCTTTTTATCACACCTTTTTGGGTAGTATAACATCTTTACAGTACCTAAAACATTTTGAATATTGTTTCATAGACCTTCTTGCATAGATTTAGAAATTTGTTGCTACATTTTTAGAATAATTTGGGTGTACTTTTGTGATCTTTTACCTAAAATAATTGTACTGATCTCCTTTGTCTAGCTTGTTTGTCAAAAGAACCCAATTTTATACCATTTTTTGTGAGAAAGTAAACTATTGCTAAAGTTCCTTTTATTTCATACCTTATACCTAGTCGACCAAGTTCATGTCCAAGAATGAAATGCCTAGTATTAGTTAGAAGTGTTTCAAATCCATTAGATTAAAACTTTCATCTATTTTCAAAGTCTAGCTTTCGACGTCGTTTGGCCAAGAGTCCTAGCACATGCCTTGTTTGAGCCTAGTTTTTGATGCCATGTTTGGCCAAAAGACCCAAAATCTTTTAAATTCCTAGATTGGACTGATTTGAAACACTTCAACCTTAGAGTTTGGCATTTTGATTTTAGGTTTATTTACTTGCATATCTTTGTGTGAATAGTGAAATGTTAGATACTTCACACTAGCTTGTTTCCTCACAAAACTTTGCATAAACCTTTTGATAATTTTGACAAATCTAGACCAAGTTGGGACATCATCTGTTTTAGACATTATCCTGTTTAGAGTTTGTATACTTTGACCTTTTATTACAAATCATTGACTATGAATACTAACATGTATTCCTACACATGTAGTGGACTCATGTATAATCTAGGGATTAGTAATGTAGTTACACAAGAAGAAATGGTGCAAGACCCCTATACGGATAATATTTCTTATAAGATTGATTCTTATCCCCCTTATAATACTCAATGAAGGGAACAAAGCCAAGATCCATTGGTTAATTATTTGGTTAACACACCACCTTACACAGAGTAGGACCAAAAGCATATCGCATAATACCTAGCTACAATACCCAAGTAGATGAGCCAGTTCTTCAACAGTCGTATTCTACCAATACTTTTTCCATGTATGATCCATTTTTGTTTGAGTGGCAATTGTTAGAAAATAAGGATGAAATTTTGGTTAGAGCCATCGAGGTAGGGGCCAATTTTCCAATAGATTTCCCATGTGAAAATTTATCAAGTCTAGTAAGAGTGCCCCACAATATCATCTATGATCAATAATCTTCTTCTAACAATATTATGGATCTAGTCCAAACAATGTACCAAGATCTTAATATATTTGATTAAACCAAAAACATCATGGAAGAGGAATTTAACCAAATGCAGATAACATATCAAACATATATGAATCTAACACATGATTTCAATCAAATGAACATGGTAAGTAAGCCTCTCATTGACCTAGTAACTTTAACAAGAGTGTTGATAGAATTAACTAGAAAAGATAATTTGAGTTTTGACCCATTCGTACAAACTACTTTGATAGATAACTTGATGCATATGTTATTTATTAAAGAAGTGTCTTCATCTTCTACACTAAATAGTGAGCCAGTCATAGTGGACAATGTGTAAACAACATATAACCTAGATCAAAGTGGTACTAATGCACAAATAACTAGCTAATAACATGTGCCTATAGTTAATCCCATGAGAAGATCATCATACCAAGGAATAGGAGTTTCTACATCCTAGCCTCAACCAACTACTTCCTCAAGTATACAACCTATAATATTAGGTAATCAAACAATGGCCAATGCCATGCCTCAATGATAGAATGTGATGAATCCTACTCCTTCTCAACAAGTAGTGAGTAGTATTCCACAAAAATAGAGACAATCTAGTGTATTAATGCAACAAAGGATGAATACATTGCCAGCTCAATCAGGGGAAATAAATATTCCACTTCACCAGGTAATGATGAACATACCTATACAGTCACAAACAATATGTCAATTCAAAACCAAGCAATGACTAATCAAAAACATGAAAATATTGGTCAACAATAGATTCCAAATTTTCAACCTACTTTCACTTCCTCATAGGGATTCATGTAACAAGGAGGTCCCAATGTTTCTCAAGTACTTACTAGACTATTGTTAGTTCAGAATGTGCCAAAAATTTAGAGACAAGGTCTTGGTCCACAAGTTTCCACTCAAAAACCAGGTTTTATTAGTCATCAACATGTCCCTTTACAACTAAAATAGGTAAAATATAGTCATATCCCTCCATCCTAACTATAAAATCCTCCAAGTCAAACCTTTATCACTAACCCAAACTAGAATATCACACAACCAAATGTGTAATTTCAAGTACATCCCAATCCATGTATGCGTATTCCTGGTCCATTCCCTAACCAAACCAATATACCCCAACAAGTATCTCCATCATACCTTGGTCAAAGTGTTCCACTTGTGACCTCCCAACCATCTATCCAAACCCAAATTCTCCCTCAAGCTAATATTCCACCTAGTTTCTTATCCCAGGAATTACAATAGATGAAGGATTCAGTTGCTACCATTCAAATTGGTAAAAAAACTAAAAAGATCAAACTGGATGACGTATGTTCCTATTTATTCAACATGGAATATTTATAGATACCATTTCCTCTAGATATGAACCACCAAAATTTGATAAATACAAAAGGAAAGGTGACCCTAAGGCTCATTTGACCAAATTCTTTATCGCATGTCAACCAGTAGCATATAAAAACATATACCTTTTTCTATTGTTGTCAAGGAGCTTGGTTGGACAAGCCTTGGAGTGGTATTTAAAGTTGCCCAAGAATTTAGTAGCAGACTTTGATTATCTTTTTGATAAATTTGTGTAGTGCTTTTCCTATAATCTAGAGCACGAGATTTCATTAGTGGACCTGACACAATCAAAGCAAAAAGCTAGAGAGAGTTTTACAAGTTATTTACTATGATGGAGAGCCCTTGCAAGGTATTTCACCCATAGTTTACTAGATAAATAATTAGTCACTGTGTTTACCAAAAAAATTCATAGTGAGATAGCCTATCATCTAGAACTGTAATATGCACATATGTTCAAAGAGATCATTGATAAAGGTTTGTTGATCAAAAGGGCACTCATCAATAAGGGAGTCATTAATCTCAATTTAACTAATCAAAATTAAGGTACCAATTAGTGAAATGACCAACATATCAATCAAATGTAAGCATCACATTTGACACAGGCCAATAATCATGAAAGACTAAAGCAATTCAATTACAATAGGAATGTTGTCAGAAATGGAGTAATCATATCTCATCATGTCCAAACTATGTAGACATCATCCACACCACCTTTTCAACTTAATCCTACCCAATAACCTCTCCAATCGATACTGTAAGCACAACAACCAAGACCTAAAAAATAAATACAACAACCTTTACCATTGCAAACCCATCCTCTTAGAAGAACCATCCCTACACATCGTGTCTTTAGTGACCTAGGAGAACCTATTGAGTCTATATTTCATAAGATTGTTGTCACTAATCTAATTAGTTAGCTTATACCAAAGCATTATCTGCAAGGTATTCCTTATCCTAATTGGTACTGTGAAAATGAATTTTGTGACTATCATCGCATCAACAAGCATAAACTATGAAGATGTGTCTAAATCAAGCATTTAATTTAGAATATGTTAGAGAATGAGGATCTAAACTTGGATAATGATGCTTCCACTTCTAATCAAAATCTTGGGATCTATTAAAACTCCTTTTCCTGACATAATAATCAATAGCAATAGAATAATTAGTAGAAACAACAACAATGACCAGTGTAGTAGCAAAATCAATAGTATCAAAATCAAAGGCTAAACCAATAGAATCAACAAATTCAGTAGCATAACCCACAATGATATAATAATGGACAAAACTAAGGTCAGAATGGTAACAACCAACAAACCTACCATGTAATTGTACATGACTACAATAGGGTTGTA
The DNA here is from genome assembly GCA_037957365.1 of Torreya grandis. Classification (NCBI taxonomy): domain Eukaryota; kingdom Viridiplantae; phylum Streptophyta; class Pinopsida; order Cupressales; family Taxaceae; genus Torreya; species Torreya grandis. The sequence continues at coordinate 1,252,703 of JARHVA010005003.1, forward strand.
GGTCATATTGTAGGAGGTAGTGCATATATATAGTGATCAATAATTAAATAGCTTGGACTAACTTGATAGCTTTCTTAATCCTTATGTGTGGGTTGATTGATAACTCAATCTAGTTTTGACTCTATCATTGCCCACACCTGCTTGGTGGAATATGACTTATGAAAAACTTAGATTGGATTGATAGTGTATCCAACCCTCTCATGTTATTTGGATCAAGAACTTAAGTAGACTATGACTCCATCACTTCCCACCCACATGTAGTAAATGCATCTAAAACTGAACTATGCAAAGTTATAGAAATCTCTAACTGAGTATATATAATTGTGTATGTCAACTCTGTGACCACTCAAGAACATTAGGAATCTCTAGGCCACTTGGGAAAGCCAACCACTACAAATGGAGTAAAGCATGAAACTAGTGATAAACTAGAATATGATGTCAAGTGTACACAACATAGAGAGTGACATGGAGTTTGTCATTCCATTTGATCAATTGGTGTGTAGCTGAGCATATGATATCAATGTGCCATACACATGCCTTTAATCTAATATCTGAGTATATTAATTATATACTAAGTTATAATAACTATATCTGAGTATTTGAACTAAATATGGGGATGATCATGTTGTACATGATGCCCCCAATCTAAGTAAATGATATGAATATGAGTTGAGCTAATTGTGAATTTGACTAAAAATTTAGTATAATTATCAAACCTATAACTAGATTTATGCAAACTTATATTGTGCCTAGTGTACTATTCTGGCCAATCTAAGTTGTCCTAAAACTAAGGCTACTAGATAGTGGCACAACATTTTGGATAGTAGCACCATGTGGTGACAGTATCCCTAATTTAGTGCTAATGCCTATCTGGTCTATAATTTGTGTCACTTGTACTAATTTCTAAGTCACCATTTTCCTTTTATATTTACCTCTGTCTAATTTTTTGAAACTAAGTCTGTATGCTGAAAATATTTTGAGAGTGTAATAGAGGAGCTTGATCTTTGTGACAAACCCATGTGAATGGCCGCTCTTTTTAGGGTAGTTTTTGAACCTGTGCAAAAATTATCCTTAAAAGAAAAAGATCTACAGAATGTGTATTAGCTAGATCATATATGATAGCTATGTGATAATCCAGTATATGTGTAAACATAACATCAGAATGTAAGATAATCTGAGCATAAGTACGTAATGTAAGATGTATGTCATGTCTAGCATTGCACAAGGGTGTCAATATAAATGTAATCAATGCATGTAACAATAAATTTTAGTATAACTAAGTAGCTACCTAGGGGGATGGGGCATGATGTCCATCATGACACCCAAATAAGAAGGGTAGATACGTGAGGTCTCTCATGGCATCAAAAAATGGTGTGTGTAGTAATCAAAGGCAAGTGTCATGGCCATGACACATATAAGAAAGCATACATACAAAACACATGAGGCACACAAAATAATCCAAGGGGTCACAATACAAGGGACATGGGCACATGCCAGTAAATCTAATAAAATAAAACATAGAAGGACATGTTCAAATGTCCACATATGCAAGAAAAAATCAAGTTGTATTAGATCCAGTTAGAAGGACACGTTCAAATGTATGCATACGTAACCAAGAAAACACACACAAGGACATGGGCACATGTCCAAAGCATACATATTATGAATTGAAGTGGTGTAGAGCCAAAGAAAAATGTCATATTTAAATGCCCTCGAATAAAAGAAGCATATAAATACAATCAAGTTTAAAATAGATAAGCTAGAAATGAAAGCATGCATGAATGTAGTACAAATATATTTAAGAGTGAGGATGTGCATATGTTGAGTCTAAATTAGTAATATATATATATATATATATATATATATATATATATATATATACTAGTATGGATAGTAATGATCAATATCAAGATATAATAATGGTAAAACTAAAATGTAAAGTATGTAAGGATATAACCGGGTGACATAAATGGTGTATAGTACGCCCCTAAGTGGGAAAATGTGTCAAATGAATAACCATGAATCAGGGTATATGCCCCCATGGGTAAATGATGGAAATTAGAGATCAATGTAGTGGACCTAAGTCTTTTAAGCAATATGCAAGCACTCAATAAGAACAAGTGAATCATGTAGTATGATAAAACAAATTATAGTAAGATAGATAGCATATGTAGTGTCTGGAAAATATAATAAGTGTAAACATAATAATGCATACAATCTATAAATTTTGTATTTTCTAATTAATTATTTGAATTTTATAGTGTTTGTGACATGTTATATTATTTTTGTATTTTATAAAAATAAGCTATGTACAAGTAACATGAAAATGAACTATGTACAAGCAACATAAAAAAGAACTATGTACAAGGAGCCAAAAAGAAGTATGTCTAAGTAAATAATTGAAATGTAAATAAAATAGTATACAAGCAAAGTATAATGTCTCTATAGGCCTAAGAGCACATCTATGCGATGTGAATAGTCAAATTATGGATCTGGTGGGAGATCATCTAGTGTCATATATTGAATCTATCCAAACTCAAATAAGTCATCATCATCATAGTCATCATACCAATCTATATATATTAGTGGATCCTTGTCATTTCAATTAGTTTGAATTATTTACATTCAAATGTCATACTAATCAACTATGTAAGATGCCTCTCACATAGTCCTAGGGTAAACCACATTAGACCACAGAGTATCTATGTGAAACCTGTGGTTCTCATCTAAGTCATCATGTAAGATGTTAACCATGTGTCCATCGTGAGTGAATTTTAAGCATCTGTCTAACAAATAAACTATTGCATCCATCGTCACTAACCCTATAATTCCAAGTGTAACCTATAGTTGAGTTTACTTGCTCATGGTAAAGAATAATGTATTGGCCACCTTAGGGCCACATGTAACTAGTAGCATAATATGTCCAATATAATCTTTAAAATGTATAGCATGTTATAGCTTGTTCTCTTAATATCCAATTTGGTTTAAAAATTCTGAAGTAAAAGTGTTAGGATTAGACTTATCATCTATAGCCACATGGGGAATGTATTTATTCACTACAAAAATATGTATAGTCAATGGATCATTCTGTGAATTTATATGTTAGCAATGACTCTATTTTGGTGCTCGTATCTATGAAGGTACTCATATATATAGAGGTGATTGTATCTATGGAGGTGGAGGCTATATGATCTGGATAGTGCCCTTATCCTTAAATTTATTTAGTTTATATTGTAATGTTGAGCATGTGTCAATATCATGTCTTGTAATTCTATGAAAGTGGCAAAAAGGTTGACCTTTCTTTGGTGACAATCTATTGAATGATCTATGTCAAACTATGGGTAATATCATTAATCCTTTATCAAGTAGTATATGTAGGATTTGGTGTAGTCTATATATATAATATTTTTAACCTTTATTAGTTACTGATGTTTTCTCTCTTGTAGTAACTTTTTGAGTCTCAATCTCTCTAAGTGCACACCTTAAGGGGTGCACTAGGAAAGGGGTGGGTAGACCATTAGTACTTCACAATACCATTTTCCCTATACTACCACATGCTATCTCCAAAACCATATCATAAAAACACTCCCCTAAGCTTTGTCTCCTCTTTTTCACCTTGCTCTAGTTGTTTTTTAGCTTCATTATCCATTCCCTAAGCCTAAAACCCTTTCCAATAGTTTACATTACACAGTCAGCCCCATTGACCCTATTCTCTAATTGATAAAACTCATTTAAGGTTTAGGTCATACCTTGGCCAACCTAGACCAAGATCTAATTTGTTTTTGTTAATAACAATACATAGTTGATTGGGCCAAACCTATAGGCTAAACTTTTGGAAATGTTTAGGGTTAGATCCATCTATATATACACATTCATTTCATCATTTATTCAATAAGATAAAAATAAGAAGAATATATTGTGCATCTACTTACCCACCATTCTAATTGAGGATCCTAGCTTAAGGTTTTAATTCTTTCTTTAGAGATACATATCTTTTATTTTGGACAAGTTTTTTGGATGCATAAAAAATTTGTGTAGCCTAGAGTTGACTTATCCTTATTATCCTTACATACCACAATAATCTATTTCAAATCACCTTATCCAAGGGAAAGATTGAGGCTTGACAAGATCATCTTCAAATGTAAGTATTCCTAAATGTGTTCCACCTCTATAAGATTAGATAGATTTTCATTTGTATTTATTTCCAATGCATTAGGATTTCACATACATTGACGCCAGTATAGATATTCTATGCATGTTTACTCTTTATGTTTATTACCCCCCACTTTGTTCCAAAATCTTTGGTGAGCACTATATTAGATTTTACTTTGTTTTGCATATAATTTTTGAATGTGAAAACATAGGACCTACCTAGGGTTATTACATGGTGTCACTTGGCTAGAAAATTTGGAACCCTCTTTGGTGATGTTATTGTGGTAAGAGATACCTTAGTTATGTCTTGCGGATCCATCTTGGTCATGACATTGAATATCTAATATATCAACAATAGGAAGTGTAATTAAGATTTATCTTCTTTGAGCTAGGATTGATTAATAGACTAGTCACATTTTTATTTGTATACACAACCTATCCTATGAACTCCTTTCCTAAATCTATATGACTGAATCGATATCTATGGATGTAACCATATATACTGAATAGATCAAGGGATATATTATTAACTTAGTTGAGTATGAGAATATGTAACTATAGGATCCTAAACAAGTGGAAATATTGGTGTAGGGAGAGGTATAAGTGACTTATAATCATATTTGTACTCTCTTGGACCCATTGGTGTAAAACTTAATTGACATAAATAGTCATTGATATTAGTATGTGTTCGATCCTCCTCCATAGTGGCCTAAAAATCTATGTCAGAGTTATGAATGTAAACCTCTTATTAATTAACAAGTACTAATAGGTGTGCAATAAGAATATCATCATCTACCTTGGGTGGAGATGGTTATACTATGGGAAGGTATTCCTCTATCATCAGTGAGGGCAACTATGTTGTAGAAAGATTTGGAAGAGTATATGAATAGTCTTAATAGACTCCCCCACCTCAAATGTATACATCTTCTCAATAAAGATCTTGTGAGGTGGGGATTTAATGAGAATATGAGGTGTCCCATCTAAATATGTACTTGCGGTAGGAGGCTCAATGAGTCAGCAATATATGAATGTTTGATTATCTGTGGGAAATGTGTATATGTAACCTTCATGTAGAAACTTGATGAATATGTGAAGATTAGATGGTAAAACCTCCATATCATGTATCCAAGGTCTCCTGACTACCAAGTTATAGTGCAAATGATTTGGCATCATGAAAGTGTGTAGCGATGGTTTTTGTCCCCACCGTAATGTCTAATGTAACAAAACCCAATGTTTATCTAAGAATCTCATCAAACCCTTAGATATTCTTATATGTATTTTGAATAGATGTTATATCAACCCCCATGGTCTGTAGAGATGTGAGGTTACATATGTTGAGTCCTAAACCACTCTTGATTATAACTCTTTTAATAATTGTGTTATTATTTGACATTGAATAAAAAATGACAAATTTTGAGCAATTATTGATTGTGAAGGCAAGTCCTCATTGAGGAAAGATATCACATCCTCAACATCCTTGATAATGTTCATGATAAATGCAAAATAAGATGGCTCAGTATCATGAGGCATGAATGTATGATTAGGTATTTTAAAAAGAATATCCTTAAAAATTATTTCTTTTTGAAGTAATTCCAATATAGATATCTTGGCTAGTGTACTTCTCAACTGACCCACAATATCAAATTCTTTTTTTGATCTTAGGGTCTTGTTGTAGTATGCTAGGGATGAGGAGGAATGGTAGGGTTACACTATTCTTATATAGGCTAAAGAGGCACTCTTTTCTACCTAGTGATAGTTTGACCATATGATTTGCTATTTCTTAAGGGTGAGTAGTAGAGGAGGGATGTGAACATAGATAATCAAGTGGTCTAAGTGGAGGTAGAATAAAAGGAGTCTTCTAATTCCTCTGCTATCTAGTAGTAATTGGAATTAACTCAAAGTGAGCCATGTAGCAATGATCCTCATAAAAATGGGACTCCCATGAGGGAGGGCCATTATATAAAATAATTTATCTCTAATAGAATCCATGATATGAGTGACATACATGTGTAATTTTCTACTAATAGATGGTAATAAACATTCTAATAAAAGTACAAGGATTAGTACCATGAAGTAGAAAATGGCTTTTGTCATGACAATCATGGTAATAAGCTATAAATTGATATTGAGTAAATGTTATGAATGTGAACCCTAGGATAATCTAGGGTTAGGGTTAAGATCAATGTTCAAAGTGATTTGGGTGCACCAAATGTTTTAATCTTTTAGGGTTTAGCATACTTTAAATCCTATGTTTTATTAAAGTGTTGAGTAGTCTAAATCAAGGAAATAATATGCATAAAATAAACACTGATTTGTTACATATTTTAACTAGCTTTGAATTTCTAAAAAATATCAATAAATATGTGCACATAAAATATTATATGGGAAACACATGATACAAATGATTTGAGTGATAGAAACTAAGATATGAACATATTTGAGTATCGTTAATTATATCCCTATATAATAACCCATCTTGGATAGTAGCACCACATTTAGACAGAGACACCATGCGGATTTAGTGTCTCGATAATGGTACTAATGTCCTTTATACATGTTTATCCTAAACTTTTGGGTGCACGTGTCTATTTTTGAGTTTTATTCCTATGCATAAGAAGTCTAAAACTCTTTATTGTGCATGTAATAGTTGATTTATTATGCAAACCCTAATCCTTCTTAAAAATAAGATATGAGTTGAAAAGTGTATTCATTAGTAGGATAATCTAGACATCCTCATCACCCTGCTATGAAGAGAGTTACCTACATGCCAATACTCTAAGGAGGAATTAAGCCCTATGTATTTATCCCCATCTAAGTGTTGATATAGGTGCAAGTGATGCTAGAATGATAGTGTATTTGAGTGCCTTGAGTGTGCTTGAGTTTGGAAATTTGTAAAATCTAAGATTAGGGTTGTTGTAGATGGTAGTATATAGAAGTAGAGAAGAATAGAGATTAATAACCTTGATATTGCTCAACTTGTTTCATGTTTGCATAGGTATTTTGCATCTAATTTTCATCTAGTGGATATAGGGATTAAAGTCATGTATTTATAGTGTTTTATTGCTTATGTGGATATTAAAAGATGCCTAGGCAAACCTAGATGGTTTTTACCTTTGAAAATATATTTGTTTGGGAAAGATAGGGTAAAGGACATAGGCACCATTTTGGGGACATTATCGCCACATGGCTCTAATGTCCTTAATGTGGTGTTAATGTCCAACTAATAGAATGTTGGATAGAGTGATAAAAGTCAGTTACTTTTTTATTATTTTAATATGTTTGTTTCATCTTCTAATATTATTTTTTTTAAAATAATTTTATAATTATTAAAAACATAAATGTTGTGAAGGCATGTGATGTTTCCATATTATTGTAATTTGTATCATACTTTATAGATATTTAATTAATAATATTTATACGTTTTAGATATTCATTTTTCACCACAAATTCTAAGATATTATTTTTTACATAATTTTACTTACTCTTTATTTCAAATTTTAACCTAATTTATGACCTAGCTTGTCTCCCACTACTTTATTTAAGCTTTACCTCAAATACTTTTTTTATCACCAATTTTTAAGAGATGGAAAATTGTATGCTATCCACACTTCCACTATTTTCATTCTCAACTCCCACATGGAATTATAATGACAATGATGTTTTTGACCAACATTCTCTATTGGCATTCAAAGCTGGCATCAATTTTGATCCCAACAACTCATTAGAGAATTGGTCTCCCAACATCTCGTTTTGTAATTGGACTGGTGTTACTTATTCTCCTATCATGCACATCCTACTTTCCCTCAATTTATCATGCATGGGTTTGGTGGGTGTCATCTCTGTGGACACCTAAAACTGGCTAATGATAACCTCCAATCAGGGTTTTGGCCAATTTTCACTCAAAATGCACAATTTGGCATAAAAACACTAAAACATGCTAAATGATGTGATATTTACATATTCAAGTGCCAATTTTGGCCTAGGTATCCCTAAATGGGGCAATACAATTTATGGTCCCGATAACTTTGATCAGATCATTTTGAGTCAAAATGCTGTGTTTAGACCTGGGTGCTCTGGATTGCTCTTTCCTATCAAATATTTTGCACAAGATACATGCCTTTGTTATTTGTTTTTGGAAACATTATAAATGGGAATATGGATCCAACGCATTTGACATGGACTTCCAATTCCAATCCAGTCAAATTTTGGACCAATAACAAGACATTCTGATCAATCTGAGTAAATTGCGCACAAAGTGCTTAATCATGCTTAAAAGCTAATTAACCCAAATCAAGGCCTAATTAAAATTTTCATGGAAACTTGTTGAATACTTATTTTTGGAAATAAATATTGAATATATACATCATCATTTGACCTCATTTCCTGGGAAGACATCCCTAGGCCATAAATACCATAAATATCAGGTTTGATGCCCTCCATGCCTCATCAGTACCTTCCATGACGCCCTCCATGCCTCTTAATTTCCCCTTCTTCCAATGTCATGATGAAGATAATTACAAATTTACCTTTGAAAATTAGATTAATCCTCAACCACACATCTCAATCTTGAGATGGATAGTTGAGGTTGATTCTGATCAAATCCAAAAATCTATAAATAGGAGGCCTCACAACATCATTTATAACCTTTTTTGATGCAAAGTTATAATGCCAAATTGGTTCCAAAAGCTTCAAGAAGCTAGTATTACCATACCAAATTGATTGTAAGCCAAGCCAAGCTACAAGCCAAAGGTTCCAAGGAGAGATGGAGGTAGCCAAGCTTCTATTCCCAAGGACTTCATAAGTACAAGCCAAGTAAGACACTACTACAAAGGCATTTGGAGCATCCAAGGAAGGTGAAGGAACTCTTGTATTTGATTCCTTGCTTTTTACTTGTGTTTGTCATTTAATTTTGTTAACTAAGATCTCCCCAGTGTCTAGGCCTAGAGATGTTATGCTATTAGTGTGTTTATTTCAATTTATTTTCATTTTGGAACTAACACCATACTAACCATCCTCTCTTGAGTCAAATTCCTACATCACATAATGGCATGCCCGGTGGGACTAGACACATCCTACACCTGAAGGAGATCCTTTTGCAAATCTAAAATATTTATTTGAGCTTTTAACAGTCTTGAAAATTGATTTTCTAACTTTATTTTTCCATTTTTAGTTGCCACAATTTTTACACAATAACCGACATTAGTAGGAAATACCAACATCGATTACTAACTTAACCAATGTCTATCAGCAAAATCAACATCTGTTAGATCTCAATTAGCTAGTAATTGATGTTGGTGGTAATAATCGACATCAGTCACTATGTTTTTCTAAAAACATAGACCTGAGAGCTACTTTTTCAAAGATTATTATTTCAAACTCAAAATAGCTTTAAATCTAAAGGACATGCTAACAATTTTGCTATAGGACCAAGCTCGATATATTTGCTCAAAACATGTTTAAATCACCTTTGCATGCTTAAAAATTTATTAGGAAACTTTTTTGGGTATTTAAAAAAGAATTTAGATGTTTTTGGTAAAATTTTTCAAAGTTTGTAACTAAGACCAAGCGATCAAATGAACACCACCAAATCTTTCATTTTGGGTTTCAAATTGAACACACTTGTCAATTTGTATTTACAATAGTTATTTACATATATTTTGTTTGGCAAAAAGAGGAATATTTCATGTATGATGTTCCATTTGTCCCCTATAGGGAACCCTTGGAATCAAAAGCACCATTCTTATTGCAAGAATCCTAGTCTGAGGCTTCAAAAGAAAGTCATCTAAAACACTCCCCAAAAGCTCATCAAAGTTTGGGTGATCTTGAAAATGACCCTAAAGTATTTCTACTTTCATGCTTTATTATTTATGCACCTTGTCATGCAAGGGGGACTTTATCACATCCCACAAGTTCTTTAGGGAAGTTTTGACATAGGGTTTCATCTCCTAGTATTGACTTCATTTGGCTCCTTTGGAGGTGCACACGAGACATAGTGGCACTTTGGACATCATGTTATACTAAGCAAACAATAGGTTGTAGTGGTTACAAAAAGGACTAGACCTTTTTGAAATAAGCCAAATGATACGGACCCAAAATATGTACTTTTATTTTGCATTGTTTGGCGTGAAAGTCATTATGTAATTAAATACCCTAGATCATTAAAAAACTTGTTAGATTTTAGATAAATCCCTGCTTTCCATGGAAGTATTATTGGTGTAAGGTGTGCCTCAAGGTCTATGTCACACTAGTATCATTTGAGAGAAGTGGGGTGTAAAAACCCTACTATATAATGTGCATTTACTTTTAGATGGACGCTTAAAATCCTCTCAAATGATGTATATTGATAGATTCCAACAATACCAAGTAACCTTGTTAGTTTAAGATCTAAGAAATGGTTAATTAGTTGGTCTTATCCTAGATTAAAGTCTTGTTTGAAGTCAAAAACTAGTGTAAACAAATAATCCAAAACCAAACACGTAGTCCAAATTGTATTTTGAACAAAGAGTCATTATGTTGCCCATGTGATATCATCAATTTGCCTTGTTCAAAAAGTTCATCAAAAGCTTGAGAGTCATATCATCCACTTTGGCATAGTTATGCTACCTAATTGAGTCTAGACCTTTACCAAAGTTATTTTAAGTCCTTCACTTATAATCTATATTTAGAATTATACCTTTACAAGTTCATAGGGTTGATGTGTTAAGTGGATTCACCATTTTCAATAAACTTTAGGGAACTTAGGTTTAATTTCCAATTTAGGTTGGAGGCCGTTTAAGACTCAAAATCATTGTCATCACTTAATAGTATTAAGCCATTTTGTGCTAAACACTTGCACTTTAAGTCTATACACCACAACATTTTGAGTCAAGAAAGGTAGTTTATGTTGTCAAAATTTTAGGAAAATGTCTTTGCCTTAGAGAGTTTTGAAGTAAACCTTTTTATCACACCTTTTTGGGTAGTATAACATCTTTACACTACCCAAAACATTTTGAATATTGTTTCATAGACCTTATTGCATAGAGTTCCAAATTTGTTCCTACATTTTTAGAACAATCCAGGTGTACTTTTATGATATTTTACCTAAAACAATTGTATTAATAACTTTTATATAGCTTGTTTGTCAAAAGAACCCAGTTTTATATAATTTTTTGTGAGAAAGTAAACTATTGCTAAAGTGCCTTTTGTTTCATACCTTATACCTAGTTGACAAAGTTCATGTCCAAAAATCAAATGCCTCTTATTTGTAAGAAGTGTTTCAAATCTGTTAGATTAAAACTTTCATCTATTTTCAAACTCTAGCTTTTGACATCGTTTGGCCATGAGTCCTAACACATGCCTTGTTTGAGCCTAGTTTTTGATGCCATGTTTGGCCAAAAGGCCCAACAAATTTTAAATTCCTAGATTAGACTGATTTGAAACACTTCAACCTTAGATTTTGTCATTTTTATTTTAGGTTCATTTACTTGCATATCTTTGTGTGAATAGTGAAATGTTAGATACTTCACACTAGCTTGTTTCCTCACAAAACCTTGCATAAACCTTTTGATCATTTTGACAAATCTAGACCAAGCTAGGACATCATCTATTTTAGACATTATACTTTTTAGAGTTTTAAGAACTCTTTGACCTTTTATTACAAAGCATTGACTATGGATCCCAACATGTATTCCTACACACGTAGTGGACTCATGTATAATCTAGGGATTATTAATGTAGTTACACAAGAAGAAATGGTGAAAGACCCCTATACAGATAATATTGCTTATAAGATGGATTCTTATCCCCCTTATAATACTCAATTAAGGGAACAAATCCAAAATCCATTGGCTAATTATTTGGTTAACACACTGCCTTACATAGAATAGGACCAAAAGCATATCGCATAATACCTAACTACAATACCCATAGTAGATGAGCCAGTTCTTCAATAGTCATATTCTACCAATACATTTTCCACGTATGATCCATTTTTGTTTGAGTGACATTTTTTAGAAAATAAGGATGAAATTTTGGTTAGAGCCATTGAGGTAAGGGCCAAGTTTCCAGCAGATTTCCCATGTGAAAATTTATCAAGTCTAGTAAGAGGGCCCTACAATATCATCTATGATCAATAAGATTCTTCTAACAATCTTATGGATTTAGTCCAAACAACGTACCAAGATCCTAATATATTTGATTGAAGCAAAAACATCATGGAAGAGGAATTTAACCAAATGCAAATAACATATCAAACATATCTGAATCTAACACATGATTTCAATCAAATGAACATGGTAAGTAAGCCTCTCATTGTCCTAGTACCTTTAACAAGAGTGTTGATAGAATTAACTAGAAAAGAGAGTTTGAGTTTTGACCCATTCATACAAACTACTCTGATAGATAACTTAATGCATATGTTATTTATTAAAGAAGTGTCTTCATCTTCTACACTAAATAGTGAGCCAATCGTAGTGGACAATGTGTAAACAACATATAACCTAGATCAAAGTGGTACTAATGCACAAATAACTAGCTAATAACATGTGCCTATAGTTAATTCCATGAGAAGATCATCATACCAAGGAATAGGAGTTTCTACATCCTAGCCTCAACCAACTACTTCCTCAAGTATACAACCTATAAGATTAGGTAATCAAACAATGGCCAATGCCATGCCTCAATGATATAATGTGATGAATCCTACTCCTCCTCAACAAGTAGTGAGTAGTATTCCACAAAAATAGAGACAATCTAGTGTATCAGTGCAACAAAGGATGAATACATTGCCACCTCAATAAGGGGCAACAAATATTCCACTTCACCAGGTAATGATGAACATACCTATATAGTCACAGACAATATGTCAATTCAAAACCAAGCAATGACTAATCAAAAACATGAAAATATTGATCAACGGTAAATGCCAAACTTTTAACCTAATTTCACTTCCTCAGAGGGATTCATGTAATAGGGAGGTCCCCATGTTTCTCAAGTACTTACTAGACTATTGTTAGTTCAGAATGTGCCAAAAATTTAGAGACAGGGTCTTGGTCCACAAGTTTCCACTCAAAAACAAAGTTTTATTAGTCATCAACATGTCCCTTTTCAGCCACAATAGGTAAAATATAGTTATATCCCTCCATCCTAACTATAAAATCCTCCAAGTCAAACCTTTATCACTAACCCAAACTAGAATATCACATAACTAAATGTGTGATTTCAAGTATATCCCAATCTATGTATGTGTATTCCTGGTCCATTCCCTAACCAAACCGATATACCCAAACAAGTATCTCCATCATACCTCGGTCAAAGTGTTCCACTTGTGACCTCCCAACCATCTATCCAAACCCAAATTCTCCCTCAAGCCAATATTCCACCTAGTTTCTTATCCCAAGAATTACAATAGATGAAGGATTCAATTGCTACCATTCAAATTGGTAAACAAACTAAAAGATCAAATTGGGTGATGTATGTTCCTATCTATTCAACATGGAATATTTATAGATACCATTTCCTCTAGATATGAACCACCAAAATTTGATAAATACAAAGGGAAAGGTGACCCTAAGGCTCATTTGACCAAATTCTTTATTGCATGTCAACCAATAGCATATAGCAACATATACCTTTTTCTATTTTTGTCAAGGAGCTTGGTTGGACAAGCCTTGGAGTGGTATTTAAAGTTGCCCAAGAATTTAGTAATAGACTTTGATGATCTTTTTGATAAATTTGTGCAGCGCTTTTCCTATAATCTCGAGCATGAGATTTCATTAGTGGACCTGACACAAGTAAAGAAAAAAGCTAGAGAGAGTTTTGAAAGTTATTTACTGTGATGAAGAGCCCTTACAAGCTATTTCACCCATAGTTTAATAGATAAATAATTAGTCACTGTGTTCACCAAAAAATTTCATAGTGAGATAGCCTATCATCTAGAACTGTAATATGCACATACATTCAAAGAGATCATTGATAAAGGTTTGTTGATCAAAAGGGCACTCATAAATAAGGGAGTCATTAATCTCAATTCAACTAATCAAAATTAAGGTACCAATTAGTGAAATGACCAACATCTCAATCAAATGTAAGCATCACATTTGACACAGGCCAATAATCATGAAAGACTAAAGCAATTCAATTACAATAGGAATGTTGTTGGAAATGGAGTAATCAAATCTCATCATGTCCAAACTATGTAGACATCATCCACACCACATTTTCAACTTACTCCTACCCAATAACCTCTCCAATAGATACTGTAAGCACAACAACCAAGACCTAAAAAATAAATACAACAACCTTTACCATTGCAAACCCATCCTCTTAGAAGAACCATCCCTACACATCGTGTCTTTAGTGACCTAGGAGAACCTATTGAGTCTGTATTTCATAAGATTGATGTCACTAATCTAATTAGTTAGCTTATACCAAAGCATTATCTGTAAGGTATTCCTTATCCTAATTGGTGTCGTGAAAATGAATTTTGTGACTATCATCGCATCAACAGGCATAAACTATGAAGATATGTCCAAATCAAGAATTTAATTAAGAATAGGTTAGAGAATGGGGATTTAAACTTGGATAATGATGCTTCCACTTCTAATCAAAATCTTGGGATCTATAAAAACTACTTTTTCTGACATAATAATCAATAGCAATAGAACAATTAGTAGAAACAACAATGACCAGTGTAGTAGCAAAATCAATAGTATCAAAATCAAAGGATGAACCAATAAAATCAATAAATTTAGTAGTATAACCCAAAATGATATAATAATGGACAAAACCAAGGTCAGAATTGTAACAACCAACAAACATACCATGCAATTGTACATGACTACAATAGGGTTGTAGGTCATATTGTAGGAGGTAGTGTTAATACCATCTCCATTAATCTTAGACCACTAATCAACCTAGCCTATTGCTAAATAACAATATTCAGTCAAATCACATGGATAATCCTTCTTTGACCTGGGAGTGCATACAGGAAAACTAGCAAACTAGGACTTCCCCTTTTAGATCTTATAGAAATAATGTATTCTTTCCATGTGCCCACATGCAATTGCATTAGTAATTGAGACTTGCTCTATGTGGTCCCACACCATTTTTGATAGTAGTTAGCAATGATGGTCTAGTATTTAATCTTGATTGTGCAATCACAACTCAAAGGTCAATGACTACTATCCCAACCCCATGACCATCCACCACTTTGCTTATCATCCAACCAAACTTTCAACCTCAAAATAAACCATTCACTACTAACCAAGATAAGAATTTTGATATGGTGGAACAATTACAGAAGACACCAACACAAATTTCTATTTTAGATTTGTTATGGATGTCAATAATCCACAAAAACACCTTGAATAAGTTTTTGACCCAATCCACTATTGCTAGTGACATACTCCTAAATAACTTTTAAGCTTTGGTTGGACACCTAACTCTAGCCCAACAAGTCACATTCAACCAAAGTGATATGCCCTCCCTTGTTCCATTCCATAATAACCCATTTTACATAGAAGTTTGTCTCAGATGGCATAAAGTGAAATGTGTCCTTATCAACAATGGATTTGGTCTCAACATAATGTCTCTAAAGATCATCAATATTCTTGGGTACACAATGATAGATCTCTAGCTTTAAATAATAACTATTAAAGCCTATGATAATTAGGAAAGAGAGTCACAGGGAACCATTACTTTGCTAGTTATCATTGGGCCTTTAACCTGTGATACACTTTGCCATGTGTTGGATCTTGCAGTATCATACAACATGCTTCTAGGTAGGGTTTGGTTACATGTAATTCATGCAATCCCATCAACACTACACTAATGTATCAAGTTTTCCCACTCATGGATGGAAGTAAATATTCCAAGAGATTCACACCCATATGAACACAACAAGCATCTTGAGGCCAAATTTCAAAGCTATAATTATCAGTATAGTATGAAACTTAGTTCCAAATAGGATAAAGGAAAATATATATTTATTGATCCTTCACAAAATAATTGTATAGATCCTAATACCTTGGATTCTCTTTCCCACATGCCACCTCCTGAAGCTTCTAATAATTTCATCATTTCAGATCATGGACCAGGGGAGTATGTGAATCATGATACATTTCATATTGCCAATCTTCCTTAGAATTTGAAAACATTTGGGTGACCTAAAGTCATCCCACATATGCATTGGCAACAAAAGAATAAAGATAATGGATCTATCAGATTTGTACCAGCATCTGGCCTAGGACCTAACCCTATTGAAGGGGATGACTCATGGTTATACAATGATGACCAACTTGACTATTATAAAAATGCAAAGTATCCTATTCCAAATAGGATTAAGGAGCATCATAATTATGAAGGAAGAGGCCTCAGACTGAATCATCAAGGAGCCATTGAGCCCATTTCCATGACAAAGTATGAAAGACCGTATGGACTTAGATTTAAACCACCTGGGGGTGACCCCATATATCTTGTTCAAACTCCATCACCAATGACTAGTGATGATGATGTTGATAGTGAAGTAGAGTCTGATCATATCCTAAATTTTTATGACCTAACTAAAACCAACTTATTTGATAACAATGCCATTTTCACCCTTACCTTGGCCATTCATCATAATCTATTCCCATTATATTATCCCCAACTGATAGATTATGACCAACAAGAATCCAATCTACAAATTGATGAGTTTTAAAATGATGAGGCATTCTCTGATTTCTTAGGCCTTAGAGATGATGTTTCATTGGGAGATCACAAATTAGGATTATCAATCACATTAGATCCTATAGCCTATTTTGGAGAGCGAGTGAACACCCTTAGCCAAAAAATAATAATTAAAAAATTGAGGTACTAAAGTGAAAACCTCTTTGAGGCACTTTATGACCAAGGAAAAAGTAAAGACAAAGGCCATTCTAGTCGTGAAAATCTATCTGAGGTGCTATTAGATGAGGGTGTTCATTATTCTTCAAATTTAGATCAGGAGACTACCAATGATGAACTTGCCTGTGGATTTGAGTTCAGTTTTGAGAAACAACAAGTATTTGATCAAATTCTCAAAGAATTTTCAATTTTTTTTGTTACATGGCCAAATATCCCATTAGGGGACTTAGATTCATCATGCCAAAGAAAAGTTGAAGAATAAGTCCTAATAGAGGACCCTAACATAGTCTAATAGTTTAAGTCATTACTTACTATCCTATAAGATGGTTTGACCCTTCTAGTTGAAGACACAACAAACGTAAATATCAGGACTCCATCAAACCTAAAATGGATAAAATTATGTGAACCCCTCACTGAGGTGGAATGTGAATTCTTTATAGCTCTGTTGATAGAATTTATAGATATCTTTGCATGGACCTATTCTGACATGCTAGGTTTAGACCCCACTTTGGTTCTGCACCACCTTATGGTTAGTTCTGATGTCAAACTGGTAAAACAAAAGCTACATAAGATACATCTTCACATTATTGTATTGTTAAAGAAAGATCTGACAAAACTCTTAGAAGTAGAATGTATCCAATATATTGACTACTTTAAATGGATCTCTAATGTTGTACCTACTAGTATAAATCTTGAAGGGATTAGAATTTGTACTAATTTTTGAGACATCAACAATGCTTGTCCTAAAGATTATTTTCCCTTGCCTAAATAAACATGATCATAAAATCCATGGTAGTTTATGAAATGATTTCACTCATGGATGGATTTTTAGGATACAATCAGATTAGAATCACACTAGAAGATCAACATAAAATAGCATTTACCACTCCATGGGGAACATTTTGTTATTAGGTGATGAAATTTGGCCTTAAGAATGATAGAGATATATATCAAAGGGATATGACTATCATATTTCGTGATATGATGCATGATATTGTTGAATATCATGTCTATGACATATTAAGAAAATCCAAAACCAGGGCTGAACATCCAATAATGTTGTACAAGATATTTGAAAGACTACGAGAGTATAAAGTTAGATTAAATCTAAACAAATATGTGTTCAATGTAACTTCAAGCAAACTAATTAGCTTCGTCATGTCTTGTAGAGGTATTGAAGTTAATTTAGATAAAGTCCATGCTATAATTGAGATTCCACCACCAACCAATTTAAAACAACTCTATAGTTTACAAGGTAAGATCCAGTCAATCTGATGCTTCATCTCTTAGTTAGAAAATAAGTGCCATCCATTTACACACCTTTTGAATAAGGGAGCTGAATTTCACTGAGATGATCACTTCCAAATATATTTTCAATAGCTCAAAGATTATCTTGTTAATCCACTTATTTTATTACCTCATATGCTAGGAAAGCCATTTTTATTATATCTATTAGCTATCGATCATACTCTAGGGGCACTGTTGGCTAAACATGATGACAAAGGGAAGGAACATACTATATACTACATAAGTCATACCTTGGTTACATATGAACATAACTATACATATGTTGAAAATTTTTGTCTAGTCATGGTTTTCATAGCTCAGAAACTGCATCATGACATGTTGAATAATAAAACCATGGTCATTTCAAAAGTAGATCTGCTCAAGTATCAACTATCTAAAATAGATTTGCAAGGTAGAATGGCTAAATGGATCATGTTTCTTAGTGAGTTTGACATAGAGTATATCAATCAAAAGGTAATCAAGGTATAAACTCTTGAAGATCAACTTGTTGAAGCACCTTTCATAGACACCCAACCACTCACATTCTAATTTTTTAATGAATCCATAATGACCGTCATTGACACACCCCTTGAGGAGCATCCATGGAAGTTGTATTGTCATGGCTCATTCACTACACATGGATTGGGGGCAAGCTTATCATTTATTAAACCATATGGGGATCTAATCCCTAAATCATTCAGAATCATCTTTCCTTATACAAATAACATGGTTGAGTATGAAACACTTATTGTAGGACTTCGATAAGTAGTGCATTAGAATATATCTCATCTCTATGTTTATGGTGATTCTCAGTTAATCATCAGTTAGGTTACAGATCATTTTTAGACTAAAGATGACAAGATGGTTCCATATAAAGCTATGGTTGACACTCTTAAACAAAAAATTGTCAATATTCAATTTGAGCACATATCGAGGGCTAGTAACAAAATTGTAGATGCCATGGCTACCATTGGATCTCTAATTTGAAAAATACATAAAGTTAGAGAGTATTAGTTCTTTGTCAAGAATTTGTCAGCACCAACTCATGAACCTTCAGCTGTTGCCATGATTTATGATATTATTGGTCCTAATTCTATCTAGTACTCATACCTTTACAACTACCTTAATGACCAAGTTTTACCACCTAACCTCTCTCAAAAATAAACCAAATCCTTCATTCATCATTATACTCATTATACTCTACTTGGATTTACTCTTTACCATCATAGTTTTGATGGAACTCTACTTTATTTTTTAAATTTGATAGAGTCTACACTAGTGTTAAGAGAAGTTCATGAAGGAGTATGTGGAGAACATTCTAGTAGGGTAGTCCTATCCTAAAATCTCTTGTGTACTAGTTATTATTGGCCCACAATGGATGTAGATGCCACTGCATATGTAAAAAAATGTGATAAATTTCAATGACATGCTAATATGATTCATGGCCCAGTAAAAACTCTGAAATTGATGTTGACACCATGGCCATTTTTTACATGAGGACTTGAACTCATTGGGAAGATTAACCCCACTTCATTTGATGTCCATAAAAATATCCTTACCACCACTGAATATTTCACTAAATGGGTTGAAGTTATACCCCTCACTTATGTGATTGGAAAGCAAATTTCCAAATTCATCTTCAACCATGTCATCTACTGCTATGGTATCCCCTCTAACATTATATCCAACAATGGTGGATCATTCAAAAACAAAGATGTATACTAGTTATGTACTGATACAACATCACCCAAAAAATTTCTATAGCATATTACCCTCACGGTAATGGCCAAGCTAAGGCATCCAACAAAACCATTGTTACATTCTCAAAAATATTGTCAATGATGTTGGTCATGATTGGCACCTATAGATATTACCTACCCTTTAGGCATACCATACCAATCATTATACCCCCAAAAGAGACACCCCATACTTACTTGTTTATGGTACTGAAGCCATCCTTTCCATTAAGGTCGAATTGCCTTCACTACACATCTCTTTCAAGAATGTCCTAACTTATCATGACTATCGAGTAGCTCACCTATAAGACCTAGGTTTACTTGATGAAAAATGCACAACCATGCTAAAAAATCTTCAAGCATATTAGAACTGACTCAAAGGCCACTATAATTGACATGTTAAGCATAAAACATTTGAACTTGGTGATCTTGTTCTTAAATAAAACCAAAAGAATACCATGGCTGAGAAGAAGCATAAAATGAAATTCAAACCAAATTGGATACGGCCTTTCATCATCACTGTAGATTATGGATTAGGAGCATATACCACATCAGATGGAGATGAACTCATGGAGCCAATGAATATTATTCATCGTAATTGAGACTATGCTTGAATGCTAAGGTGTATTATTTATAAGGATCATTTCAATTATGCATTTTTATCACTATTATTCTTTATACAAATACCACCCTTATCTATCATCTTCTCCATATCCACTTTCTAATTTTGTTCTATCGACCCAGTGTATCCAAAAGCCTAGCCTATTTGACCTTGGTTTTTGCCATTTGTTATATAGTTTCAGCATCAAGATATCTGGTTAGTTCATTAGTTAGTTTAAGTACTTTAGATAGGAAGCATATTTTGAGATAGTGTGATAGAAGTTTCGGTAGTTGCATCTTTCATTTTTTATTCCTTTCTTACCACCAGTCTTGCTACTAATTATAACTACATTTGGTAAAATTAGTACCATTGCTCTATGCCATTATGTCCTGGTTATAACTACCTATGGGAAAACTAAGGGAAATAGTAAGCCTATTTACCAATATACCAACTTGCAACTTTGTATGGAACACTGTGCCTTTTTACCAACTATGCCTATTTTGTTTGAATTGACTACTGCACTAGTCGATTTCATCCACTATAATGGTAGAACTACAGTGACTTGAGGTTCTACTCTGGGACTATGTAGGTAGTGCTCAATACTTGTTAAGGTTAGCTCAATCACCCTTTTCCCCATGCTCTCACCATTTTGAGAGAAAAATAAGCCATGCTCTCACCATTTTATGACTAAACTAAGCCACACTCTCATCATTTTGTGAGCAACCTAAGCCATGCTCTCGTTGTTTTGTGAGCAACCTAAGCTAAACGCTCTCACCATTTTGTAAGTATCGTGTCATTCTCTAACGAGTTAAGATACCTCAAAATGTAAAAACATTCATAATATTTCAAAATCCAAAAACATCTATCCTATCTAAGCTTAGTTAGTTATCCTTGATCTGCCTTACTGGGGCATTGTCATTATTAAGATGCTTTCTTTTTCTTTTATTTTTAGGCTTTCTATTTGTTTATTTATTTTAGGTTATTTGTTTGTTTGTTTTTCTATTTGTTTGTTTGTTTATTCACTTGCCTATTTGTTTATTTTTAGCACTATTGCCTCAGCTCAGTCTATAAGTGATTCCTTGAGCACTTTGTGATGATTTTATCACACTAAAATCTTAGTTTAGGGTATTTTGATAGTCACATGGTAGCAAGCCAACTTTTATGGAAAATTCAAAATATAAATATTGTTTTGGATTATTTATAATGGTAGAAATTTATCCACACTTTTATCTTAATTTTAAACTTTAATTTAGCACCTAACCAATATAGAAACATGATGAAAAGTAACTTTCCTTGACCATAGAAATACTTTTCTTGACTACAAACAAATTGCACTATGCTTTCAAGCCTGTAACATGAATAAACACTCTTCAAAAAAATAAATATGATTCGAAAATATAAAATACATATACTTACACATATTATTATATTTAAATTAAATAAATGAAATCAATAAAGACATTCTTTCATTATTTTAGTGTAAAATATGTTACACAATCCTATATATACCCTATTTTCATAACTTCTCTTATTTTTTAAAATATTGGAGTTATTTGGTATTTATTTTCTTATTTTCCTCTCTCATATTTTTTTATCCACACTCCTATATATCCCATTTTCACTCCAATATCTTTAAGAACCTAATTAACTTAGTAAACCCAACTTAAGACTTAACCTTATTGAGTTTGACAAATTCAATAATGAGTTAGGGCATAAAAACTATTTCAAAACATTTTTTAAGACATTACTTGACCCATATAATAAGGATAATGACCTTTTTGTTCACTATAAAATTATAAATACTCTTCAAATGTCTTTTACAAATTTAAAATTTAAAATAGATAGTTTTGGCAAAAAAATCATTACTAAGCCCACATGACCAAAGTTTGGAATGCTAATGAATTGAAAATATCATTAATGACTAAAAAAGACCTACTAAACATATTCAAGACCAAAATTTTGGAAAATTAAAATTAAACACTAATTATCCTACATCACACTCTTTTAATTCAAAAAGTATTCATGTGTTCCTGCTCATGAGGTCTTCAATGTTGCTCCCAATCAATGACCTATTGATCAAAATTTGTAGGTTTTTTAATTATGTATTCTTCTTATCTATAAATATAAATGTCTAACACTTAAAATTATTAATTTGTATATATATATTTTTAATCTTTCACTTTGATTCTCATATATATGAACATGTTAAACTGAACCACACTTTTATCTTTTCTTTAACCTCTTATCCATTGTTGTATCTACACATAAAATAAACACATTAAATGAATCAAGAGATCCTAAAAATACTCCTTATACCACTTCATCATGCCTCAAATACATGTTTTTCAACTCTTCTCCACTTATAACATGATGTTTATGCTCTCCACTAACACCATGGATTCTTTAATGCCCCATATCAGTGATCTTCAAGGCTATCTTCTCCTCATCTATATCTTTGATTTTAGATCCTTTACATATTTTATCTTCCACTATAATCTTTTTGTCTACACTAGCTTGTACAACATATATCTCCCATGTTTCCTTCATGAAAATTTACAACACTACTTGGTTTCTCCTTTCATTCATTTGCAACTCTTCATAGATGCCATCTTCTCTAGTTAATTCTAGCATATTTTTTTTCTTCTTCATGATAACTCCTTCCTTAATGGGTTATTCACAACTTTATTGATCCTTGTTATTTTTAAAATTATCTTTGGGATATTCACATGATAACCTCACTCTTTTTTCATCCTTCAAGATAACCTTTTTATCCTCATTTATGTGATTCTCTTGGCTAATTTTAAGAATATATTTGAGTTGTTCACATGGCAACTTACCTCTCCTATTGAATTTTATGGAAAACTCCTTTGATTGGATGATTTTATCTAATAATTCTTGTACTTACCTTTTGATCTCTTCATTATATTTAATTTTCATTCTATAGGCTGATTTGTTTGGAAAATTAGGTCATAGAATGAGATCCATATTATGACTTATGCTCCTCATTTGTGGCAACTCATGAGGAAATTCATCAACCACTATATCCACATACTCATCCTAAAAAATTTTAATTTACAATAACAAATTAAACAACTTAGTATCTATAAGGACTATCTTAGGATTATAAATCAATATGGAACCAACTTTTTCTTATTTTATCAGCTGCAAGAATTCTTTTCCTCTCACTCGCAATACCTTGGTATTATTTTCAACTTCACTACCATCTTTCAATGGAATCAAAGTATTTTTTTACCATCCTTCTACGATGTATAGGTGTTACTCCTTCCATCATGTATATCTCTCTTATCAAATTGCCAAGGTCTACCCAACAACACATGACAAACATCCATAGGCATAATATCATAAAGTACATCATCCTTATAGCTACCAATCTAAACATTAACCTTACATTCATCATTAACTAATACTTTATGTCCCTTTTATAGCCAAGATAATTTATATGGTGTAGTATGTGTCAATATTTTCAATCCTAATTTTTTAACCATTTTTAAAGAAACTAACTTATCTGTACAACCATTATCAATGATAAATTTACAAAATTTACATTTGTATTTACATGTAGTCATAAACAATATCTACCTTTGGGATGGTTCCTTCACATACTTATTTGTCTATAACAATACTCTCTTCATCAATAAGGACTCTCCTAATTCATGTTCTTCCATATGTGTCGGTGATCCTACACTTTCTTCTTTAGCTTGAATAGCTTGATTTTTACCTTCAGTTATTGTATGGATTGTTTGTGGATTCTTAAGATATTCATATGACCTATTGCCATCATACCTATTACATTTGAAACATTTTACCCAAAAGCCTTATCCTATGCCTTTTGTATATCACCTTCTTACTATGTATGAATAGTCTTATATTGTCTTATTATTGTATACACCTAAATTTACTCACCCTAACTATTCCATTAATCCCACTATTTATCTTAATTAATCTTGTAACCATTTTACTTATACAAATAAATGAATATCATTCCCTATCATATATTTCTTACAACATGATATCCTTTCTACACACCCCATGTTATATTAATCCCTCGATTATCCTACTAACATCTTATTAAACTACTAATCCCACGTCATTTAATAACCACTTACCCTACTTGCTAATTTGAAACTCAAATATATTCTACCTACCCCACTATCCAACTTATCCATAGATTCTTACATATACATCCTTAAACCTCTCTAAAACCCTTAAATTAATCCCTATTAAATCTTAATCAAATATAGAATCCTCTAAACTCTAGAGCCTTCTCGAACTCTATAGAATTATCTAGAACTAGAGAATTTTTATGAATTTAAAATTTATTTTAAACCTCCCTCACTACCCTATAAATAATTGAGTAGGGAGCTTGGTTGAACTAGAACTTGTAATATTGAACTTGCATGCATATACCAACTTTCTTAGCCTTCACACACTCTTGCATCCATATACCCTTGCATCTAATAATCTATTAACCCATCCATGCTCATTCATCCATCTTAAATATTGAATCTACCATTATCAAGGAATCCAAAAATAAAGACAATAATCCTTAAATAATAAATTTGAAGATCTTGGAGGGAAGACAAGAGGAGTAAAGTGATGGTAAGAGTATTCTAATGATTGTTGATTGATTTTATATTCTCTCCCTTCGATGTTTTTCTAAGTTTTGGGATAAGTTACTATACATAATATATTAAATCCATAGCTCAAATTTATAAAAATACATTGGTGACCAAAGTGGGATAGCTTCATTAAACTAACCCTTATGTGTGTACGACATGTTAAATCAACTTTCAGGATAAGTTAAAGAGAAATTGGGTTCCAAAATCTTTAAATTTTCACTTTCTAAATAGATTGTGGTTTTGCACTATAAATTACAATTTTACAAAGGTGATTTTGTAGATCTCAATTATAGTTTTGACTAACTTCATGAACCTAAGTATTATCCATAAACCTCTTTGGTAGTTTTTTGATCTCTTTCAAAATTGCTTTTCGACAGTTGCAATTTTGAAGCCTATATGTGGCTTTACCTAGTATAGTCATGATTTTGACTTATGTATTACACTAAGCTCAACATTAGGAATTTTGAATTTTTGATTATTTTTATACTCTTCAGCTAACTTTATTATCTTACAAGGATAAAATAAAATTTTTATCACCTTTAATAAGTAGGCTTTTTATATTACACAAAATCATTTATCCTGAGTTGCGATATTGATTTCCATCTATGATTTTACTTTTGTAAATCATAGTTTTGATTTAGGCATAAGATTGCTAATGAAAACTTGGGTATTTTTATTCTTCACAAACATTTTTTGTCTCTATTTTGATGTGATCTGATTACATGGAAGGGAAGACTCTACTCAGATAAAATTATTACCCTTAAAACAACCTTTTGACTATATTATGCAATATCACTTATCTATACTAGTGTCTTTGAATACTACTTGTAGTTTTAAAAGTTATAGAAATGATTTTGATACCAGTTGGAAAATAAGTGTTACTAATCTAGTTTTTGATATCTAGTGGTAAATATTATGATTCTTGTTAATAATCTAGCCTTAAAAATCAGAAGTAATTTTAAATAGTTTTTGAAAATTCTATGTATATATTTTTAATTTATGCAAAAGTGTTTCTCAACATAAGTGATTTTGATTTCCATAAGCAATTTTGAGGTTGTACAACTGATTTTGGATATAGTTGAGAAATAGGTGTTGTTTATAGTTTATCTTTTCTCAATAATTTAGTTCAAAAAATAGGTTTTGTAAATAGTTTAAATTTCTAGACATCATCCATATTAAGTTATTATAGCATTAATAATTTGAATTTTAATCTACCTAGAAGTAAAATCACTTTTCGAAAGAAGTAGTATTGAGTTATGAAGGCAATTTTGAAGATAAATCTATGAATTTGACCTAGGATAGTTTTATAATACATTTGTATGAAAGTATATAATATTAACTTGCCTAAAATAACATAACATCTATTTTGACATATATAACATTTTATATCTTGTTTTAAAGTCTATTATATTCCTTGTAAGTAGTAAAACCACTTATAGATATCTATGGTTTTAATTTTTAATAATGGTTTTGACTAACCACTAGTAATTTTGATTAACGACATGGTTACTATCAGTTATCTGTCTACAAAATCACAAGTTTTTTAGTTGTGGTATTGACTTGCTAGTTACATTTTTGCCTCTCAAAAATAAATTTTGAAAATCTAACTCTATGTCACTATGTAGGATTAATTTTTAGGGGTAAAAGTCAATATTGACTTTTATTAAATAACTACTAATAATTTTGTGCAGGACACCTAAGTGAGAGGCCCTAATTCAGATTTCTAACTTGTTTCTTTGTAGGATCAGGGCTTCATTTAAAATTTAGGTTTTGAATATATATATATATATATATATATATATTTTTTTTTTTTCTTTTATTATTCCTATGATTATCTCACATAATTAAATAATCAGATAACTAAATTTTTCTTTGCCTCTTTATTACTCCAAATTTTGATTTTATAGGGTGAAACATTATGTGGAATTCATCTCCATGCACTTGCCTAGTCTATATGGGTTGGTGATGTGGATTTAATCACCACACATTCAACTAGACTTTGTGTTTTAATGGAGTATAAAAATTAGGTGCAAATGTCATTAGGCTAAGTAGTTGTCCCCATACAGGTGCTTCATGAAGGTAAAGAGTTAATTATATAACCCCAAGCATTATTCAATACCCTACACAAATTTGGGCCCCATGTACCTTACATATATCGATAACACCCCTAAAAACCTTATTTAAACCTATTATAAGACCTTTTAGTAATAATCGATAACTTGTTGTTAGAGTCAGTATCAAATTCTAAGTGACCATCAAGTACATATGGGGTTGAGAGGGTTTGGGAGATTTTGTAATGCATCACTAACCTATATACTCACCCATGAAGCTATTAAACATTACAGCCATTAGGTTACACACCCATTGGTTTACTAATCTTAGGCTTATGGTTGGTGTGATTATGTGTGTGTTGTTCTAGACCTGTATTGTTTGTGAACCAAGTTATTCTTCTTCATTTCTCATAAAATGCATAAGAAAACCCTTAGGAAAAATTTTCATCTTAAGACATAGAATAAATCATTTCATCTTCATCCCATCACCCCCAATTTTGAGTATTAGATTTCATCTTGAAACTAAGCTATAGTGGTCATCCATCCCTTCTTTAAAGTATTAAAATCATCCTATTCATCACCTCATCCATTCTAAAACACACTACCTTGATTAAATATTACTAAAGTCTATAACTCCATTGGGTTTTATCTTTCACACTATCATCTTATCATCTCACCTATTCATAACTATCCTTTATCCAATCATCATCTCACTAGTGTGAAAAAGCATCTAATCATCTCATCATTCAATCTCCTTACAATGTTAAACCTTCATAGGGTTGTCACATTGGTAATACTTGATCATTATAGTCCTTAATCTTAAAATCTAAATATTATCACATCCATCCCAAACAACTTGACCACTCTAGTCTAAAATTCAAGACAAAGTTTAATTCTCAAAGTCACATTCCATTTCATCTCATATTAAAATAAAATTTATCCATTTTGACATCACCCTACATTATCCACCATGTCAATCAAGACTTGTTCCCAAGTCCTAAGATTGGGACAAGGATCGAATTGGGAAGATGATGTCCTAAGGACACTAGGTGCATAGAGTAGGGATAACAAAGAAAATCAAAGTGACATGCATACTCCTAGAGGATATGAAATACTTCCTAATGAATTCTTCAATAGTGATGAAGTTCGGGCCCAATTCAACTAGTATATATATATGAAAAAAGTGACCAAATACTACCCCAAGTTGTTAGAATAGGGTTCAAATTACCTCCTAAATTTAATCCAAATCTCCTATAAAATCTCATTTGACCACCATCTAAAACCAACAATCCTCCTCACGCATGTCACAAACCAAGAAGAGGGGAACCCCATACTTGTATATGATGAACAAAATCTAGAAGAAGAAGAAGAGGCCCCTCAAAATAATAACATTGAGGCTGATAGAAGGAGATCCACCTTAGAGGATCACCTAAACTAGTTAACCCAATAAATCAATTCACTTGCATCCCAAATCAATTTTGAAAACCAAAGACTCTCCTCACCTAGAAAAACAACTAGAAACACCACCATTGACCCATTAAAACCATAAACAATCCAACCTCATAATTTTAATCACTTAATGGATCCCTTTTTTTCCCAAAAGTGGAAGATGATGAAGGAAAGTCTTAAGCAGATTAACCCTCACACTCAGGCAATGAAATATATATATGAATATTTTTGCATGTCCATATTAGATATGAGTATTCTACATATACCCTTCCTGACATATTTTAAAGTTCCAAAACTTGATAAGTATAAGGGGAGAGGAGACCCTTGAGACCATGTGAAAGAATTTTATGTAGCATGCCATGAGGTCACATGAAATGATTCTTATCTACTTTGACTCTTTCCTAAAATTCTCATAGGAGCCTTTTTTGAATCATTCATACATCTACCCAAGGGGTCCATTGCTACTTTTGAGAAACTAATAAAAAGAATTGTGAGACATTTTTATTTAAATAGAGAACATGAAATCTCTATAATTGATCTATATAACACCAAACAAAGGAATGGAGAGAGTATAACATCATTCTTACAATGATGGAAGAGTCTATTAAGTCACTTCTGATGTACTACCCCCAAAAAAGAGTTGGCTAAAATCTTCATTGATAATCTAAATGTGGAATTGAAATATCAATTGAAATTACAATATGCCAAATCATTTGATAAGAATATAGAAAAGGGTATCCATATAGAAAACACACTCATTTAAAGGGGAATAATCAAGTTATATACCTAGAATGAACAAAATCAAAATCAAGATAGTATTTTTTGGGGTAAGCCAAAAGTCTTTAATAAGAATAAGAATGTGGTTGGGGATGGTGTCACTAATTCAAAACATTTAAAAATAGTACAAAAATATTCCCCCACTACTAAAAATAAAAATATATCCAACATCACTTTTTTGAAGGGAAAACCAAGTCCTAGAGTGAGGAAACATCATCTTACTAGTCTTGGTGTGCCCATTGAAATGGTCGTAAAAAAATTAATTGCTACCAATATGATAACTCTCCCAGAGATTAGACCCTTAGATGACAATAAACCATTCCATGACTAGTACCATGAAGTTGAATTTTGTCATTACCATTGATTTAAGGGGAATGATACTAAAAAATACATGCAGTTAAGACATTTAATCCAATATTTGATATAAAAGGGATAGATAGAAGTTGAAGATAAAATTCAAATAATCCAATATAAAAATTAGAAGTTGGGGATATATCATGACCCTCTACCAAATAATGACCAAAAATTTAAAAAAAAAACACTAAAGAATCAGGTTCAACCATCTTGATCTAACAAAATTGATTATCATTACATCCCATACCACCACATTAACAAGATCAACATCAAAGGCCCCCAAGAGCCCATAAATCTTCCATCTCCTATACTTAAAATCAATAGGTCCATTATTGATTGTGTAGTCACTACAAGATGTGGAAAAATAATAGTTCCTAGAGCACCTCCAAAAGATCCACCTACTTCTTCATCTCAAAAATTCACCATCCCTAAGAAAGCTTCAAATTCTCCTAATAAGACATATGATATTGTTCAGCAGCTGGAGAAGACCCCAACACAAATCTCCCTTATGGATCTTCTCAAAACTTCTTATGTACATCGGGAGATATTAAACCAAGTTTTGCAAGAATTAAAAGTTCCTATGGATATTGAAAAAAAATCAATTTCATGCCTTTGTATGTCATTTATCTCCATCACAATAGATCACATTCAATTCCTGAGACATTCCACCAATAATCCCTTATCACATATATCCCTTATTTATTGAAATTTCCATTACAAATCATAAAATCATGTGGGTTCTTATATTTGGAGGATCTTTGATAAATCTGTGCAGTATTAATTTTATTAATAAGTTAGGGTATTTAGAATGATAAAATCTTATGATGATAATGAAAGGCCATTCACTTGAAAAATATATCTTCTGATATTTGTAGGGCTTGTATTCCACCAAACACTAATCCATGTAGTGGATCTATATATCTCCCTTATAATATGCTCTTAGGATTCCCTTGGACCCATGAGATGATAGTGATACCCTCTACCCCACATCAATGTCTCAAATTACCAAATTCAAGCATGGAGGTCACCATCCTAGGTGAAATTGAACATCTTCATAGTTTTCAAATGGAACAATCCAATCATGATCTTTATTGTCTAAGTACCCAAAGCTCATATTATTATCCAAAATCTATGAAATATGTACATCCTGGTAGTTTATAACCTACCTCATCTAAGTCACTAAAAATCACTCACCTAAAAATTATTTCCAAGGGGTGTGGGGAATATGAGTATAAAACTATTTGTGTAGGAGACCTTCCACTATCCCCACATAGATATGGGTCCCCAACTATGAGGAAAGATAAATCTATTATCTATTAGGTTGGTCCAACTACCTTCACTAGTGCATGGATTCTATTAGAAAAATGTTTCGAGGAGCTTTATGATTCTTGATTATTCATGAAGATGCAACCCTATATTTTTGAAAACAAAAATATTCCTAACTACATAAAATGCTTCAAAATATGAATTATAAGGGTAGAGGACTATTTTAAGAGGAACACGGAAGGATAGAACGTATTGGTGTTAAATAACATCTAAGATGACTTGGCCTAGGGTAAAAAACACTAGGCATTGACCTCAACTCTATCACCATAGATACTTCTTAGATTCCTTAAGAGTTTACTTCTGACAAAGAAGTTGAGATAAGTTTTACTTGTATCCTCTATAAAGACCTAGTTACCACAAACTTATTCTCTGACACTACCATTTCCACTATCAATATCTCCCTATACTACCCTAAACTAATAGACCTAGATTAGAGGAAAGATCCATCCTTTGATTTGTTTCAAAATGATGAGGTTATTATTGAATACCTAGAATCTTGAAGTTTTATGATGTCAGGGGATCATTAAAGAGAATTAACTATTAGTCTAAATGAGTCCACCTATCTTAGAAAGTATAATGAGTCATTAAACCAATTATAAGAGGAATAATATGATGAATTTGGTCCCTCTCTTGATTTATAATAAATCCAACCAAACCCTGAAAAATAAGAGCTTTATTAAGAGCTAGGTGAAGAGCTCCCAGTTGAGTTTGCTTCAAGAGAAGTGATACCATCACTCCTAGCATCTATTAAAGAATAGTCACCTTCCCTAATTAATGAGGTCACATAATTAAATATTGTAACTAAATAAAATAATCAAATAATCAAATTAGGGGTAATTCTAACCTCTAAAGAAATACAAATTATTATAGAGCTTCTTAAATAATTTATGGACGTATTTGCATGGAGCTATTCTAATATACCTAGATTAGATCTTACTTTGGTAGTGCATCACTTAGTAGTGTATCTAAATTCCAAACTAATTAAATAGAATATATAAAATATGCACCTTAAAGTAGCATGATTAGTCAAGGAAGAGTTACAAAAATTATTGGAAGGAGGATTCATTCGACCAAATGGATTATTCTGAATAGATCTTTAATATTGTCCCTATCACCAAACCACAAAGAGGG
Organism: Torreya grandis; assembly: GCA_037957365.1. Lineage (NCBI taxonomy): Eukaryota > Viridiplantae > Streptophyta > Pinopsida > Cupressales > Taxaceae > Torreya > Torreya grandis. The sequence continues at coordinate 1,285,068 of JARHVA010005003.1, forward strand.
ATACACATTTGTAATGACTTTTGAGATATATATAATCATTTTCCAAAATATGACTTTCCTTTACCAAATATCTACATGATCATGGAGTCCACTACAAGATATTAAATGATCTCCTTCATGGACTATATTTATGGGTATAATCAAATCAAAATCACTTCCAAAGATCGGCATAAAACTGCATTCATTACTCCATGGGGGGAATTTCTATTACCAATTGATGTCCTTTGGACTAAAAAACACTATAATAACACAACAAAGGGACATGATAGTCATTTCCATGATATTATGTAATATTATGTGGATGACATCCTACGAAAGTCCAATCTCAGAGAAGAATGTCGATCAGTCCTCGAATAGATATTTGAAAGTCTTAGAGAATATAAAGTCAGACTAGACCCAAATAAATGTGTGTTTAGGGTAACTTAAGGAAAAATCTTGTGATTCATAGTATCTCAATGAGGCGTTGAGTTAGATCCATCTAATAAAAAATCCACTATTAAAATGACTCCACTAAAATTTTTAAGCAACTACAGAGCCTTCAAGGAAAATTACTAGCCATTAGTTGATTCATTTCTCAATTAGCATATAAATTTCATCTATTTACCCATATTTTCAATAAAGGATCTCATTTTGAATAGAGTTTTGAATGTCAAAAGGTGTTTGATAACCTAAAGCAATATTTATTGAAGCCTTTAGTACTCTTACTACCAATATTAGGAAGGCCATTAATTTTGTGTGTGTGTGTGTGTGTGTGTGTGTGTGTGTGTGTGTGTGTGTGTGTGTGTGTGTGTGTGTGTGTGTGTGTGTGTGTGTGTGTGTGTGATACTCCATTTTTTATAGGGGCTCTCTTAGCTCAGAATAATGATGAAGGAAATGAATGATCTATATATTATTTAATTAGAACATTTATGTCACCCCTATAAATAAATCATTCTTGGTTGTGGTTTTTTCTTCATAAAAACTTAAACATTATATGTTAAATAACCAAATCAAGTTAATCACAAAAGTTGATCCACTTAAATGCATGTTATCTAAGTCTACCCAAAAAGGAATAACAGATAAATGGATTATACTATTAAGTGAATTTGACATTGAGTATTTGAATCAAAAATATATCAAGCAAAAAATTATTACATATTAACTAGCAACATTGCCCATAGCAGACACAAAACCTTTGACAATAGCCTCCCCCAATGAGTCCGTATTAACAATTGAAGAATCATCTAGATGTAAATTATATTTTGATGGATCGTTTACCATTAATAGGTTAGAAGTGGTAATCCTTCTGGTAACACTACAAGGAAACCTAATCCCTAAATCCTTTTGAATATATATCCCATGCACCAATAGCATTGATGAATATGAGGCATTAATTTTAAGTATATAACTTGCCATCCAATGGAATATTTAGTATCTTCAGGTCCTCAGGGATTCTCACTTAATTATCAATCAATTAAATGAGGAGTTCTAAATCAAGGATGATAATTTACTTCACTACAAACAAATTGTTGATTAGTTAAAGAAAAAAAATTGTTTATAACTTTTGATCAAGTGCTAAGAGGAAGTAACAAAGCTTCAAATGCAATGGCTACCATTGGGTCTTTGATAGATCTCTTAGAGGTATCATTGAAGGTAATTTTATAGTTGAATAACTATTACTGCTTACACATCAAGTTTTGGCTCATTATCAAATATGTGTAATCCCTAATCCTATTCAATCATGGTACCATGACATCTATACCTACCTCCACAATAATACCATTCCACTTGATCTCAATCATCACCAATACAAATCCTTCATCCAATGTGCATCCAATTACACCATCCTTAGTACAACACTCTATTGGCAAGGTTATGATGGGATGATGTTGAGATGCTTGAAATGAGAGGAGGCTATTCTTGTAATTAAGGAGGTCTATGATGGTATTTTTTAGGCCATGTCAATGGAATGTACCTAGCTAATAAGTTACTTTAGATTGGATATTATTGGCTAACCATGGATAAAGATTCTTATTATTATATGTGAAAGTGTGTATCCTATCAAAATAATGAGAATATCATACATGGCCTACATCAAGAGCTAAAAATTATAATGAGCCCATGGCCATTTTCAGTATGGGGATTAGATATTATTGGCAAGATTAATCCTACCTCATCAAATGGACATAAGTTCATTATTACATCCAAAAAGTATTTTTATAAATGGTTAGAAGCTATGCTACTTATATATAAAAGAGGCCTACAAATATCTAAGTTTGTTTTGGATCAAAACATTTGCTTTTTTAGAATTCCATCCAAAATAATCTTAGACAATGGTAAATATTTTAAGAATCAGGTAGTAGAATACTTGTGTAATAAATATCATATTGAGCATCATTTTTCCATGTCATGTTACCCCCATGGCAATGGTCAAGTGGATGCCACAAATAAAATACTTAAAAAATCTCAAGAACATTGTTAATGATGTTGCAATAAATTGGAATTTACAGTTATATCTAGCACTTTGGTCATATAGAGCTAGTATTCAAATGCCTACTGGGGCCACTCCATATTATTTGGTATATAGAATAGAATAAATCATGCCAATCAAATTTAAACTCCCCTCATTACATATATCCTTATGGGCCATGATAACAAATAATGAGTATAGGAATGATCGGCTGTAATAACTAGAATCATTGGATGAGAAGTAGTATAATGCTTTTAATCACCTCATAGCATACCAAAATAACCTCAAAGGCCAATATCATAAAAAAATCTAGTCTCGATAATTTAAAATTGGTGACCTGGTCCCTAAGGAAAATTAGGAAAAAAACAATGCTAAACATGAAAGGAAGGGAAACCTTGAATTAAATTGGCTTCGGCCTTATGTTATTATTACCAAATTTGGATTAGGGTCATATAAATTGGAAAATATTGATGGAGATGAACTTGATGAACCAATGAATATTATACATCTTAAATGGTTTTATAGCTAGAGGGCCCAAAACAATCCTCTTTCTATAAGACCCATACTTAGGGGTAAATATTGTCCACCTTTATTTCACCTCTTCTCATTTTTTCCCATCTCCCATCATTCCATCATCCCATTGAGTCTACCCATCTCCCATATGACCCTGATCCCAATGGTGGATTTAAGATACATGCTTTGAAAATAAGAAGATATGAGTCTCAAAATGGAATAGATTAATACTGAGAATGTGAACGGGAAAACTATTGAAGAGTTATATGAAACATATAAATCCACTCTAAGTTCAATATTTTCTTCTAATATCCCAATCTAAATAAACAAAATTGATTCTTCTCTATGGATTTTCTCCCTATCAGCCTCAATTGCACCAAAATTTACTCATAACTATTTATTATCCTAAGCATGCATCCACTTGTACCCAATAATTTCATTATTAAAGAGGGGTCATTAATTATTCCTCCTCCAAGATGTTGTCATGTCCCCTTTTTAGTTGACATGTTTTGAGTTCATGGTTAGCCTATTATGGAACCCTCGTAGGCTGAGAGGATGGTTAGAGGGTCTTGATGGAGATTGGCGTGGCTTCGTTTAGCAGAATTTTTCTAGTTGGCTTTTGTTTGGGCTTGATTGGACATGTATTGAGGGAGATATTAATATTTTATTGATTTAATCAAATATTAATTATTTGGTCTAATTTTAAATTAGAAACCCTAATTCTAATTTAAGAAAACCCTAATTAGGGAAAGCATATCTTTTGAGGGTATAAGGGTTTCTCATGGAGGCCATTATTGATTATGCATTGATTATTGATTATTGATTTTGAAGAATTCTTCTGTGAAGACTAAGCCAAGGGTTCTAGGATTCCATTGCAGTGGAGAATGTCAACTCTTCATTGTGTGCGATTTAGAGGTTGTGAGATATCAGTTGATTTATTGCCAAATTGAGAGATAGCTTCATACAGAAGTTATCACAGAGGTACATATTTGAGAGATAACTTCACACAGAAGTTATCAGAGTATTCTAGGTATTTTTATTTAGTTTTGATTCAATAAATTATACAGATAGAGATCTTCTATATTAGAGACATATATTTTTAGATCAGGGGTTGAAAACAGGCAGGTTGTGCTTAATTGGCAGCCATATGAAGTCTATACAGGTCTGTACAAATCCACACAGACACTGACCTCGGCAGACATAGATCCCAGTGACCGACATCAGCTAACTGAAGACCGACATCGGCAGAGAAGGACCTACAGTGACCGACGTCGGCAGAATATCGAGCAATGCTAGTGACTGTGTGTTCAACACAGCAGGCCGAGACTTCCAGATTTAGGGTCAATCTCCAGATTTTCAAAAGCCCAGGTTTTCAAGACAAAATATTTCATGTTATGTTATTTGTATGATAGAGACTCAATTGTGTAATCGTCTAGAAGAACAAGTGATAAGATCTTTGATTTGATATTGAGAGATTATATTGTGATTTAGTTATTCATATTTGAAATTATTTTGGCAAAAAGTGTATCTTTGTTCAGAGCTATTTGTGTTTCTATATTCCCTACTGAAAGGGGATATTATAGTGGTATCAGAGCTAAATCCTACTATCCTGAGGGTGTGACAATCTTATGCAGCCACAAGAGTTGGGACCACATAGGTATAACACACGCAGTAGAGCCTTGCTTGAAGGTACCTAGTTGTTAGAACAATAGCAGATTATCATGAGTGACAGACGTGAGGGTAGCCCACCCAGGGGCCACAGGTATGATGCTGATCAGGACACTAGAGAATTTCACTGTGCTATGATGACAAGCCAACAATAGATGAATCAGACACTACAGGCACTCATGACTATGATAAGGGGAATGAACGCACCTGATAGACAGAATGGGGAACAATGAGATAACAAGAGTGCTACTATTAATCAGAGATCCCATCAGACCCATTCTAGGACCGCTGATAGACCTACACGGCTTACATTTGTGCAGGATGAACCAGAGGCTCCAACAGAAGAGGCGACAAGTGATTTCCTATTTACAGATACCCTCATGGCTACAACTGATGAGTGGAACTTATTAGATCCTCATGTTTAGGAGAAGATGTCCTTTGATCATTTTGTTACTCTGAGGAGAGAGCACTACAAATTAGTTAGACAGGACAGGAGGCCTAGAGTTCAATTCAGTGAGCTAAAGAAGGCTACTGGTAAGCTTTCTTTGACTACTTTTGACGGCAGCGGCAAGATGACAGCTCAATCTTGGGTTCATAAGCTTGACACCTTTTTGGCATTGAGACCAATGTCAGAGATAAAGGCCATCAAATATGCCACTTTGCACTTGGATGGAGTAGCACATGATTTGTGGTACCATGGTATGGTAACGCTTCAGCATAACCAGGTGACAGAGTACCAGGACTTTGTGGATAGATTGGTTGAGCGGTTTGCCAAGAATGATCTCGAGGTTTACTTTCGAGATCTAGCACAGTTGAGACAAACGAGTAACTTGGAGTCTTTCATTGGGGAGTTTCATAGATTGGCGGTCATGGTGCCCAATATTTCTGAGCGTAGATTGGTAGTTCTCTTCATGGAGGGATTGACAGAGCCATTGAGAGGTTAGATCAAAGCCTTTGATCCTCCTTCATTATAGGTAGCTATGAAGAAGGCACGTAGTATGGAGATGGCAGCCCCATCCCATAAATTTAACTCCAAAGGTACTTCTTCATCTAGAGACCATAAGTGCTCTAACGTAGATACAGAGAGACCAGATTTTAATATAGATAAATCAGGTGTAAAGAATGATTCAAAGGCCAATCCAGTAGCACCACCTTTCGATCAAGAGGTGCTTAATGATCTACGTAGGAAGAAGCTTTGCTTCTACTGCAAAGGTCCATATGATATCCATCACGATTGCCCTTTGAGGCCTAAGGGCAAGGCAAATCGTGTGATGTGGGTATATTATGAGGATTCGGATTCAGAGGATTCCGAATAGAAGAATAGTTATAAGGGGGCAGAGGTAGAGGCTTCAGGGCCTAAGGTAGAGGCAAAGTTAGAGCTTCACATACTGGAGGCACGCCTATCCAACATTCAGTCAGATGAGTCATTCAGACTCCGTGGAGTTTTGGCAGGGCAGAAGGTTATCACCCTTCTTGATACAGGAGCCACACATAATTTCATAGATGATAGATTTGTGGAGAAGCGTGGACTCACTACCAAAGATTTTGAGGGTATCAGAGTTAAGGTAGTCGATGGTCACACTCTTAGGTGTGAGCGTATGATTAGAGACCTCCCATTGCGCTTGAACAACTATGAGTTCAAGGCTGATTATTATGTGGTAGACATGGGGGATATAGACTTAGTCTTGGGTATGAAGTGGCTTCATTCATTTGAGGAAGTTACTCTTCATCTCAAGGACATGGAGGTTCTCTTTGATGTTGATGGGAAGACACACATTCTTAAGGCAATACGGGGCAGCAGCTTCAGATATATGTTTTTTCATCGGATGGAGATGCCTACGCCATCTGACATGATAGAGTGTGATGACGAGTGCACATTGGCACCAACACAAGAGAGATATGAGGACGAGCTTGGTCTTGAGGTGAGTTCAGTTCAGGAGTTATCACATGTGGTAGGGACTTAGCTTTCTGTTACAGTTGGGTCACAGGTTGATGATGATATGACTCTTTCTAGCCTTCACAATCCAGATTTAGATATTATTTAGGTACAGAGTTTGCTTGAGTTACTTGCTGATTTTCATTTATGGATTGGATGTTGGGGTGCTTATCTTAATACTAGGGATGGACATGGCATGGAGTTGGCATTGATTGATAGCAAGGCAGATCATGACTATATTTGGGATCCAGGTGGATTGAGGGGTGTATCATTCCGCAATTGCTTGATGGCAAGCAATTTTAGGAGGGGCGGATTGTCATGTCCCCTTTTCAGTTGACATGTTCTGAGTTTATGTTTAGCCTATTATGCGACCCTCGTAGGCTGAGAGGATGGTTAGAGGGTCTTGATGGAGATTGGCATGGCTTCGTTTAGTAAAATTTTTCGAGTTGGCTTTTGTTTGGGCTTGATTGGACATGTATTGAGGGAGATATTAATATTTTATTGATTTAATCAAATATTAATTATTTGGTCTAATTTTAAATTAGAAACCCTAATTCTAATTTAAGAAAACCCTAATTAGGGCAAGCATATCTTTTGAGGGTATAAGGGTTTCTCATGGAGGCCATTACTGATTATGCATTTATTATTGATTATTGATTTTGAAGAATTCTTCTGTGAAGACTGAGCCAAGGGTTCTAGGATTCCATTGCAGTGGAGAACGTCAACTCTTCATTGTGTGCAATTTAGAGGTTGTGAGATATCAGCTGATTTATTGCCAAATTGAGAGATAGCTTCATACATAAGTTATCACAGAGGTACAGATTTGAGAGATAACTTCACACAGAAGTTATCACAATATTCTAGGTATTTTTATTTAGTTTTGATTCAATAAATTATATAGATAGAGATCTTCTGTATTAGAGACATATATTTTCAGATCAGGGGTTGAAAATAGGCAAGTTGTGCTCAATTGGCGGCCGTACAAAGTTTGTACAGGTCCGTACAAGTCCACGCAGACACCGATCTCGGCAGACAGAGATCCCAGTGACCGACATCGGCCGACTGAAGATTGACATCGGCAGAGAAGGACCTACAGTGATCGACGTTGGTAGAATATCGACCGATGCTAGTGACTGTGTGTTTAACATAGTAGGCCGAGACTTCTAGATTCAGGGTCAATCTCCAAATTTGCAAAAGCCCAGGTTTTCAAGACAGAATATTTCATGTTATGTTATTTGTATGATAGAGACTCAATTGTGCAATCGTCTAGAAGAACAAGTGATAAGATCTTTGATTTGCTATTGAGAGATTATATTGTGATTTAGTTATTCATATTTGAAATTATTTTGGCAAAAAGTGTATCTTTGTTTAGAGCTATTTCTGTTTCTATATGACCTACTGAAAGGGGATATTACAGATGTATAATACATTTTGGAAAACACATAATCCTAAAAAATTTATCTAGTTTTTGGGATTACAATCTACCCAATTGGATCTAGTCTCAATTATCACCAATCAATATCATATATCTAGATTAATCCTATAAATATTATTGATATATTAAGTCATCTTATAAATATCCATCTCTTTCACAAAAATATTTGTGTGATAAAACTTTTAGGTCATAATTATCCTTATGTGCCATTTTAGGTTTTAACCCATTTTGTAAATACTCATCATTATTGTTTCCTTTACTTATGTAGTTTAATTTTTTTAGTCAAATCCCATATAATTAGGTTAAGGTATGGTTTATCTTCTAAATCCATTTTACTTTGGTTAAATTTGTAAATATTTTATACATCCTTTTAAGTTATGATTAATTTATCTTGCCAATAAATAAATTTAGTCTTTTATCCACACAAAAATCTTTCTATGATGTCATTAAGTTGTCTTGTTAATAGTTATGATGTGAAAATATTTATTATAATTTTTTTTGTTAATTTGATTATAATCATTTTTCATTATTTTAATTAGTTGTCTTGTATGTAAATATTGTTTGTGTCAAATTATCTTTTAAAGTACTATCTTTTTTAAATAATTAGTTTTTTGTCTCTTTTTCCTAAGAACAAGGATGGCCACAAATGACTACCTATTATGAAATTGGGAATGTCATTTGTAGATTTCCATCTTAAATCCTTCATGCACTATAAATCAATGTGACCTTGACTATTCAAGTGTCATAGGTACATTTTTAATCAAAGTGCAACAATAAAAATGGAATTCCAACATTTCAAGTGGCTTTAAAACACCCCACAACTCATATCCCATAATAATTAAACTATCCCATTTTCCCTGACCTATTAAATAATCCATTCACCTCCTTGATGCAGGAGGGTCTACCCATTATAAATTTATGAGACATGATTATATTCACTAAAAGATGCCTTTCTAAATCTTAGCACATGTCACAAGTTATAACACAATCCATTTCATTATAATATCACATTATATCATTTTATCCATTTAATACAACATTAAAAATTAAAAAACATAACATCACATCATCTATCTATGAGCCATGACATCCACACCATCATACACATTAAATTAAAAAACATAATCATACATCATTTCCATACATGAAAGTAAATCCTAATAGTTATTACATTCATAATATTATCAACATCTAATCATCTCATCCATCTAATCAATAAAATTCAAAATCTAATCTAGCCAATACATCACAATCACATAAGCAAAAAATACATACACATCATATAATAAATCTCATCATGACCACATAAATATCTATGAATACTATCCAAAAATATATCCATATCCATACATACATACATGCATCTATACATACACACACACACACAGATATATATATATATATATATATATATATATATATATATATATATATATATATATATATATATATATATATATATATATATATATATATATATAAACAATGTCTCATAGGACTAGATTAAGGTGGTCCTAGTGGTCTCCTAGGTGGCTGATGAATGGAATGTGAAGAAGTGTTGGCCCTATAAGATGGAGCACACTGATCTACTAGAACCAAACCCTCATACAAACCCCTATAATACTAGGACTCTCTAATCAAATGGGATTTCTAGTGAGTCACATCACCTAAGCCTTATCTCAATAATAATGTGTCCACCTCATCCCTAGTCTGCTCAACCATTTGTAACTATGTCTCTCATTGGCTCAACTGAGCCTAAATCTAACCTATCTAGCTATGTAAGGATGTTATCTATGCATTCTATCTCTAATATGTCCCAAAAATTTGGTGAGCCAAGCTAATATCGAGCCCATATGAATGTCCCACTATGTTATTTATCACTAAAATTCTACCACCTGTAGGTGATATCTATCATTCTCAACAATAATCCTAACTAGCTCACCCACTCTATACCTCACCTCCTACTATAGGCTATCAATCCATGCCTAATATATTGCATAAATAGGTGACTAAGAAGGCCCCATAAAATTAAGACCTATTTCCCTCAATTCCTGATCACCTCCACCCACTCCTTGATCATATCCAATAACACCCTTATCACTTCTAACAACCCTTTGATCACCTTTGTCAATAATCATCAAAACCTAATCAATCTTTCCACCTCTACCATCCCCACCATATCTCTCTACCTATGGCTATGTCCTATACACTCATTATCTTCTCAATCATGTTTATGCCTATAAAATCCTACACACTTTTCCTCTCCTCCTAGCCTCCTATGCTCATCTCAAAAGTGTCTATGGCCCTCTCAATCACTACCCCACTATATAAGTTGTATTCACTCTAGGATCCGATATCATTTTCTAATAGTCCTATACCTCTAGGACTATGGTGTCATAATCAGCCTATGCCAATGCTTTATCCATTATATTCCCCCACTAAGGCCTCTCTCTATCACTCTTGACAAATAAGTACTCTTTTAAGACATCCTACTAATGTCTAAACTATCTATGCACCTTATTTGGTTGATATTTATCTATGATGTAAACTCATCATCCTATCAAATAAAATTCTATCATCATATACTAGGTATAGTCAACATCTTCTACCTACCCCTACTATACTTGTTGATACCACAACCAAGTAATCTAATCCTGAATAAAACTATCCAATGCCTACCTATAAAATTTCATGTCTCCTATATGATCTGTCAACACTCCCAAAATGAAATACCATCCAAACACTAATGGTTGATTAGGATCACAAATTTATCATGGGCCTAATGGCATCTTGATTGACATGTGCTCCCAACACTAGATCTACAGTAATAATGAGGGTTTAAAGCTCACCCCCCTATACACCCCCAATTGTAACTCCTTATATAAGTGACCCAACATTATATGTCCCCATGAAAACACTTGATGATCCTATACCATGTGTTCCACTACATCCTCCTATAAAATCTCATGTCTCCTACATGATCTCTCTACACCCCCAAAATGATATACCATCCAAAAACTAATGGTTGATTAGGATCACAAATTTATCATGGGCCTAATGGCCTCTTGATTGACACATGCTCCCAACACTAGATCTACAGTAATAATGAGGGTTTAAAGCTCACCCCCTATACACCCCCAATTGTAACTCCCTATATAAGTGACCTAACACTATATGTCCCCATGAAAACACTTGATGATCTTATACCATGTCTTCCACTACATCCCCCAATCTTAGATGAAACCACTAACCACTTGGAGACATAGATACTAAGGTCAAGCTATCAATAGTTCCATCATTAAAGGCCTTTTCAATGTTAATATGTGAATCACAGACTCTAGCTTATAGATGCCCACACAACTATTTCACTATCACACTCAATGCATGTGACCTCTATTATATCTCTTATGCTCTCATGGGTAATCAGAAAATGTGCCACACATCCTCCAAAGTAACTATCATCTATCCTCTAATGAAATGGAACATTCTTATCTTATAATCCCATCACTTCACCAAAATAGTGATAAGCACCCAATCTATTCTAATAAATGACATTGTAACAATGTAGTATACTCCAATCATCTATATCACTGCAAAATATGATAGACTTAGCTGATGCATCTCATGCAAAACTAATGGTCACCATAGACTTTCACCAACACACCTAAATCATCCTTCACCACAAAAACCTATTATCCCTTAATCACTACAAACCTACACCCTAACTTGAATTTTTCATATCTGTCCTACCTATCCATATTGATCCTACCTATCTATACACATATTACTTACCCATTTATCTATCCCTTTTCCATCCCCTTACCCAACTAAGTCCCAACACTAACTTTCAATAAAATAACTCCTATCCCTTAACCTAATTTTTGATTTTGAAAAATCACTTATCACTTATTATAGTTTTGTAAAACCACAATTATCCACCTATGGTTTTACAAAACCACAAGTTACCCCATGTAGTATTTCAATACTATAAATCACCCCTATAGTTTTAGAAAACCATAGTTTTCCATAAGTGGTTTTGAAACACTATAGGTAATGAGTGCATCACCACAACTTGCATGTATAAAACCATAATTGGGGAAACACCCCCAATTGTAATTTTACATTGTTTAATTTTACCCCTAATAAATGAAATAATAAATTCAATAAAGGAATTAAATAAGATAGGATGGGGTACTTACAACTGGTCTCACCTTAGTTAGTCTTTGGAACTTAGGGACCCTTTCTCTGTGGTGGGAAGCACATGGAATACAATCCATTTTTGATAACTCTAGAGCACAAGATAAATAAATCCACAGGTGAAAATGACTTCTTTTACCCCTATTTCCTATTTTACCCCCCACATAACTCTATCTATTATTTTCCCCCTTTACCCCATTTCATCCATGTTAACCCTATCTTCCTAATCAAATAACTACTTCTGACACCTGTATATGTTTATCCATCCTTTTATTACATTTAATCATGTTTCTAATCACTATTCTCCATCCCACAAGTCATTTTAATCATTTTTAAGGGTATGGCCTTTCATCACCCTATTCCTCATCTAATAACTTGAGTCATAACTACATCGGCTTGAGGTCTTTTTAGACTATGTAAGCCACACTTGGCCACTTTTTAGTGCCAAAGGATATCTCAACCACCAATTCTTGTCCTGTCCTCTCATGGTCACTTAAACATATTAATATATGTTGATCTACAATCATCATATCAAACCCATCTATCATCACAAATCACTTATTTTAAATCCTTTTATTGGCCTATATCTCTCCCTTGCATGTGTCCTTACCTAGTAAATGTCAACAACTCATGGCCTTACTTATATTTGTTATCTATCCATTCCCCAAATATAAGTTTTTATTTTAAGATTATCACATGAATCCATTGCCTCTCCCCTTGATATTGGTCTTTGCTTAGGATTCATCCTAAGAGGCTAACCATTATTGCTAAGGTATGTCCCCCCTTGGGACTAGTTTGACATTTTCAACCTTATTCCCTTGTATTTAACTTTGGGCATCTTATCATTTTTATCTCAACTATTATTTAGGGCATCCCAACCCCTCATCATCTCAATTTTATACCCACCCTATGATCTCCTTTCAAGTGGTCATCTAGATCATTCCTCCCTATACTCCTTTTCAAGGGGGAATCATGCAACCTTATTTTAATAATAAATCCATGCAATGGTTTTTATTTTAAATACCGTTACTCCCCAATTCGTCCCTCATAATGCCCTTTCAAAGAGGGGCAAAATATATAGACCTAAATTTGTTCTCCCAAACTATTCCATTAATCTTGCTATTTATCTTAATTAATTTAGTAACGATTGTCTTAATATAAATAAATAAATCCCAATCACTATCATATATTTCCTACATCATGATAACCTTTCTACATACCCAATGCTATGTTAATCCCTTTATTATCCCACTAACATCCTATTAAACCATGAAACCCACCTCATTTACTAACCACTTGTCCCACTTTCTAATTTAAAATTCAAATATATTATACCCCCTAGCTAACCTATCCATAACTTCTCCTACACACCTAAATCCTTAAACCACCCTAACACCCCTAAACTAATCCATATTAACACCTAATCAAATCTATAAGCCTATAAAATCTAGAGCCTTCTCTAACTCTCTAAAAATTTCTAAAACTAGAGAATTCCTATGAATTTAAAATTCATTTTAAACCTCTCCCACCACCCTATAAATAATCAAGCACGGAGTTTGGTTGAACTAAAAATTAAAATCTTGAACTTGCATGCATATACCATCTATCTTATCCTTCATACACTCTTGCATCCATATACTATTACATCCAAGAACCCATTAACCCATCCGTGCTCATTCATCCATATTAAATATTGAAGCCACCATTATCAAGAAATCCAACAAGTATGACAATAATCCTTAGATAATTTGTATGAATATATTGTAAGGAATACAATAGGAGAAAATTTATGGTAAGGGTCTTATAAAAATTATTGATTACTTCTATATTATCTCCCTTTAATGTTTTTATAAGTTTTGGGATAATTTGATATATATATTGAATCCATACCTCAAATTTAAAATAATACAGCTATCTTGACCTTGATATTTATTTGCTTCTTCATTATGAATGTGTAATTGACTTCTACCACCTTGTTATCCTCTAGCTCTAAAATTTATGCAGCCTCTTCGAGTTTGTTAAGTTTGTCTTCTAGCCAACTTCTATTCTACCTTTAGATCAAATTGATAAGCCTCTTCCATTGATCTTGTAAATAAAAAATTGATTTCATCTTGAATATTAAATCTCAAACCATTAATATACCTAGATATTTTATCAATATATTCTTTTATGTGACCAACTTTGATTTTAATCGTGTATAATTCTTCTATGTATTCCTTTAACCTTTTGTCTTTCTATTTCAAATTTTGAAGTTTTTTAAACATGTTTGTCTGATAGTCCATAGGCATGAATTTGGAATTGATTTTTGTTATCACTCTATTCCATGACTTGATTTTATCTTTACTCTTTTCCTTGTTTCATCTCAGACACTATCCCACCAAAGAGATACATGCTCCTTCGACCTAGTACGAGCAAACTTGACCTTATTATTTTAGGTTATTATTTTATAATCAGAGTATTTAAGCATTGAAGTTAGCTGATCCATAATTTACTCAATATTTAGATGATCTCCATATATTGGAACCTCTAATTTAGGCTTGGAACCTACTTCTATGATTGCTTTTAATATTAGTTCTTTTGGTCTTTCTTCCTCTTGTTATTATGCAACCACTTCTTATGGTTGTTCCTATCTATCAATCACATGAGCTATCATAACACCTTTTATTTGAAAAATTTCTATTGCTTCCACACATTCTTGAAAAATCCTCATATCTTCCAATACTACATCTTTTGGTTGTCTTCTTTGACCTCATCTATCACCACCGTTGGTTTCTCCTCTAAGTGCAATCTTTGCACTTCTTGATAATTTATATTTTAAAAAAAATTATTCAATAATATTAATGAAACATATTTATCCTTAGATCACATTTGAAGCACAACCAAACCTTGTTTAGATACCAAAATGATGTAGGGGTTCATGAAGATCAAAACTATAAGTCTTCTTTAGAGAGAAAATCAAACTTGACAATGAATTTTATCCTTATTTTCATTAGGCTTGTAGCCTTCTTCACTTAATTTTAGGACTCTACTAAGATTATTTATTCTTAAAATAGGTTATTTAACTCCATTTAATTTTAACTAACTTGGTAAATTGATATTTATCTTTCTTTAAATGTATTTTTTACAAAATGATTAAAGTAGGGTTTTAGCCTTATTTTTAGGTTTGTAGACTTAGTTTGTTTAATATATCTATATTTAGGTATCCTAAAAAATTTAAAATAATTTTAAATCTTATAATTTAACTTCATTCACATATTTACAAAGTTTCATTGCATTTGGCTAGGTCAGTTTTGATTGATAGTGTTTGTGGTGCTTTAAATTGGCCTTGTTTTAGACCTATAGTCTGAGATTTTTTTAAATATAAATATATAGACCTAAGAAATTATTAAAACCACTTTAAAAACTTCAAAAACGTCCTAAAACACTTCTATAAAAAAAATTATGTAATTTTAATGCTTCATTTTCAATTTATGATAATTTTAGTACACTAAAACCCTGGTTTAGGGTCTTTTAATAATCATAGGGAAGCAAGCTAAATTTTATGTAAAATTAAAATTATAAAGACTTTTTTGGATTATTTATGATGATAAATTTTTATCCACACATTTATATTATTCTTCCACATGAATTTCTAACCTAACCAATCTCAAAACATGATGAAAAGAAACTTTCCTTGACTATAGAAAACACATTTCTTGACTGTAAAAAAATTACATTGTGTTTTCAAACATGTAACATGAATTAACACTATTAAAAAAATAATATGATTAAAAAATAATAAATACATATAATTACACATTATAATCTTTAAATTAAATAAATTAACTCAATATAGATATTCTTTTATTGTTTTGGTGTAAAATATGTTACGTAGTCCTATATATACCCTATTTTTAGAACTTCTCTTCTTCTTCAAATATTGGAGTTTCTTCATATTTATTATCTTGTTGTATTCTATCCTCTATTATCTCTAAGCTCCTTAATAATCTAACTAACTTAGTAAACCCAACTTAAGATTTAACCTTAATTTAGTTTGACAATCTCAGTTATGAAAGGCATAAAAACTATTTCAAAACATATTATAATACATTCCTTGATGCCTAAAATAAGTATCATGACCTTTGTTTGCAATATAAGATGATAAATACCCTTCAAATGTCCTTTACAAATTCAAATTTTCAAATAGATACTTTTGGCAAAAAATCATTACTAAGCCCAAACAACCCAATTTTGGAATGATAATGATTTTAAAACCTCTTTAATGACCAAAAAACAACTCTTAAACATATTCAAGACCAAAATTTTCAAAAATAACAACTAAAACCTAATTCTCATGCATCAAAAGGCATCTTAGTGTAACAATAGGTACCCAATTCGATAGTAAAAGTGGTTTTATGTTGATCCTCAAGAGCAATGTGAATTTGGTTATATCCTAAAAAACCATCCATGAGGGATAACATGTCACATACAATTGGGGAATAAAAAATGGAATTAAAATAAAATTATCTTTAGGACATGATAAATTTATAATTAAAATTTCAATACATATGTGAATGACCATGGTGAATTTTTTCCATGCATTATGGTATACAAATAATAATTTTCACTTTTATTACTTACTAATATTTTCTATTGAAGCAAATTGTTGAGCTTAAATATCCTTAAGTGCATGACTTAAATTTTTCATCTAGAAAGGGTGGGAAGGCATGTGGTAGTTTGTGAGAGATATTTTTATGCTATCATGATCATATCATCCATTCTACTAGTTCAACATACTTAGATTTGTCTTGCTACCTACCTTCTTCCATCCTATTCCATAAAATTTTGAAATTTTTTGCATATCCTAAAATATATGCCAAGTTGATATCATACATTTCATGACTTTTCCCTTCACGTATTGTATCAACCATCTTGATGTAGTTTTGAGATTGTTTTCTAACATTTGTACTATATCAGCCTAGCCAATGTTGTTCAGTGGCAGATGACATCTCTTAACTATATTTCTCTAGTTGATGTAATTAGTTGTGAACTAGGGTGTGTTTTAGGTATTGTATAACTATATATACAAGTCATATATCATTCAAATCATGAAAAATACACTCATCTACTCTGATTATGCTCGTACTTCTCCCCTAAGTCATTATTTGGAGGAATTGGCTCTAGAATCTTATCTTCAAGTAAGCTTGTCTTGTGGAAGTCTTAGAGATACAGTAGGAGGATTATTTTGATCCTATAATTTTATTCAATATTTTATTTTTTCAAAACAAAAACAATATCTTTAAAAATATCTTTATCTAAGGGGGAGATTAAGGCTCGATGAGTCCATCCAAAGGTAAGTATTTCTAACCCCATACTATTTAATTTAGTATATTAGATGTTTCTTGTTGCTTATTGAATGATTTTTTCTATAGTTGCATAAGTTATTGCTACACATATATTAGTTTGGTTATAGGATTACTTAAACTTTATATATTCTAAGTTATGTTTCCTAGCCCCCCATTTTTTGACCATGGCACTTTAACATTTATGATTATTCTAACTGTTCCCATTAGTTTACTTTACTTTACTTTCAAAAATACTTATATTACCTTTGGTAATCATTTACTTTCATCATAGAAGTCTGCTTAGAGATTTTTTTTTTGTGACATAGGCTTAGGCTTTAGAACCCTTTCCTCTTGGGATTCATAATATAAGTAACCCTCTCTTTAGGTTTTTGGATCCATTGGTCACTACATGAATTTTAGATATCATGATCTCTACTTGATTAACCTTATTTGAGTCTATAATTCTTGACATAGAATAGTTGTAGGCTAATTCTATCCCATGCATATATTCTAGTGAACTCAACATGAAGCTTACCTTTGTCTTCACCCTTTTATCTAACTATATTGGTCATCCTGATATAATTCTATCTTAATTTCCTTATTAATATAGCTACATTATACAATCTTATAAAATTTCCATATTACTTATGAATGACATCGGCTAGCTTGACTGTATCAACCAAGTTAATATATTTTATCTTTACCTACCTAATTGTATCATCTAACTTGATACATTATGTTTCTTATAAGTTAATTTCACTAGCCAGATCAATTTATTATTTTGTTCCCCTTCCTTCATACAATACATCTTTATTTAATCTAAATGGAGAACCCAAAAAGATATGATGGAAATTACTAATTATCATAAAGTGTCAAAGTCTCACTTTCCTTATACTACCATAGAAAACTAAGATACAAGAAATTGTCATATGGCCACTAAAAGTACCAACTATGATCTACTAATTAAATGAACTTTTAGTTGTCCACTCAATTAGCCTCCACATATGCCTATTTTATAGGATAAGATTTACCTTGAACATAATCCAAAAATGATCATTTTATTAATGAACATCCTGAGCATAGTGGCAAGGACCCTATAGTGATTTAAAATCTCATGATGGCACCTCACATGGAATTTCCTCCTTCCCATACTCATAGATTTTCTACCAGACATGGGGCATGTCATTATATAACTTCCCCCTTTATCTCTTCCTTGACCATGCCTAATATTACTACTAACATTATGGGTTTTTCATTTAGTGGGCATACTCAAAGTACCTATGTTAATACCAAAACTTGTGCATCTCAGCATGCTTTTCAATTTTTATCTTATAGTTGATGAGATTTTTATACTCATCAAATTTTGTTACAAGCTCTGAACTAAATGGATCCCTTTAAAACTACTAATGCAAATTATATGATGCAAATTAAAAATCAACTTATAATTTAAAATTCATCCTCAACAACCTTAGTGGGGAGTGAAAAATACAAATTCCCCCTACCCTCCCCCTAGAGATGCATATGTGAATCTAACTCCCTAATGTCCACTTCTTAATAAAGAAATCAAACATATTCAAACTAAACCATTAGTTCTTCAAATTAAAAATATAGACATAGGTGGCATTACTCCTACTATCACCTACAATGGATCTACCAATCTCATTTTGCATTTGAAAGATTTTGTGAATATTTACAAGTATGGATTTAGTTAAACACATTTGTAACTACCAAAATTCTAGCAAAACTATTTCAGGTGATGCCCTGATTGGTATAATCAACTCAAGTCTAGTACTATCTATATTTTAGAAGACTTAGTTAACACATTGGTAATTTCAAATCAATGATCTTCTTAAAAATAACTCATCTCATTTGATTAATTGTAAGTAGGTAGAATCTAAGACTACCCAATATTTTATCAAGTGTTGGAAAGCCTTATCTAAAAAGGTCAGACACAACATATCATAAGACAATATCTTCCACTTGTTTACTAGTGTTCTATATCCCAAACTTCAATACAAAGCTAGGAATATCCCTCCAAAATCATTGGAAATATTCCTTAATCAAGATAAACATGAGGACTTTCTCATAAGGTAATTCAAGCCTTCCCAACCTACATCTATAACTTATATACTTATGAAGTATATAAATAAACATGATACTAATGATGGTGTTACAAATACATATGGTTCAACACACACCATTAATATCATCCTCCTAGGTGGATATTATGAATTGAAAATTTTTCAACCTATCATAAGAAGTTCATTCTAGCCTCCTCCATCCTCTTTGGATTATGTAAACAATGTATAAGTTCACAATCCCTTCTCTATCTAAAATTAATAAAAGTATCTTTGAACCCTAAACTAGAGATCCTCATCTTTCTTTCCCTACCAAACACTAGTATGATCCTCAAAAGGATTTTTGGAACCATGCAAATTTGGGAACCTCTCATGAAAATTTTAGAAAAGTAAAGAAACTTGATCTTGAATTTATCCTCAAACCCAACTTCAATCATGAATCCATGATTTGAGAGTGTCATCAAGCTTATGATAAGGTTGAAAATTCCCTTGACTCCAAAGTCAAGTATGATTCCCTTCACCAAGATAATGTTTATCTTATTATATATGTAGATCCATTTCCTAAGCATAATCAAAATAAATAACCTAATTAGATTATTTATGACATTTTTTTGAACCCATAGTTCATTCTCACTCTTATACTAATGAATAATACTAGTTGACATGAACAACGTGAAGCATGTAGTTTCATTTATTAGTCTTTATCCTCATTACACTCTTACTTTATATCATACTTATATAATAGTTTATGATACCTCTCCATCTCATTCTATTGATGTTGAGTATGAGGAAGCCATTACCATTTTAAATAATCCAATTTCATCAACTAGTTTAATGTAGTCATATTTCTGATGACTATTCCCATTGTATCAACCAACTTTATATAGTTTATTAGTTCTCAATCTAATGCATCATCCAACTAGATCTAACTAGTTGTTCCTGAATTAGAATCCAATACATCAATTTGATCGAGATAATTAGTTTTAATTCCTAGACTACATCATCTAGCTTGATAAAATCATATTTTTTGCATTCATTCCCATTCTACTAAATCAATTAGCTCAACATAGATTATTTCTAGTGATTCCGTATAACATAATAAATCAACTAGCATGATGTTGTTTATTTTTCTAGAACAAAACTAAATTAACCAAGTCGATACCACATAGTTTATTTCCTAACTCATTTTAAGTGCACATCAAGCCCTCCTTTGGTTAATCTTCTTCAAATTTATGCACCTTTATCCTAGTATTGTCTAACTCACCTATCATTTTATGAGTTGGGTCTCATTAAAGAACTTTAAAAGTTATCTTTTAAAATTCCTTTCCTCAAGATCATGAGGACTTATCTACATCATTGTAACCTAGTGATGCAGCTTTTATTTTAAATGAACATACCTCAACCTCCATCTATGGCGAAAGAACCTATATTATCTAGATTTGAGTATATAATTTTTAATAATATGAAGAAATGTCAATTCAAGTTGACAAAAATTTGGATGCTTCTCTCTCACTTAAGGTTTTTATTACTTATATGATCCCTGATGAAATATTAATTTGTTCAAATTATCCTCATCTTTTCATTAGTGTTCAATTTGGTGACATTCACATCAAGCATGCATTAATATATGAAGGTTCCAACACCTATTTTGCATCCCTTAAGTTCATTAAAACCCTTAGATATTGTAAGTGCAACCTTAAGTCTACCCAAAGTACATTTCAAGGATATTATAAATGAAAAATTCCTCCCCTTGGATGTACTTGGCTTCTTATCATAGTCCATCACATCATGGTTAGAGTTAATTTCATGATCTTTAACTTTTCATTGTCCTAAAATATTTTACTTAGTCAACCCTAGAATTATCACATGAGGGAAGTCACTTCCTCTATATGCTAGTGTGTCAAGTTTCCTTAAAAATATTGTGTTTGTGTGTGTGTGTGTGTGTGTGTGTGTGTGTGTGTGTGTGTGTGTGTGTGTGTGTGTGTGTGTGTGTGTATGTGTGTCTATATATATATATATATATATATATATATATATAATATTCAAGGTGACACCAACCCTTAGAATTTTTAACAATTTAAAGAACACAAAATCTATTAAAAGAACCCAACCTTTAACATTTTCCTAACATCGCCTTTTGAGAATCTCAATGCTCTTATTATCATATCAATTCTAATTGAGGTTATAGTGGTCACCCCAAGTTTATGAGAAATATTCCACTTAAACTTATAGATTATGATGATGATGATAAAAACCTTTGACCTCCCTTCTAAAATTATAGCTCAATTGCCTTCTTCTTTATGATCTCATTCTCATAATAAGTTGACTAATGATTTTTTATACTCTTTGGTCATTCCTAAGAAGTCATCTTCCCACACTTCTTTTAGTTACATAGTGATTGAATCCTTCCATAGATATCTTCATGCACCTTAATATGATGATGTTTATGCCTTAGATGACCCATGATTAGCCATCTATGTTCCAAACAAGGATGTATAAATCATTCATTATCAAATGTCTCTTCAAAACTCATATGAGTCTTCTTTATATTCTCATTACATTAATTTAATCTATATCATTCACTCTCCTTTTACTTCACCTAACACTATTTCTCCTTCAGTTGATGTTCACAGGTTGGAAATGGAGTGCATTCTAGTTTATTCACATACTACCCTAGTTAATTATGAGCCTTTTGATGGTATAATCCTTAATCATTACATGATTGGACCATATAATTTTTCCATAATTTTTTAGCATTTGCATATGCTTCCTCCTGAAATGTTGGGTACATTAATATGGCCCCCATCAAGGCAAACCCCTGAAGAAGTACTTGTAATTATATTTTATACACCTACTCTTAGATTCTTTGATCATGATGACCTATTTTATGAGGTTATAGATAGACCCCATAATGATTCTCCACTTAGCTTAGAATAGCCATATTATGAATTTCAAAATGTATCTGATCATTAGGCCAAAGAATTTTTATTATACTAGAAATTATTAGCACAATAGATACCACAATGCTTAGTTCACATTAGAGAGTCAACCACCATAGGTAGATACTCCTAGGTAGGTTTTTTGCTTCTATGACATGAACACACATTATTTGAACCATTGTTAAGCTCTCTAATAGTAGTCAAATGCACTTTATCCTTAAGAAACTCAATTTTCCAGCATCCAAAATATGTCACCCCCTAAGATAATTAAGTATTTTATCTTTAGAATCAATGCACTACACATCATACTGACATATGTAGAGTAATTTAATATAATTTTATGAATTTTTTAGGCCCTTATGCCAACCTTCTCAACAGAGCTCTCAAGGTTATTCTCAACTAAAGGGCCAACCTTATCCTTGACCAGATCCTTCTACTAGGCTAGACGATATTAGTTCAATTATTTCATAGGTTCCTTATATTGAGAATCCTTAATATAATGTCCCATCCTCATTCTAGTATTCCTACCTTTTATATAGAGCTCATTTTCCAAGTAGTCCTTGTGTGACTCTTTGAGAAAGTAGAAGGGACTATGATTATAGATACTTATAAATTATATCAATATTTATCATATGTTATTGATGATGTATGTCGAGATCTCTCTTAAAATTTGTGAGTACATATTATCATATTAGTATTCACATTATCATATGAGTGAATTTCATGTTTATAATTTATATCATTTTTTATGCCTTGTTGTACACACCTTGTTTATATCATGGTTCTCTTTTATTATTTAACATCTTATTTTCCAACCTTTATGTTTCATAATTTATTAATATATTATATTAATTTTGACCTATGATTCTATATTGGATCTTAGGTATTGCCTTTGTGTTTCATATCATTTGTTACTCACACCATTTTTTACTTATTAGCTCTATGGTAAATTTACTTTTGGCCTTTATTTCTCTTGTATAACTTAGGTAGAACCTTCAAGTTTTCATTATTTTATTTTATTGCATTCATATATCATTGTTGACTTAGATTCCTTATGATTATTTAGCATGTATTCATTTTATCCCTCTTTTGGGATGATTATTACTTTCATTAGTGCTTGTGTTATATCTCTTGTATGTTAGTATAGCCTCCCTAGTAACATAATTATCAAAAAATATCCCCATCCCTTTTGAATCATTAAATTATCTCCTTCTAATTAGTTATAATCATAGTCCTCATTGTATTACTTATTACATGGATTAATCTTCCATGATCCCCATATTTCCCTAATTTCCTTTCACTTGAGGCACATGTAGGTTGGTTTTGAGGTTGCACACTTAATTGTGGGAAAGTCTAGGTGTCTTTAGATACTATGGTCCTTAGGTTATTTATTCTCATGGAGAATCATAAGATCTCTTCTAAAAGCTACCTATTTCAATCATGTTTAGTTTTTTGAATCCATATGGAAGAGGAACCAAAATTGCCAAAAGAATTAAAATCCATATTATAAGAGTGAAAATGTTAAAATTCAATTACAAATTAAAAGTTATATCACACCAAAAGACATGGTATTTATTTAACACATATCCTATATTAGTCAAATCTCAAACTCCATAGTTGTCCTCATGATAGAGTTGAGTTTTATTGGGGTATGGTAGGAAAATAGACTAGGGTAGGAGATCTTATACCATTACATCATTATATCCTCACATATTTAGTGCCACCTATATTTTCACATAAGTACCCAATCTTAGTAGTAGGTCAATGTCTCTGTAATGGGTCTTGAGGAGAGGGGAACATGACATGGGAAGGTAAGACCATTTTAGTTTCATAATATATCCTTGATGGGATGATTTATGTGCTTCACTTATTATCCCAATCTTTGTGTTCATTAGTTGGAGTGTCGTAGGTCCTTGATGTCAATAGTTTTTAGCCTTACCCACTTGTCTAGAGTGTCTCATTCCCACTAAATATTTGTAATTCATCTGTTTGATGCCTAAAATTCCTTATTTACATCATTTTTTTATGATATACCCTTGGTGGGTATGATTTTTATCTAATCACATTTTCTTATACATCTTGGATATCTTTTTATAAGTTTTAGTGTAAGACCCTCAAACCTTCCTAAAAAATACCCATGTCAATACATTACATTTCCTTAACTACAATGTTTGTACCTATATTTTTTTGTTGTATTGCAACACCTCAGATAAGACTAGTCCTTCCTCACAAACACCCCTTCACATCATCTCATTTCCATATTAATCATGTAATTAGGTGGTTGTGTTTTCCTATATAATATTTTAGAGAAAACACTAAGTTTTGAGTTATTATTCCTTAGAGATTTTCATGTTCACATATGGTCTAGTTTGATTTAACTTATCTTACATAAAAAAATTTCACATACTTACATTTTTTTTCTTTATAATTGACTTGATATTCTCATTTTACATTTTTGAAATCCATTAAAATTATTATTCATTTATGTTTTATTCATGTTTTTTTGACATGACATTACATTCATTTACTTGCATTTATTTGTTTGATTATTTCATTCATTGATATTTTAATAATTACATATATTTGTTTGATTTTTAATGTATTGATATTTTACTTACATATTTTTGTTTTTATTTTTCATTCATTGATATTTCATTTACTTCCATATCTTTGTTTAAATTTTATTACATTGATATCATATCTACTTTCTATGTTTTATCATCTAGTACATTCTTTTTCACATGTTTTGTTTGTTTATTTTCTATTTACTTAAGATTTCTTCATTTTCGTTTTCATTTTACTTTTGTTACTTTTTACCATACATTTGATCATATTTTACAAAAAATGATAAAACATACATCATATAATATAGCATTTTTCTCATAACATAATATTAAATCTAATGCATGCTAAAAGGAAAAGCCAACCAATACATTAATACATGACACAAATGACTAATACAAAAACATATCTATATATAATAAATGACTCAATGTTTTATGCATGATGATGCATCAAAAAAGATATAGAATATTATTATAGTTTCTATATTTGTGATCCACCCTGTCTCCTAAAAAAGGGATGTGCCATGCTCATCATATATATCTATCCAGACTATACTCTCTTTAAACTCTAATGAAGAGTCTATGTAAGTGACTATAAGCCTTATACCTATCCATTTAGGTTACCCAACTATGAATGTAACATCCCCACCTATCCAATTATGTTCTTGTGTGTAACCCTATCCTTATTTGACTATGGGTAGGAGTGAATCCTTCTCTCATCTACATAGATCTTAGGAGGCCTATCCAACCAAGATAAACCAACCAACATGTGCTCTACGAATTTATGCCACAATATTTGGCATCATAGTGGTGTCTTGTTAAGAAAGAACAAGGTCCAAATTTTAGTGGTGGGAAGTCTCTACCAAATTACCCCATCATGTCTCCTCTATCATCACATCTAAAAAATTCAAACCAACATGACATAAAATCTCACATATATATAATAATCCATATATCTATCACTAATGTTTAACATGTATATTTATACCTCTAAGAAATGAAAGTGATAATATTAATAAATTTACTTACCAACAATAGTGTCATCCCCCTGATCACCTATCACATGAGAGTTTCTAAGGTGGTGATAAGCACATATATCCCCTGGTTAGACCACTGTATCTCAATGTGGCACCTTATGTTCCTATTAATATATAGTCTAGCTATTTATTAGCTAGACATTAAGATCTCTATGCTACCACTTAGGTGCCACCACTAGTTATTCACCTCCTCCCTCTACATATGCCCATTATTGTCATCTTCATCATCATATTTTCACTATATGTCATTGAGGACATACCATACGTACCCAAAGTGGAATGCCTCTCCTTTTGAAACCTCATCACTCCCTATTTTCTATAGGACCACCAAAGGAGTTGATAAGTGCAAAAGTTTGAATTATCCAAGAATGTGACCACATAGATGTAGCTCTACCCACTAGGTATAGGGCCCATTGATCCATCTCTACCCCTATTCATGTACTACATCTTCCAATGATATCCATACATCCATAGTAACTTATTACAATGTCTATATGATCTAGTCCTTATACATGGTTTATAAATCTAGTGCATGTGGGACTGCTCAGACCCTATGGTTTAATTTTACCCCTTCAATCATGGGAAGGTGTCTTATATCACATGAGAAAACCCCACATTCCTATAGATGGGAAAGATATCATATATCTATCTAAAAAAGGTATAATTTGTCCCATCATTTATTAAACTCTACTCAAAATGTTGTAGAAATAGTGCATCAACTACACCGAAATGACCAACCTCAAATCATACAACATGCTCTAATCTAGCAAAAAATGACATAAATATATAATATAAAATAAAATGACCTCATATAAATTAAATTAGACCACATATATCATCATAATCTTGATCAAGGCCTTTTAGATGTTTGAAACACCTAATATATACACATTAAACAATCATATGACAAGTACACATTGGTCATGCCTAGCAGAGCTAGTAACCCATTATATTAAGGATATCATATCATCCATAATATCTGAGGTATTTCACACCACTAGTGTGCCCATGATTAGTATCCCTAGTATTACATGTACATCCTCCATCATGATGGATTCCTCTATGGTGACTATATCCACCAACCATCTGAATGTGTTTATCAATCTCTCACATACTCTGAAGACATGGCAATCAACTCCATGTTGAGAGGTATATGACACATATCCATTATGCCACTGAATTTTAGTGTTTTTAGTTATTCTTGATCAATCACTGATAATTTATATAGTATATCCAACATCCATATCATAACTAAAGACTTTAAATATTTATCATCTTTGTAAAATGTCAAACAATAAGGCATAAATCAGGTCTCTATCCCAAATCTGAAATAAATTCTTAAAAATAAAAAGTAACATTTTATAAATTTTATACATTTTTTATACTATGTCAATCATTTTACCATGCTCAAATTCTTATAGCATCATCTAATTAATACAATATCATCTAGCTTCTCAATCTATAACATTAGCCATACACTACTATATCAACCATGTCTAAATTTTTTTATACTACATCGATAATCTATAAAATTTCATCAACCCAATATTATTCATAATTACATTACTCATACCCTACAATATTAACCATCTTTTCTAGTTTATATATACATTGACCCTTCTAGATATATCAACCAACTCCCTCTCTAACTTCAACAAACAATCCTTATGGTATTCACTAGGTGAATTTCACCCTACTTACAAACTACATTAGCTTGGATGATATAGTTAAATAAGTGTGGTGATTCTTCCCTTGACCTAATTTTAATCACATGCCCATTATTCATCCTATTTTTATCTCTGATTTTTCACTTGTTGGGAAAATTTTCATTACATGAATTTGATTTAGAACCTAGATTTCCTAGTCTAGTTCATTTTATTCTAAAATGGAATATCTCGACCATTAATGCATTTCATACTTGTAAAACTCTAATTATATTATATATTTTTCCACTAGCACACCTCTTCCTTTCCTATGAACCATGATCTCTCAAATAGATAAATTTGGATACACATAGCTCTAGTTTCCAAAAATAGAAAATGTGCAAAAGAATAGTTTTCACCCTTTTATAGTCAAAATTTCAAATTCTTTAACCTTAAATTATTTAACAATAAATTTTATTTTTCTCACATATATTTTTTTATGTAGGTATTTTTCATAAACTAAAATATGCCTTAGAATACGCACACTAGGTACTTTATATCATCTACTACACATGCAACATTTTCTACATTAAGCAAGGTAACTGAGGGTACATGTTTTCATTTTATTTACTTTTAGCATTTAGTTTTTCATTTCATTTCAATTATCTTAGTTATTGTGTTGATATTTTATTTCTTGAATCACCATCCCATGTTACACTATTTTGACACATGATGAGCTTTAAGTGGGGCATATGTATACACAATATTATTTACTTTTATTACTTATTGAGGTTTTCTCTTACAATGGATTTCCAAATTCAATCTCCCTATGTGCATGCCTTAAATGGTGCATTAATAAAGGGGTGGGAAATATTGTGGTGATTTGTGAGAGATGTTTTTATATTATCATGATCATATCATTCATTTTACTAGTCTAGCTTACTCAAATTTGTCTTGTTACCTACCTCCTTCCATCCTATTCTATGTAGTTTTTTCAATTTCCTCATATCTTATAGCATCAGCTAGGGTGATACCATTTTTTTCATGTATTTTCCCTTCATGTACTATATTGACTAGCATGATGTAGTTCTAAGCCTATTTTATGACATTCATACTATATCGACTTGATCAATGTTTTTTAGTGGTAGCAGACATTTATTAATTGTATCAATGTAGATTATGCCATCAAATTTGTCTTTAGGGTTGGTTTTGGGTATTGTAAAACTATATATACAAGTCATATTTCATTATAAATCATATAATATACACTATTTTTCTCTTCTTTCTTTCACACTTTTGCCCTAATTCATTATTTGGAGAAGTTGGGTCTAGAATCTTATCTGAAAGTAAACTTGTCTTACATAAGTCTTGGATAATCAATAGGGATATAACATAGATCTTGATATAGCCTTTGAAATCTTTATAACCAAACAAATATATTATCAATCACCATTGGTCAAGGGGGATATTGAGGCTCAATAGGTCCACCCCAATGTAAGTATTTCTAACCCTATACTCTTACATTTAGTATATTTGATTTTTCTTATTACTTAGTGAATGAATATGTGTTTATCCTTATCTAAGTTATCTCTACACTTATACTAGTGTGGTTATAGTATTACTTAGACTTTCCATATTCCATGTTAGGTTACCTAAACCCCCATTTTTTGACCATGGCACCTTACCATATAAGATTATTCTAACCTTTCCCCTTGGTTACTTTACTTTATTTGCATAATTATTTACATTTCCTTTGGAAATAATTTAATTTCATCATAGATGTCTAGTTATAATTATTTCATTGTGCCATAGGATTATGCTTTGGAACCTTTTCCTCTTAGGATTAATGATTTAGGTAACCCTCTCTCTATGTTTTTAGATACATTGGTCACTACCTAAACATTAGGTATCATGATATATCTTTGATTAACCTTGTCTAACTCCATAAATCTTGAGATATGATAGTTGTAGGCTACTCCTATCCCATGCATATAATATTCACATATAATTTAAAACATATTTTGTGATATAAAGGAAACACATAGAAATATGTCATTGATTCAAAATCATAGGATCATAGAGTCTCTAAATATTCAAATTCCTTTATTTATAGTATGTAGATCCATTAGATATTATATTTTCCTTGACATCATTTCACATTTTACCCTTTCCCTACATAGTAAATAAACATGTTAGAGTGGTATTCAAAAATAATAATAAAGCACACACATTACTTCAATAAAATTGTGACACTATATGAGAGCATGTGGCAGCCATTGTGGGGACATAGGGTTATATGGTTATGGATGTCTCTTGTATTCTTGAAGTGGCCTAGTAAAAATCATGGATGCATTGGAAATTTAAATCCACTTTATATTATCACACATCTACATTCTCCTTGTTCACAATAAATAAACATATTTGTGATCACATATTTTAAATAAATCTTGAATAATAAATGTGAACATGCTAAAATAAAGTTTAAAACAAGGACACAACATTCCTAGAAAAGTCACAGGGTAATGGAGACTTAGGAACATAACTTAAATCTTTTTAGCTAATAATAAGACACGTGGAAATTAGAACATAGTCACATGGTCACAACATCACACATAATAAATTAGTCTTTGAAATATAGGGAGGCCTTTATAGATGTGTTAGTATATTTAGAGACAAAAGTTAAAAATATTTAAAGATAAATAGCTTTGAAACATGTTTAAAGTTGCATCAAAAATGTAGTTTTGATTTGCAACTTTTATGAATTTCAAAATACATATATATTTTTTAAGTTAATTTTATAACATAAGAATGTGAAAAAATATTTATTTGCACATTTTATAATGTAAACCTAGTTTTGATTTTTATTTAATTATTTTTATATGAAATAATCCTTTAAAAATATCAATTTTATCATTGGCCACATTTGCATAACCTAAGTTCTAGCTCACACTTTTTTATCCATGCCACAGACACATCTTCATAAAAAATAGACTTGACCATAATTTAAAATTAAATGCATATGATAAAACATCCATGAATTTTCCATTTTATTTTTAATTATAAGTTGTGTTTGATAACTCTATGGCTTTGTGACCCCATCAATCTGTTTTGATTCCTATTGATCAAAAATATGGATCTAGTTTATTAGACATGTCAACTAGTTCATTTCTACTATACTCAATTATGTAGTTCACATAAGTAAAACACTATGTAATAAATTTATCTAGTCCCATTCATGTAAATTAAAATTTTTAATTAAGTTACAATTGTATAACTAGTGTTGGGATGGTTTGTGCATTCTTTTATTCATGATGTTTGCAGCTTGTAGCCTTTTAAAATGAGGCCTTTTTTAAGGATAACTAAACTATAGGTATTTACCTCTGGTAATTGCATAACCACCATAATGATTATATAACTATGGTATTTTTAAGTGTTTATTTTTTAACCACCCTAGTTGTTTAAAAATAATTGGTGTTTGTAGGTGATAGTTGTGTAACTTCCCTAATGTTTTTGAAATCAATGGTCTGCATAAAGTGGTGGTTTTGCCACTAGCCAAAACACAAAATGGAAATAGTTATAATTTTTTCAACTAGTTGGAAATGGTTAATTTTAATTCTTTGGTGGATTATAAAGTGGAAAAATATAAATATAGCCTCTTTGGAAGGTAGAGGACATCATAAAATTTAGTGAAAAGTATTGCATTTGGATTCACATTATCGTTTATATTTTTGGGTCCCTTGTTATGTTATCTTATTATTTCCTAGTTGTTTTTTAGTTTTTCTAGTTGTGTTGGATCACTATGATGTGTTTGAAAAGGGAAAATTAGTCATATATGAAAGATTTGGATAGTGTATTAGTGATAACTATATCCATGAAGGTCATTTTTGGCAGTAACTTGTAGAATTATTGATATACATAATGAAAGGGGAGTGTATTTTTCCTCACCCACTAGAGGTTTTCCCACACCAAGGTTCACTCAGCCATCTCTTGTGTTTATATTATTCTTTGTCTTAATTTATTATTATTTCTTATGTTTAATTTGTTGTACATTTCATTTTCAACACTTATTTATCTTTGTTTTAGCATTGAAAGTACTCTAGAATAGTAATCAATTAATTATTTTTTAAGCTAGGAGTATAGGATCCATGTTGGTGAAGTTTAGAGTGGAATATCCACCTAATTTATAGATTATATTGTTATTAAAATTGGTTTAGTACCAATTCAATCCTTTTGTGTGGTTTTGTTTTGGTGAGTACATTTCAGTATATACCCACAACTAGAGCAAGTACTATTAGCGGTTAATGTATACTAGTTCCCTTTGAAGAACACATTTTGATAAGGAAGTGGATGCAAGAGATTATACATATGGGTTTGTTCTTCCATGTATAATATCTTTCTTGGGAGTGTCTTCTTTATTTTTTTTAGTGCTTCCATATAAACACTGAGTTTTTCCATGAGAATCCCCATGATGGGCTCCAATTAGTCAATATTTATCATAGAAAGAGATATTCTAGATACTCCTTGAAGCTTCAAAAATAACTCTTGCTAACCCATGCAAGAGAAGGTGGAAGAACAAACCCATGCTAACCAAGTTCCACCTCCATTCAAGGTTGAGGTAAATAAATAGATTTATCCATATGTTAGAGATGTGAATGCAAAGAGGCTAGACCATTCACTAGCCCAACTCAAGGTATATTTTGGTTTTTATTAAATTAATTAGAGCCAAAAAAATCATTAGTAAGTTTAATATAACAAATCATGTTTTAAATTGATTTGAAATTTATGTTCATACCTTAGTTGCTAATATTTTTTCTTCTATTACTAAGTGGGATTATTATAAGATGTTAATCAATAAATTTTATCCTATTTTTTATGAGGAAGAGAGGTCCATGTAATTGAAATATTGTCTATAAAAGTAAGGCTAAAGCATGTAGGAGTACAAAAGAGAGTTTCACGAGAAGGTTATCCAAATGGTAAAGGATATAGGGGACTGTGATATCTTTTTAAGTATGTTGGGGGACTCCATATCTAGTTAAGGAGTCCTATCCTCTTATCCAAACCTATAGATGTGAATGAGGCTTGTTCTCAACAATCACTACTTATATATGGACAAGAAGAAGGCTCCATATACCTCTTAAATCACTCTAAAGAAACAATATGGATCTAATCATAAGGGTAAAGGAAAAGGAAAAGGTAATCATAATAGTACTTTAGTTTATAATAAGGATACTAAAAGGCATCGTGGGCATTGTGATGTTGATACTCATTCTGAAGAAATGTTTTAGAAGTTACATTTAGAATTTTAATTGTTCAAGAACAACAATAAGATGAAGGCTATTCCCTCTCTCAAAGGTGAATACATTGGTTAAAAATACAATGTGGATGATAATTTGTGTTTTACGTTATTTAATATAGAGGTATGTTTGGGTAGTAATAATGCTCATGATCATTAACTTTATAATATTTTTCATATTAAAATTTAGATGAAGAACATAAAAGTGGATGTTATTCTTGATACTTATTCATAAGCAAATCTAATAATCTAAGATTTAGTAAAAAAATTGAATATAGATACTTAAAATCATCTAATCCCATGTGTTTTGGGTTGGGAGAAGAAAGGTGTAGATATCAAGGTGACCAGGAAATTTAAAATTAATTTTGGTATTAATACACACTTTATTGATGAAGTTATAGTGGATGTCATGCCTCTTGATTTATATGGTTTAGCATTTGACAAAACTTTTTTTTATATTTTTTATATTATTTTATGAGGAGATCCAATCAATAATATTTGGTAAAGTAAGGAAAGAGATACATCATTTTATCCTACAAAGGTGATCCTAAAATCTCTTTGGTATGTGCCTCTCAATAAAAAATTCTTATTAATACAAGTTGGAATTTTGGTTTACTTATTTTGAGAGATATTTAAGATTAAAAAATGGCTAGAAATAAAACTTATTTCATCATGTTTACTAAAAAATATAGTAAGTATTAGGATTTTTGGTGTAGTGGTTATGAGAAGTTTTCATGAGCCTATGGGGTTACCACCGATGAAGCCTACTGAACACAAAATTTAATTGCTACATGTTGATCCCTAAATGTGTATCACAAGGTGCTTAGAGTGTTTAAGAAACATTTATCACTTTTGAATTCTAAGAATTCATGGCATGAGTTTTACATTGTGATAATCATGTTATCATATGGTGAAATAGAGGCAAAGAAAATGAATTGTTTCACAAATATATATTAGTTGGTGGTTGGGAGCCAACATGGCCTATAGTTAATCTATGAATTTCAAGAAGATCTATGCTAATTATAATGAATTATGATCAAACCCTAAATCTAAAGATAAACTAACATGAATATTTATAATGGAGCTAATCTAAGGTAAATTAATAAAACAAAGATGAAAATGGAAGGGTAAGGTAGAGAAGAAAAATGTTGCTAATCTTTATTACAAATATTATGTCAAAGCTTAGATTTCACCTAGACATACACTTAACCAACATTCCAATCAATATAGCTTCAGCCCAAATTGAAAACTCTACATTTAAAAGGTGTACATCCAAAATTCATAAGAACCATTCAAATCTGAAATTTAGACCAAACAAGTGAGAGAGAAGCCATGATATCAAAATACACAAGCAAACATAGAAAAACTTTGTAGAATTCCTTGCTTATATTAATTGCTCAAAATTTTGCAAATAGTTTTTGGCTCAAAAACTCCCTCATTTTATAATAGACAATACCTCTTTATATAGACAATTCATGAGGTATGTTGTCAGTCATCTCAAATTACATTAGTACAAGTGTTAGGGATAATTGTCCCTTTTAAAATGTTCTAAAATACAGTAGACACTTCCTACAAGACTGACCTATAGGTAATGTAATTTACAAGTTTCACATGCCTTTAAAAAAAGAATATTCTATTTTCAAAAATATACAATGTCTCTATATAATAGAATATCCTAAGTCAACTAGCTTGACTTTTAGACCCTTGTGCTACTATAGTCTTTTGCCTTCCCTATAGTATCTTCATCCTATAATGTTGTTCATTAATAATTTGGAGGTCAATAATAGGTCTCATGAAAATCTCATTTTCCTAATCTTCTAGGCTCTTGAGATCCTTTTCATCTCTTTCCAATTCTTGTTTCATGCCTCTAGCATCTCCTATGTTATCTTCAAATGACAAAAACAAGCCCATGATCTTCTTTTTATCAGCCCTTGTTTTCCCGTATCCTTGATTCCTCACCTCCTTCATAAATTGAGTAGTTTTATGCTTGAAATCCTCATCAGAGATAAGGCCTAGTAGACTAAGTGTGGTGGGCTCTTTGATTAAGTTGTCCAATATGTGTAACATATTATCTTCTTATTATTTGAGGTCCTTAGAAATGTCCTCCATTTTCTTGGACTAGTTACTTAGGGCCTTGATATTATCCACTAATATAGCCATAGCCATATTCAAGTGGGCTAGGCTGACTGTTATGAACTTAGGGATTTGATTCTTGGTCAAGGCTTTGATCAAATCTTTCACTTAATAGCTTGAAGCCTTCCATTGGCTAACTTGGCCTATAGACATGGTACTTTGTTTATTCACTACATCTTGCTTAGCCCTAACTACATTTAAGGAATTGAACAAATCAGTTATGGTGTCCTAAATTTTTTTAACCTATCTTTTGGGATTGATAAGATAGCTTGATTTTCTAGTTTATCCCTATGTTGTTGCACACCTTTGAGGGTAGCTTGAAATTATGCTTCCTATATTTGGTCTAATTTAAGCACATTATCTTCAAATATTGGATTCTCACCTGGAATTTATCTTATTATTGGAGTTAAACCAATGAATGGCTCCACCTTCTAATAGGTGATCTCTTCACCCCCTATCATAACTTTTTTTCATATGACCCTTTACAAATTAGTAGTTTTTTGGTCAAACTTGACACCAATTGAGGATTATGTGGCCTTTGGAGCTAGGGTGCCCATTTTTTCTCCACTTAAATATCTTATAGTATCAATCCTTTTCTCTTCTTCCTCTTGCAAGGCCATAATCCATGGCTTGATCTCTTCATGCACATGTTTGTTCATGGATTGCATCATAGTCTAAGGATGTTATCTAGTAGGAGCATTCTATAATTTACCATACATGAGCCATTATATAATGGTTAGAATATGAATCAGGTTCTCTTCACTTAATAAATTCACTTCACTAAAGGAATGAGTGAAAGTCACTTTAGGTTTCTTCGGCCTTGTGATTAGAACAATGCCAAACTCATTTTTTCTCTTTAGAGGGGTGGTAATAGGAACTAGATCCAACACTTCCCTAACTTTTTCCTATTTTTTTCCTTCAATTTTTGCATCTTCCTCATCAAATTCATAGTTACTAGATAACATTTTCAAAGATTCTTAAACTATCTCCCTAGGGTCTAATGCTACCACGTGAATTTCCTCAATGGGTGATCCTTGTTTTACTATCTAGGTTGAAGATGATGCTATCTCATTAGGTCTTATTTATTTTGGCATTTGTTCACTTTGTGTTTCATATTTGGACTCTACTTGGGATTGAGCTAGTCGATATCTAGTAGGTGAATCACTCAGCAAATGATAATACCTTGGCCCTAACTGCCATTTGTCATCACTTCCTTTTTGCTCCCTCAACATCCTAGCTTTTAGATTGATTGTGTATTTATTTAATCTCCTAGTAACCTTGGAGAATGAATATGGATTAGTGTATATTGGGTCAAAAGGACCAGGCTAGTGTTTAAAAGGCACATTTATTTCTTTTGCTTTCAAGTGTTCCTTAACTCTCCCCTAGGAATCCCACTTCCTGAGCTCATCAACA
This sequence comes from Torreya grandis, assembly GCA_037957365.1. Classification (NCBI taxonomy): domain Eukaryota; kingdom Viridiplantae; phylum Streptophyta; class Pinopsida; order Cupressales; family Taxaceae; genus Torreya; species Torreya grandis. The sequence continues at coordinate 1,321,690 of JARHVA010005003.1, forward strand.
TGTAAATTGGTTGAGGTCCTATGTTTGGAAGGAGTCTCAATATTGTTGAATTATGCAAAACCAATCCTACCAATGGTTATGGGGAGGGTGTGGATCAGTCCCTTCCTTTTGATTTTTCAAAAACCATCTATTCCATTGCATCTTTGATAGGCTATTTCTTATTCTTCTAGCTTCATTGGTACATGGATAAGTATTCTAATTGGGGTGCATTATGTCCCTTCAATATTGATGATGGTGCAATCTATATATAGCCATATATCCTCTATGGCTTCAAAATTCTTCTTTATTATAGGGTTGACCTTTATCATTAGGATCCCTATGATGGCCTCACTAAGGGCTTGGTAAACACAATCACATATGAATTGGATGTTATCCCTATATTTTAATGTGTATCTTTGAATATTATTGGGAAAATATGTGTGTCCCATCAGGTGACCATTCCCTAAGGTTGGGAATCTTTGTTATAACAAGAAGGGTATCCAATAGGTATGACATCATGTAAAATTGATTCCTAGTCTTTTTCTTGATTGCCAAAAATTGTCTACTCAAAATTTTGTTAATTACGTCACCTAGGGGAGGGGTGAGTTGTTTCTCAATCATGAAATATACTAAGGGGGCCCAAATTTTATCTACATAGTGGTGGTTGGATTCCCACACAACCTCTTCATCATTGTCATGATCATCTTAATACCAGGTCTGAATTGGATAATGGGGATGTTTTTATTGATGTCATAAAATACTTGATTCCTAGAATATAGCCATAGGGAAAGGATGCTCTTTAGATCATTTTCTTTAGCCCAATTGTTAATTGTGGTTATGTCCACTTGGGGTTTAGGCAATTTGTAGTAATTTTCAACTGCTATGGGAGAAATGTAGGAAATCTTCTTTAAACTAAGTTCATGCACTATCATACCCTTATATATTTTACCATCCGTGAAAATAGGATCAATAATGTTGATACAATGAATTACCTCAATCTTTACTACTGAATAATGTAGGCCTATCATCTAGATGGAAATTATGTCATAATATCTTCATTTTCAGACAAATTCTTCTCCTCCTCCCTGGTAATGGTAGGGTGTTCTTTGATGGTTCAGAAAAGCTTAGACTAGTTGTCTCCTATTTTTAGAGCAATTGTATCAAATTGTGTGTCCTTGAAAATCCTCCCTTTTGCATCTAAAGTTAAATATAACTCCACATATTCCTTAGAAACACCTTTTCAAGTTGCCATGGCCATGATTGGTTAAATTTATCACTAGTGGTCTGTACTTTAGATCTGTATTGAATTATTCTCACACAAATGATAATTCAACTCCCCATGTCTTGATTATAATGAGCACAAGGTCGAATTAGGGTTCTCATACTTGCTAGGGATTTTTTAAAGGTTTTTATATTACTTTAATGGTGGTAGCTATTCAAACTTAAGTGAGATTTGTACCTTGGATTTTATTTATATCATCTATTTATACCTTTCCTTCACTGGGTTCACAAAATCTCTCAAACTAACTTGTTTAGCTTATGTGGGTCTACTATGGCATATTGCTCATCAATATTTAAAATATGACCATTTGTCATTTTTGACACGTGTAAATATTTCATTGGTTCTAAATATTTTGAAATGTCCACCTTTACCTCATGTTGTTGATCTTGATCTGATAGGTCGAATGCTATTGATTGATATTTGTGCTTGGTATTTGAGATTATGCCACTTAGAAATCCCATGAGCTTTATGCACTCTTCATTATCAATATTTGTTGGGATATGTTGTCCCCAAAAAATGACACTCATTTTTGGGACAACCTACAGACCAAAATTTCTCTCTTCCCTTCTCAAAATTTGTTCTGAGCATTTAGGTTCACTTTTCAAGCTTTCTAGAAATCTACGAACTCTACAGGCAGGCTCGAATCTACGGACTCTGAAGGTTGGTTTCTACAGAATTTGCAGGAAAGAAAAGAGTTCAACACTTTGCCAAATAATGAAGAATGAACCATTGAATCATTGAATCAATAAGTTCAACGAGTTCAAAGTTCAATGGTTCAAAGGTTCAAAGGCAGCCTCTGTCAAAGAGAGAAGCAACAAACAAGTGGTTCAACGACGGGTTCAACTAAAGGAACGGGCTCGGTTCAACCAAGCAGTTCAACACTTTTATTTCGCTCAAGTGGTTCATTCCCTTTGTTTTAGCATCTTTTGGTTTAATACTTAGTTCATTGACTTGGTTCATTTAATTAAACCATCAGCTTGAACCATTTTTGGTTTAACCGATTGGTTCAACATTTTGGTTCAAAGACATGGTTCAAGCAACATTCAACCAATGACGTCCCCATGAAAGTCAAATTTAACATAAGGGAATATCCGTTGAAATTCAAATAAAGCATAGAACTCAAAGGAAAGACCAAGTGACTGGATGGAAAGGTAGCCTGATAGCTCGAATTGCAGCAGGAAGAGAAAAGCCTATAGAAAAGCACCTGATGGAAGAAGACAAAGTGTAGCAAATGTGACAAGTGTTTGCATTTGTGTTCTCCTTTTGAGTTTCTTGGGAAAAACATGTCGTGGACTCCATTTTTTGTGAGTTTATAATGAATTACATAATAGTGGAACTTGCCACTTGTTAAAGACGTAGAAAGCCCCCCCCAAAGGACATAAGCAAGAAGGGATATAAAAAGAAAAGAAGCGCTTAAGTAGTGGAGAGAAGAGCGAGACAAAAGGATTAGAAATATCCTCAAAAGATTTATTTCTAGTAGGTGAAATAGTGGATCAAGTAGACTTCTGAGCACACCAGACCAAGGACACAGCCTGTTTTCTTCTATGAAGTAAAGATGAATGGATGGTTGTGCAGGTATCAGAGGGGACAGACCAGAAAATCCATATTAAGGAGAAGACATATGGGATGAAATGGCATGCCATAGTTAAGATAGCTACCCTATTTTCAATGTAGTCCTTTGACAAACCTAAAAATGTCTTCAAGGCATTGAATGCATGGCATGGGCTGACATATGAAAAATAAGTGCCCAAATCTTTCTTTGGGGCTATATATTGTAATCTCTCATTTATTATAAGGGGGACTTCTCATTTTCACAAGAATGAAACTCTACACATTTTGAAAGAAGACTGAGACTTTGAGCTCAGGTTGTAATTTCATTTTCTTTGTTATTTGAATAAGAAAGCAGGTTTTTCCAGACTTTGTGTTGTTCTAACTTGTGTCATCTGAAGGTGTCCTTATTCATTTAATTTGGTGCACAGAATTAGTAAAGGTAACAAAGAAGTGTCCTGGAACCAACTGTGAGAAGACTTTGTGCTTTCATAATTGATTTCAGTCTATGTTTTCCTTTCCTTTTTGTGTTGAGGATTCTAGGGAGACTTTGTGCCCCCATTATCCTTTCTGATATACTCTTTGGGCAGTCGAGGTGGAGACTTTGTGCTACATTTTAGGCTATTGGTTACTCTGCACCTTTAGTTACCTGTTACCAAAAAGATTCCTGTTGCCTGCAAGAATAAGCTCTTCCAAAAGAAGAGAAGTGCCTTCTATTGCTTCATCAGGATTTCTACTATTTAGGAAGAAATCTGGCTCTTGGCTGAAAGTTGCTTCTGAAAGAAGAGAAGCACCTTCCCCAACACCCACTATTTCTCTTCTATTTGTCAGCATCATCTCTGAAAGAAGAGAGATGGATGGTTTATCCTACCCCCTGTGTCTTACTTTCTACATATATATATATATATATATATATATATATATATATATATATATATATATATATATATATAGCCTCCTACATCTCCTACATATCTATAGGGAACCTCCCCTTGAGAGGAGAGATTTGTCCCCTGCTGATGCAATAAACTTGCACATCTGGCCAATTGATCTCCCTATGCTATGGTGATAGGAACTATTTTGGTCACCAGTTAGCTGGCCGACAAAATATTCACCCAATAGTTTTTGGTGACTCCACTGGGGACACAATAATTTTGTGCAATTTGGAACCTTAAGTTTCAGATTGAAACATCAACTGTGTCTTACCCATTATCATTATCACCTTATCCATTATAGAGTCTGGCGACTCCCATCTGGGTCTTACCCATTATCCATTTATAGCCTTACCATCTTCTTCCATCTCTGTTATATTATCTGGTCTGCAAAACCAGAGCCACTAGGGAAGAGCGCACAATTTAACGTCCCAAACTTCAAATTGAAGTAGGACCAGCCCTTTTCCTTTCTTTTGTTTTAAATTTGACAACTCCATGCTACACAAGAAGCAAAGATCTAAGGGTGTTTTTGACCCTGTGTTTGAGTTGGCATAGCAGAGCAATTTTGATCTATTTCCTCCACCACCTTTCCTCTAATGATCCAGGAGTCTTCCTCCTAACCTTATTGGGTCACCAATATAAGGCAAAGCTTCTTTTCTTACTGGTAATAGAGCCCTACCTATAAATACTACACCCAAATTTTTTACCCCCACTTTCCATAATCCAATCATGGCATCTCAGGGCCCCTAAGGTAACTCATTTGGTCCACTCAACCTTACTCCACCTCTACATGAGCTTCCACGTAGCTCGAGGAAGAACTTTCCTAAATTCCTTGGTGATGGGAAAGTTCACCTTGATGAACACCTCGTGGCCTTTAGCATAGCCTGTGGCATGATTGGAGTAGAGCATGAAGATATAGCAGTCAGGCAGTTTGTGGAAACACTATAAGGTGTTATTGCTAACTGGTTCTATCACCTGCAAGCTGGGTCAGTGACTAACTGGGACACGCTCAAAGCCAAATTCAAAGCAAGTTTTAAGCCTACAATGGATGCACATGCCTTGCTAGCCCAGCTCACTCAGATGAAGAAGGAGCCCCAAGAGCTTATGAGGGACTTCATTGCCAGGATTGACAAGCTAAGGAACAGGATTCCTGCAATTGCCTAACCAACACCTTAAAACCTCAAATGCTTCTTCATCAACTCGCAGCTTCTTGAAGTGAATTTCTTGTTGAGGCATGCTGGCCAAATAAACTTGGCTAAAGCTCAAGACCTGGCCACTGAAGTGGAAGATGACCTTATCTTGGCTAGAAAGATAAGGAGAGACCCTAAGAAAGGTAAATCCTCTTCATCCTCTGAGTATTCACATGCAATCACCACTATCCCGATGGTACAAAATCTAGTGAATGAAATGATGGCTCTTAGAAAGTAAATGGTGCAAGGAATGTCATCTGCCCTCGCATAGAGAGATATGCCCAGGAGGACATTTCAAAATTAGGCATACCAAGGCAATGCTATGAGGAATCAGGGACAGCAAAATTGCCTTCTCCCTCCATAGAGGAATCTTGCCCTTGAAGTGCCTCCAAATAACTCGATAGTTAGACATCTAAAAGCTGAAGTAGATTTCTCATCACAACCCAAGTTAAATTTTGAAGATGATGTTAATCTCTTCACTGAGGAAGAAGAATAATTGGCTAGCAACTCCCATATTGGTTTCCTAAATTATCAGGATGAACCCAGGCATGAAGGTAATGTAGCTGAAGGGTCATATGTTGTATTCACCCAGTCTAGAAATTAATCAGCTCAACAAGCTGATAAGGAGAAAGTAGGGGAGCGACCTCAACCAACAGTCTCAATCACTAAGTGAGGATCTACTCTTTCTCTCCAACCAAAGGACCCAACGATTTCAAAAGAGGTAAATAGCCCAAATGTCCATATGCCTTCCACTTTAATTTTGAATTTTAGTCCTCACCCTTTAAAAATCAAAAGGATGAACTCCCATCCTCTGTTCCTAGCTCATTCCAGACATTTGATATTGTTGACCATATAAAGAGAACCAAAATTCAAATGTCAAAATTTGAATTTCTGCGGTCCTATCCTGAGCAATTGGACAGACTGATTCACTGTGTTAGAAACAAAGACATCCCTATTGAGCAAGCAATTCCCAAAATGATGCATGATGCTGCTAGGAATGCACCCACCAGGAACAACCTTGTCACCACTCCCCCCACTGCTCCTGGCAGGACTAAACCTTTTTATGTCTCATTGCTGATAAATGGATATCAGCTGAATAATTGCATCATTGACTCTGGAGCTTCAGACAATGTCATGCCTGCTAAAGTGGCCGAATCCCTTGATCACACATTGACCAAAAATTTTGGTAGATGCTTCTCCATGGAGAACAAGCAAGTGCCTTTGTTGGGATAAATTAAAGATGCCCAATTTACATTTGCTACATTTCTTGATAAAAGAATTAAGATGACTATTTTGGTAGCAGACGTCCCAGCATCATATGGCATCCTTCTTGGGCAAATTTTTTGTAGAGATGTTGGTGGTGAATTAAGCATGGATTTATCTGAGGTGAGGATTCCAATCAAGGGTGTTATAAAGAGATTGCTCCCTGAGAAGGAAGTAAAATATGTTGTTACCTAGACCTCAGTACCTGAAGCCCAAATTCTATTTGAATCTTCAGACGTGGGTAACTACTTTCTATACACAGATGGAGTTCATGATACACCTGATGAAGCTCCTGTTGTTGATAGCCTGAAAATGCAGTCAGCTGGAACAACAAAGAAATTAGCTGAGCACCAAGCAAGTGAGGAAGTCTCTCCACCACCAGAAGAAGAAGAATCTGAAAGGAAATTGAGATCAAATGAGGTATGGATTCTTGAATTTGATGGCAGATACTCTTCCACTAGTTCAGGAGCCAGGGTGGTTTAATATCTCCTCAAGGGGATATTTTTCCCTCATCTTATAAATTGCAATTTAGCAACATGAATAACACAGCTGAATATGAGTCTCTATTACTTGGATTGAGAGCCGCTCGAGACAAAGGCATCAAGCTCCTTCATGCCAAAGGAGATGCTAAACTAGTGGTTTGTCAGGTAAGGAACATGTATCAAACCAAGAATGAAAGATTGCGCCATTACCACAATCTAGTCTGGGACCAGCTTAAAGACTTTGATGCTTTCAGCATCTCTGTAGTTCCTAGAGAGTTCAATAACTGGGTGGATGCATTGGCTATTTCAGCCACTCTCTTGGTCCCCCACCTAGATTTCAAAGGAGATAAGTACACAATTGAGCTGGTCTTTTGTCTAAGTGTACCTGACAATGCCAGTCATTGGCAAGTATTTAATAATGATAGCCACATCATTGCCTTCCTGGAGCAAAGAGACAGCTTTGAACATCTATACTTTGAAGGTAGCAAATCTTAGAAGTATGAAATAGCTCCTGAATCAAATGCAGACACAGGTGAGGAGTTCTTGCAACTAAAAGGGAATAAGATCCCTAAAGGCCTGGTTTCCCTTGAAAAGCTATTTGATAAGCATGATAGATTTATCAGACAGGAGCCAATAGATTCAAGCTCATCTTAGGAATGTGATCAAATAAATTTGGGAACCAAGGAAGACCCCAAGATGGTGAACATTGGGAAATATTGTACTCCTGTAGAGCATTCCAAGTTCACCTCTTTGATCAATGAATACATGGATGTCCTAGCGTATTCATACATTGATCTGAAATCACTCCAACTTGGTGAAATCTGACACAACATTCCTCTCAAAGCTAATTCAACACCTTATAGGCAAAAGACCAGGCATTATAATCCAAAAATATCAGGTACTATTTTATTTGAGATACAAAAAATGCTAAATGCCAAGATAATCTTCCCAGTCCATCATTCCACATGGATTGCCAATATAATTCCCATAAGAAAGAAAAATGGTAAAATTCACCTTTGTATGGATTTTAGGAATTTGAATTAGGAATCCTTGAAGGATAATTATCCTTTGCCAATCATGGATCAAGTGCTGCAGATAGTGACAGGGTCAGAGATGTTATCAATGCTTGATGGCTTCTCAGGATATAATCAAGTCGAAGCTGGTGAAGCAGACCAACATAAGACTACTTTCACCACACCTTGAGGCACATTTATGTATAAAAGGATGCCTTTTGGTTTAATAAATGCTGGCACCACCTTCCAAAAAACAATGGACTTTGCCTTTAAGGATGAGATGGGTAAGATCATCATAGTCTATCTTGATGACTTGACTGTCTTCTCTAAGCATCGCCCAGATCATGAGAACCATTTATGGCAAGTGCTGGAATGCTGCCACCAGAATGGAATTTCCTTTAAACCTTAAAAAGTTAGTTTTTGGAGTAATAGAAGGGAAACTTCTCAGACACGACGTGTCCAAAGGAGGCATAAAGATTGACTCAGACAGAGTCAAGTCTATTCAATAACTTTCCTTGCCCACAAGTAAGACTGTTGTTCACTCTTTCTTTGGAAAGGTGAATTTCTTACAGAGATCTATCCCTGAATTTGCTGAGAAGACCAGGCACATTGTAAACATGATGAAAGGAAAGCCCACCTTCAGCTGGACTAAAGAAGGTAGTTCAGCTTTTGAAGATATAAAGGCTGACATTACCCATGCCCCAATTCTGGTTTGTCTAGACTATAGCAAAGAATTCACCATTTACATCTATGCTTCAGAACATACGCTTTCAGCAATGCTGGTTCAATAAAATAAAGGAGGCATGGAATCTCCCATTTCTTTCATGAGCTGCCCTCTCAAAGCTCATGAGCTGAAATACTTAAATATGGAGAAGCACGCTTATGTAGTAGTGAAGGCCGTGAAGCATTTTCATTTCTACATCCTCAATTCTCAAATTATTGCCTTGGTTTTTGACACCATAGTGAAATCTATACTGACTCAGCAGGAGTTTGGGATGAAAAGAGGCAATTGGGTTGAAAAGATCCAGGAGTTTGATTTGATCATCAAGCCAACAAAGCTGGTATGAGGAAAAGGACTATGTCAACTAATTGTTGATAACAAGCCAAGAGGAATAGAGCATGAGGAACCAGAAGTGGATGAAGATAACACACCAACAATCCTCTTTGTCTCCACCACAAATGAGTGGTACTCAGGTATTGCTTATTTCTTCACTTATGGTGAATGTCCTATGAACCTATCCTATAAAGAAAGGAGAACCATCAAGCTGAAAGTGTCTAATTTTGTCCTCTGGGACAACGGCCTATTTAAGAGAAGCCTTGATGGAACGTTCTTTCACTGTGTGGACAAGGAGCAGCAAAGCTGCCTTCTGAAGTCTTTCCACAATTCAGCTTGTGGAGGACATTTTTTTGCCCCTGTGACTGCCCATAAGATCCTACAAGCCAGATATTATTGGCAGACTCTCTTTCGAGATACATATAAGTGGGTCAGGGGATGTGAACTGTGCCAAAAATTTATTTGAAGGCCCAAGCTAGCTGCTCTGCCTCTCGAACCAGTGGTCATTGAAGAGCCTTTCTAGCAATGGGGAATTGACTTTATTGGTGCTATAAACCCATCGTCAAGTGCTAGACATAATTATGTCCTTACTGCGATAGACTACTTCACTAAATGGGTGGAAGCAGTTCCAACTAAACATGCTACTTCTGAAGTAGTATGTGATTTCCTCAGAGAGAACATCATGTCTAGGTTTGGAGTCCCAGTCAAAATTGTCACTGATAATGTGGCCTATTTCACTTCTCAGGAGATTACTCAATTCTGCTTTAACTATGGAATTACACTCTCCCACTCCTCTGATTACTTTCCACAAGGGAATGGACAGGTCGAGTCAAGCAATAAAAATTTAGTAACTATCATCAAGAAGCTGGTGGATGACAACCAAAGAACTTGGCATAAGGCATTGGTTGATGCTCTATGGGCAGACATGATTACACCAAAAAGAGTAATTGGTATGTCTCCCTTCCAACTTTTGTATGCTGTCAATGCTGAGATACGAATCACCTTGGAATTGCCAACATTAAAATTGGCTAAGGCAATTGAGGATCAAACGTATGAAAGCTCATTGGAGAAGAGGATCATGTACCTTGCTGAGCTGAATGAGCAGAGAACTACAGTGGTGGACAGGATTGCCACCCATCAAAGTCTAGTGAAGAAGCTCTTTGACCAAAAAATAAAGAATCATGATTTCCAAATTAGAGATCAAGTCTTGCTGTGGGACAAGAGAAGAGAACCAAAGGGGATGCACAAAAAGTTTGATTCCCTATGGAGGGGCCCTTTTACTATTCATCAGCTCAATAGTAAAAATAGTTTCCTATTGAAATATCAAGATGGCACTCTCTTCTCTCTGCCTTACAATGGGCAACATCTGAAGCACTTCAACTCTTGAAGTGTCGGATGAGCCCCCTGTATATATGTATATTTATATAGTGTCTTGCTTTATTTTGTGCTTTTTGTTTTCTTTTTTAGAGCCTTTCTTTTTGGGTAGCATGACTCCGTGGCCCAATGGCATGCTTCTAAGGCACTAGAGATTCTAGATTCTACTCCCTTCAATTGATTTTTGCAACTGAAGGTAGTTCCCCAACTGGAACCAGCTGTTGTCCTCAAAAAATGACACTCATTTTTGGGACAACCTACAGACAAAAATTTCTCTCTTCCCTTCTCAAAATTTGTTCTGAGCATTCAAGTTCACTTTTCAAGCTTTCTAGAAATCTACGAACTCTGCAGACAGGCTCGAATCTACGGACTCTGAAGGTTGGTTTCTACGAACTCTGTAGGAAAGAAAAGAGTTTAAGACTTTGCCAAATAATGAAGAATGAACCATTGAACCGTTGAACCAATAGGTTCAACGAGTTCAAAGTTCAATGGTTCAAAGGTTTAAAGGCAGCCTCTATTAAAGAGAGAAGCAACAAACAGGTGGTTCAATGGCGGGTTCAACCAAAGGAATGGGCTCGATTCAACCAAGCGGTTCAACACTTTTATTTTGCTCGGGTGGTTCATTCCCTTTGTTTTAGCATCTTTTGGTTCAATACTTAGTTCATTAGCTTGGTTCATTCAATTGAACCATTGGCTTGAACCATTTTTGGTTCAACTGATTGGTTCAACGTTTTGGTTCAAAGACATGGTTCAAGCAACAGTCAACCAATGATGTCCCCATGGACGTTAAATTTAACATAAGGGAATATCCGTTGAAATTCAAATAAAGCATAGAACTCAAAGGAAAGACCAAGTGATTGGCTGGAAAGGTAGCCTGATAGATTGAATTGCAGTAGGAAGAGAAAAGCCCACAGAAAATTACCTGATCGAAGAAGACAAAGTGCAGCAAATGTGATAAGTGTTTGCATTCGTGTTCTCCTTTTGAGTTGCTTGGGTAAAACATGTTGTGGACTCGATTTTTCATGAGTTTTTAATGAATTACATAATAGTGGAACTTGCCACTTGTGAAAGACGTAGAAAGCCCCCCCCAAAGGACATAAGCAAGAAGGGCTATAAAGAGCAAAGAAGCACTTAAGCAGTGGAGAGAGGAGCGAGACTAAAGGATCAAAAATATCTTTGAAAGAGTTATTTCCAGTAGGTGAAACAGTGGATCAAGTAGACTTTTGAGCACACCAGACCAAGGACACATCCTATTTTCTTCCATGAAGTAAAGACAAATGGATGGCTATGCAAGTATCAAAGGGGACAGACCAAATAGTCCATATTAAGGAGAAGACATATGGGATGAAATGGCATGCCATAGTTAAGACAACTACCCTATTTTCAATGCAGTCCTTTGATAAACCTAAAAATGTCTTCAAGGCATTGAATGCATGGCATGGGCTGACATATGAAAAATAAGTGCCCAAATCTTTCTTTGGGGGTATATATTGTAATCTCTCATTTGTTGTAAGGGGGACTTCTCATTTTTACAAGAACGAAACTCTGCACATTTTGAAAGAAGAAGACTGAGACTTTGAGTTCAAGTTGTAATTTCATTTTCCTTGTTATTTGAATAAGAAAGCAAGTTTTTCCAAACTTTGTGCTGTTCTGACTTGTGTCATCTGAAGGTGTCCTTATTCATTTAATTTGGTGTGCAAAATTAGTAAAGGTAACAAAGAAGTGTCCTAGAACCAACTATGAGAAGACTTTGTGCTTTCACAATTGATTTCAGTCTGTGTTTTCCTTTCCTTTTTGTGTTGAGGATTCTGGGGAGACTTTGTGCCCCCATTATCCTTTCTGATATACTCTTTGGTCAGTCGAGGTGGAGACTTTGTGCTACATTTTAGGTTGTTGGTTACTCTGCAACTTTGGTTACTTGTTACCAAAAAGATTCCTATTGCTTGCAAGAATAAGCACTTTTGAAAGAAGAGAAGTGCCTTCTGTTGCTTCATCAAGATTTCTACTATTTAGGAAGAAATTTGGCTCTTGGCTGAAAGTTACTTTTGAAAGAAGAGTACCTTCCCCAACACCCAGTATTTCTCTTCTGTTTGTCAACATCATCTCTGAAAGAAGAGAGATGGATGGTTTATCCTACCCCCTGTGTCTTACTTTCTGCATATATATATATATAGCCTCATGCATCTCCTGCATATCTATAGGGAACCTACCCTTGATGAGAGAAGAGATTTGTCCCCTGTTGATGCAATAAACTTGCACATCTGGCCAATTGATCTCCCTATGTTGTGGTGATAGGAACTATTTTGGTCACCAGTTAGCTGGCCGACAAAATATTCACCCAACAGGATAGTATACTTTTTCCACATGGTAGCATCTCATTTGGTTTGAGTTTATTTGAAAATTCATCTCTCATCTTACACTGTCAAATCTTGGTTTCACAAATCAATGCACATCATTAATATCAGTCTGGGAGATTGACTGCTATTTGTCACTTTTGGTAAATTTTAGCATGGTTATTACATGTGTCATTATCACATATTGTCGATCATTAGAACATGCTTGAGCTTTAATCTAGGGGTTGTGGCTTAAAGTTTTCACTCCCTGTAAGCTTGATACTTGGTGCTTCCATTCTTGTTCTAAGTCCTTTAACTTTTCAACTTTTATCTTACACCATTATATCTTCTCCATCCAATCAAATTCACACCATAGATTACAATTTGAGTGGTCAAATGTGATTTATTCTTGTGGATAGTGAAAATACTTAGTCATATTTTGGGGAACATATAGAACTTAAGCTAAATTATTAGACTAATGCTTTCATTCATATTAATAAATACAAATAAATATCTAGGATAAAGTCTTAATCTAAGTTTAAATCATATTAAATTGACCCCATGAATAATAAAATAGTCTTGGCATAAGGTTTTGTTGTATTAATAAATACAATTAAAACTTTAGGATAAGGCTTTAGCCTTAAGTGTACGACATAATAAAAGGGACCCTATGATTAGTTAGACCATGCAAAGATAAAAGAGAATAAAGGGGGGCTCAGGGCATAAATAACTTAGGATAAGGATTTTCAACTAAGGTTTTGGACAGGTTTATAAACATGACTAAAACCTTGGGAAAAAATATAAACTGAATCAAAGTTAAAGTGTTCCTACAAAAATTTAAAGAAAAGCTCCCACCAAAATTCAAATCTAATGAACCTTTTTAAATTTGAATCTTTTTCAAAAGAGACCTATGCTAATGTAAATTAAACTAGGGTATTTCATGCTTTTAAACATAGATTCAATTAGTCAATTTATAGGACAAAGGCTAGTAAAATATCAAATTAACACTTCAAACACATAACCCAGACATTGTCCACTCCAAATTGACTCCATTAAACCTATAATGTGAAAAATAAATATAAAATGTTAGAAACATTTGATGATTGAAAAAAAGGATCAGGTATAAATATGCTTATCTAACCATGTTATGGATGATATTAAAATATAGATAATGTGAACACAAGCTAATGATAATTTGATCAAGAGGAATGAGGGATGTATCTAAATACACAAGACATGGGAAGATGAACATCCCAATGCAATCTCAACTACATTCATCCATAGGAATTCATTATTGATTTGGTCCATCATGATCCTCAATATTTTCATGGTGTAATTGAGTGGGATTTGATCCTAATGAACCTCACATGGGCCAGACACATTGATGATTAATGTAACCACTATATTAGTTGGTGAATTTTAATTTTAATTTGTATTTGAACTCCTCATGCTTGTGTTCCTATATAATATTATCTCTTGTACCATAATAAGGGATGGATCTTTGTTGATTGTCAAACAAGACATAGATAATAATAAATTTTATTTCTTTATTACGATACCATTTAAAGTAAAATTTACAAAATTTGAAATAAGTGTCCCCATTTTTTAGGAATGTGGGTATGTTAACCTCAATAAATGACAACTTTTGGGGGAAACATAGAAAATTTTTATAATTCAGAGACTTTGGTTTAGATTAATGACTAAGTTTTTCATTCTACTTGGTCAAATACCATTGCCAAGACTAATTCATAATTAAAACATGACCTACACATGAAGAATTAGATTCAAACATCAAAACTCAATCATGATGTGTGTGTGCTTTGATTCCACTTACTATTTGCCATGAGATTTGGGGAACAACTTCTAAATTTCATGAATTCAACCATTAACATTGACTTTATAGCATATTTAGATGTCCATTAAGAACCATGATTTAGCTCAAGGAAGGCTTGGGCATTACTTTGCTACCACCTAGGTATCCATAACCCTAATAGAGATGCTTTTATCTCCACTCATGGCCTTCCTCTACTGTCATCTATACATCCATAGCCCTAGTGGAGATTACCAGAATCACCTTTGCTTTGAAAGCTTTTAAACTTTGCAATAAAGCTCTTATTTTTATACTATTTAGACATTTTTGTCTTACTATCAAAGGTTGGGAACCAAAATAGCCAAATTTTAGGATTCGGTCAAGTGTTTGGTCTTTAGACAATCATCCTTGGTTGCAAACTTCCTCTGAGGCAATAATGTTGTTTAAGTACAAATATGATTATGCTCTAATAATTCAAACTTCCATCCTACATATGCAATCCTTATCAAAATCAAACTTAGATCAAAACAAGGCTTAATATTTTAGGGAATAATCAACCAACTCATTAGTCCTTAAATGTTTCCCAAAACTATAATATCAGGCTAACATTTCAAATCCATGATCACTCACTATATAAAGTGCATCCTTGCATTCCTGATTTGAGAGGTTATTGAGAAACTAAATGAATTTTTAGTTGAGGACTATCTTGAAAGACTTATTAGAAGTAAGGAATAATTTAAGAGAAATCAAACACACCAAACAATCACACCAAATAGAAATCAAACAAATATTTATAATCATTATCTATATACAAGGGATGAAAAGGAAAGAACAAGAAAGAAACAAATCTAGCCTACCTACACTAACTCTAATTAGTCTTACAGTTCACTCCATGAAGACTCTAGGTTGGGTAGTAGAGAAGTAATGCTTGAGGTATTTCCCATTGATAGGCAATATAGATTCTACTCCTAAGTTCTTGAGTTTAAAGGTGTTGTCTCCTAGTATCTCAACAATCTGATATGTACCAATCTACAAAGGTGTAAATTCCCATGCTTTCCATTAAGTTTAGATGCCTTTTTAGAAATAAGAACTAAGTCTCCTTCCCTGAACACCTTTATCTTTGAGCTCTTATCAAACCATCTTTTCACTGTGGTTTGATGTCTGATAAAATTGGCAAAATCTTCCTCTCTTGCATTTTCCATTTGAATAATTTCAAGCAACCTTGAATTTGCAAATTCTTAATGCTCTTCCATGTAATCTTGCATAAATTTGAAGGTTGGCATCTTGAGTGTGATAGGTATGATGGGTTCTTGACCATATACTAAAAGGAATGGATATGCCTTTAGGTCTTGCTTAACTTTATTTCTATCTACCCAAAGAGCAAACTTGAGTAGCTTGTGTTATGTTATTGGTTTGTTAGCTGTAGACTTATTTATAGATTTCATCAAATTGTTATTTGTTAATTTTGACACTCCATTACCTTAAGGGTAATGGTTTGATGAGAAATTGTGAATAATATTGTTTTCATATGCCCACTCAATCATCTCAATGGATATAAAATTAGATCCATTATCATAGACTAGAGATACCAGTGTCCCAAATCTTGTGCATATGTTTTCTTCTAAAAGTTTGATCACCTCTTTAATATTGCATTATTTGGTTTCCACTGCTTCAATCCATCTTGTACAGTAGTCAAAGGTACTGAGCACATACTTATATCCATTTAAATATTTGGGGCTGATTACTCGCACAAAATATAGCCCCAATTAAGAAAAAGGTTTATCAATCATGACTAGTTGTAATAACAAGGCTGCCTTGGGCTCTTTAATGTTGAACACTTGATATGAATGGCATTCTCTCGCATGTTTTTGATCATCATTGAATATTGTAGGCTAATAGTAACTAACCCTCAGGATATTGTGTGTTGTTGTCCTTCTAAATGGATGTCCACTTCCCAAATTTTCATGAAAAGAGATTAAGATCTTAGCTACTTCATTTTTTTAGATGCATCTCAAGTATATGCCTTCAAAATTATTCCTATAGATCACTCCATCTTTGGTCAGGAAATGGGATACCTTGAGCCTTATAATTCTTCTTTATTCTCTATTTAACCCTGAAGGACAATAATCATTAATTAATAAATGGATAATTGAATCATACCAATCATTAGGTTGAAAAATTTGTTGCTCCAACTACATAACATTCAAGTTAGGGTTAGTATTAATAATCAACTAAATTAGACCTTGACACATTACTAGCTTAGCACTTTTCATCTCTATATCATACTCTATTGACATCCATTTACCTATTATTTCTCCAAGCTCATATTGGCTCAACAAAGTTTAGTGGCAGGGTCTAGTAAGATTGCATGCACTTTATTCCTAAGAATATATTTCTTGAAAATTTTCACTATCTTGACTAAATCACATGCTTATTTGTTAATCAAAGAGTAATTAAAATAAGAATTTTTAAAATTAATGATCATAAAAGCTATTGGATGGTCACATCCATCTATCTTCTAAGTTATAATTGTAGCTATTATACGATTAGAGGCAAAAGAGTAGAGATAAAAATATGTAGAGAAATTTAGACTTATCAAAATTGGAGCTTATCCAATTGATTCTTTGATGTATTTTAAATCTTTCTTAGTCTCCTCATTCCAGGTGATCTTGGCATCCTTCTTTAACATGTCATTCAATGGCTTTACAATCTCTGTAAAACCAAAAATTGACTTTCTTACGAAGTTTACTTTACCAAAGAAAGACTTCAATTCCTTCTTACTATTAGGGGGTTCTATCTTTGATAGGGCCTCTAATCTATTAGTGTTTATAGAAATCCCCTCCTTAGTTATGACATGTCTTAATAACATTCCCTTAGTAACACAAAATACTCTTTTATGGATTGAGAGAAATCTCAGACCTTCTGCATCATTCAAATACCTATTTTAAGTGCATAATATGATCCTCCCTATTTTTATAAAATATATTCAGATCATCCATGTATATAATAATGCACTTACATACAATTCCTTAGAAATCATGATCCATATCCCTTTGAAAAGTGGCTCCCACATTTATAGCTCAAATGGCATTCTTTTGTAGGCAAAAGTGTCCCACTTAGTAGTAAATGCAATCTTCATCATATCTTCTTTATTCATAGGTACTTACTTGTACCCTAAGAAACCATCCAAGAAGGACATCATAGCAAAACCTAAAATAATTTGAATCACTTGGTCAAGAAAAGGTAAAAGATAGTTATCCTTTTTAGATTATCTATTCAAATTTTAAAAATCTATACACAATCTAATTTCACCATTTTTTCCTTGATGGGAACTAAGTTAGCTACCCAAGTGGAGTACCTAATTGAAAATAAAATCTTTGCATCAAGCAAATTCTTGACCTCTTTGTATATTAATGGTTTTAAGATAGGGTTGATAGATCTCTAATTTTGTCTAAAAGGCTTTCAATTTTATTTTAAGGGTATGGTGTGAGTTATGAATCTAGGATCAAAGATTTATAAGTCATTAGAGGACCATACTATTATATCTTTGTATTTGGTTAGTAATTCTTTGAATCTTTTGTTTTTTATGCTTATACAAGCTGTACCAATATTGACTAGTTGAAGTTGACTTTGAGATATAAGGTCAACTACATTATAATATTTCCTATTTACTTTGGGAATCTTGACAGCCCTAGGTAGTTCATCTTGATCAAATAGTCTCTCTAAGGCAATCATGCCTTTGGGGATTTTATTTTATTTCAAATGAATGACTTGTCCATCAAGTCTACTATCCTCCTCATCAAGAGTATTTTCATTGACCTCATCTATGACATGAGACTCAAATACTCCCAAGATAGTCATTAATTCTATGATTTGTTGATCATCACTAAATACTTGCAAGTGGTTAACATTATCAGGGACTGAGGGGCATGGGATCAACTCAACACTAAGGTTTTGGGAATATTGATCGAGCATAAGGTTGGTTGTAACTAAAGCTAGCTCATCAACATCTTTGTTCTCTTCCCTAGGGATGTAAATAATGTTAAAATCATTAAAATACTTAAGCAAATCCCAGATTCTAAACTTATATCTCTTAAGGTATGACAATTTGCATTGGTATTTACTTTTAAATTGGTTAACTACTAGCTTTGAGTCACCATATACTAGTAGTTATTTGACATTATATTTGATGACAAATTTTAATCCTAATATTAAAGATTCATACTCTATATGATTTTTAGTACAAAGAAACTGAAGTCTATAAGTATCATGACATTCTTTACCAATATGATTGGTTAGAATAATACCTACTCTAGATCTATACTTACACCTAGCACCATCAAAATGTAACTTCTATATTCCATGTATAGCATGAGAAATTTTAGGGCCACATACCTTAGGGGTTTCAAGATTGTAGACACCTAAATCTTATTTAACCATGTTAATTATTTCATTCATAATATTATACTTGATGATCATGTGTTTCATTTTGGGCTTCCTCTCAATTATGATCTTATTGGGAACTCCCTTCCATGACAAACACATATGTGAACAATCAATGGGAATATAACCATTCAACATTCTATTCCAATCGCTACTCAATAACATCCCATAAGCATTAGGGATTTTACCACTTGGATATCAATGAATTATTAGATCCTAGGCTCTAAGGTAATCTACATGTGAACATTTAGAAAATCACCAATCAATTCAACTCTTGATTTATCTAATTGAGTTACAACTCTATTAGAATTAATTAGAGTCAAACCAAGTCATTCATAAATACTTTCAGGCATGATACTTGTAGATGCACCAGAATCTAACAAACAATTATCAAATTCTTACCAAATATCTTAACTATCAACAAGAAAGGAGGAACATCTACTTTGTTCTTGTGTATTGCCACATTTGCATGTATAGTCTTTTGTGGTTTGGTTGGTTTCTTAAACAAAGACTCCAACAACAAGTCCCTTTGCTTGGTAATCTAGGTTAACTCATGCAAAGTAATGTTATATTTGATCTTGTTCATGTCTTCAACTATATTATATCTATTCTTATTAGAAGAATTAGATACATCAGTACTATTTCTATAAGTATTACCCTTAGGATGCTCTACATTTTTATCTAATGTAGTATCAGGAGGAGTTTTAAATTTATTTGGTGGATTTGAAGTAGTCAAAGGTTGAACTTTTGCTCTATTCCTAAGAGGATAAGTCTTCCTCAGAAATTGCTAAAAACCATGAATCTTTTTAGGAATATCCTCAAGCTCATTTTCATCTTGGAATGGAAACTCAAATGTCTCCACCATGAGAGTTGAATTAGATGACCTTGAAGACCCAAATGTACCTACATCACAATATTTATTAGGGATAACTTCAAAAGCATCTAACTCTTCTTGAAAATCCTCAAAATCATTACATAATTTAATATAGTCTACTTCACCATACTTTGAAGTGTAGTGAACCCTATACTAATCAGGTATAGAAACAATAGTAAGATTTATATCAAGAATTTTTTTTTAGCATATGAGTCCTTATTCTTATTGTTGTAACTATAATTTAGAACCCTATTAGTGGGTCTATTTAACCTTTGAAAAGATAAATTCTTTCTAGAGATTTCCCCAGTATTACCTACCTTCTTTTGAAATTGAAAGAAGTTACTGCTAGGTTTTTGAACCATCTTGAGGATAGAGTCATTCTCATTCCTTGGTGCCTCATAATTATAGACTTGAGAATTATTATTAGCTATGGGAATTAAGGATTTTTGATTTTGTGTATGAGATCCACTAGCAACATTGTTCAAGAATCCTAAGTTTTCACTAGGATGGGCATGACTTAAGGGTAATAGGTTCAGAATTAGAAGTTAATTTAGAGCTAGCATATTTTGATTGGCATTGGGTATGACATTAATAATAGGAAAATTTGGATTAACATTAGGAAAGGAATATGCCATTTGACCCTGGGGTTACATCTGGTCATTAATGACCATTACTTTAGAATAAGCTAAGGCTAATGTATTCATGGGTCCAATAAATCTCTTTATAAACATAGAAGTCATAGGATCCATATCATTTTTGTAGATTTATAAATCCAAATATTCATTGGATCTATAAGGAGCTATGGTTATATTGGACATCTTCTAGAATCTAGCATTAAAGGCTCTTATGGGTTCATTTACATTTCTTTTGACTATGGTGAATTGTTGGTACATGATATAAGGACAAATGATTTTACCGAATTGATCAATGAAAACATTTTAAAAATCATTCCAACTATTTATGTAATTTTTAGAGAGGTTGAGAAACCTTTCATATGCAGCATCTTTGAAATTAAATGGAAATAATCCACATGCTACATCTTCATGAGTTACATTTAAAAGTCTTAAAGCAGATTTGAAGCTTTTGATGTGTTATTGAGTAGTTACAAAAACATTAATACTAAAAGCAGGAAAATATTTTTTAGGATTACAAGAAATTTCATGTATCACACCTAATACATTGATAGAATAACTATGTATCCAATCCACATCTTGATAGGGATTGAACACAGGATCACCCTAAACTAGTGAAGTTGGCAGAAACTTTGAAAGTCTACGCTTACCTTTGTCTCACCTAGCTCTCATATAAACTTCTAATGAAAGAAGGGGTTCTCTTGTCTCTAAACATGAACTTGTCGTTATCCTTGGAAATTATAGCTTCTAAGCCTTGAATACTATTTAAAATATGATGTTTAAACCTTATCTTTGTAATGATCAAACTTGCACATTAAGCAAATTTTACATTAATTTATATAAAAAATGATAAAGGACATCAGTATTTAAATAAATTATCTCAAATATGTATCCAAACACATAAATATGAGTGATTTTTACATGTCTAAACTCAAATAATCTTGAATTTTCAAAGGATTAGTCTATATTTGAACAAAACAACTACTACTAACCTCAAATTCATTGAATTCATAAAGCTTAGGCTATCTTTACCAGAATATTGCATGAACCTCCACTGAATGCCTATTTTTTTTAAAATAAGCACAAATACTAGTCCAAAACCATGAAGATCAATGATCTTTACACAATTACACACAATTATGCAAAAAATACATTGATCTTTGATCAAAATACACCAAAATTAACAAATATACTATAAATATACAAGAATTTAACTAGATCCCTCCTTCTAGCACCAGTGAAGCCTACCCTATTGATGCCTAAATATGTATCACAAGGTGCTTAGAGTGTTTAAGAAACACTTCTCATTTTTTAATTCTATGAATTCAATGCATGAGTTACAGGTTGTGATAATAATGTTATCCTATGGTGGAATAGAGGAAAAGCAAATGAATTATTTCACAAATTTATATTAGTTGGTGAGCCACTATGGCCTATAGTTAATCTATTAATTTGAAGAGGATCAATGATAATTAGAGTGAATTATGATCAAACCTAAATATAAAGCTAGATTACCATGAATATTTACAATAGAGTTAATCTAAGGTGAATTTATATAAAAAAAGGAAAAGGGTAAGGTAGAGAAGAAATATGTTGTTGATCTTCATTACAGATAATATAACAATTTCAAATTTCACCCAGACATACACTTAACCAACATATGACATGAAGTAGCATAAGCTCAAATCCCATCACACATCAGACAAATATCTAAGGAATGTGAAAATAATGCAAATAAAAACTAGGTTCACTTTAAAGCTTTACTCCTAAAAGTAAATATCATGAGCACATCTACAAGAAGCACAAAGAAAATGAAATAAACCTAATAACTTTCAATCAATATACCATCAGCCCAAATTGACAACTCTACATTTAAAAGGTGTACTTATAGAATTTATAAGAACCATTCAAATCTAAAATTTAGATAAAACAAGTGAGAGAGAAGCCATTATAGAAAAATACACGAGTAAACATGGACAAACTTTGCATAACTCCTTGCTTATATTAATTTCTCAAAAGTTTACAAACGGTTTTTGTCTAAAAAACTCCCTCCTTTTACAATAGACAATACTTATTTATATAGAAAATTCATGAGGTATACTAGTCATTCATCTCAAATTACACTAGTACAAGTGTTAGGGATAATTTTCCCTTTTACAATGTTCTAGAATACAATAGACACTTCCTGATGGATTGACCTATAGGCAATGTACTTTAAAAGTTGCACATGCCTTTATAAAAAAATATTCTATTTTTAAAAATATACAATGTCTCTATATAATAGAATATCCTAAGTCAACTGGCTTAAATTTTAGACTCTTGTGCTACTATAGTATTTTATGTTCCCTATAGGATCTTCATCCTATAATGTTTCTTATTAATAAGATGGAGGTCAATAATAGGTCTCATGAAAATATCCTTTTCTTGATCTTCTAGGCTCCTTAGATCCTCTTCATCTCTTTCCAATGCTTGTTTGATGCTTCTACATCTCTTATCTTCTCCTTAGATGATAAAATAAAGCTCATGTTCTTCTTGTTATCATCCCTTGTCCTTGATTCCTCACCTCTTGCATGAATTGAGTAGTTCTATGATTGAAATCCTAATCAAAGATAAGGCCTAGTGGATTAAGTGTGGTGGGCTCTTTGATCAGGCTATCAAATATGTGTAACATCTTATCTTCCTTCTATTTGAGGTCCTTAGAAATGTCCTCCATTTTCTTGGACCAGTTATTCAAGGCCTTGATCTATCCACTAATATAGCCATAGACATATTTAGGTGGGTTATGTCAAATGTTATAAACTCAGGTATTTGATTCTTCGTCAAGGCTTTGATCAAATATTTCACTTGATGGCTTTAATACTACCATTGGCCAACTTGGATTGTAGCCATGGTAATTTTTTTATTCACTACATCTTGTCTAGACCTAACTAATTTTAGGGAACTAAAAAAATTAGTCATGGTTTCCTCAAATTATTTGAACTTGTCTTCTGAGATTGACAAGATAACTTGCTTTTCTAGGTTCTCCGTCTATTACTTCACACCTTTGAGGGAAGCTTATAATTATATTACCTATGCTTGGGCTAATTTAGGCATGTTATATTTAAATATTAGGTTCTCACTTGGATTTTGTCTTGTTATTAGAGTTAAACTAGTGAATGACTCCACCTTCTGATAGGTGATCTCTTCACCCCCTATCATGACTTTCTTTCTTATGAATCTTTGCAAAATGGAAGTTGTTGGGTTATATTCACACCAACTGAAGATTGTGTAACCTTTGGATCTAATGTCTCTATTTGTGCTCCACATAAATCTCCTAGAGTAGCCATCCTTTTCTCTTTTTCCTCTTATAAGGCCACAATCCATGACTTGAGTTCTTCATGCAAAGGTATGTTGATGTCTTGCATCATAGCCCAAGGATGATGCCTAGTAGGCACTTTCTATAATTTACCATAGATGAACCATTCGAAAATGGTTGGACCATGAATCAAGTTCTCTTCACTAAATAAATTTACTTTGCTCAAGGGATGAGTGAAAGTTACTTTAGGTTTCTTGGGCCTTGTGTTTTTAACAATGGAAAATTCATTTGTTAATATTTAGAGGGGTGGTAACAAGAACTAAATCTAATACTTCCTTAATATTTTCCTCATTTACTTCCTTCATTTATGCCTCTTCCTCATCAAACTCATAGGCACTGGATAACTTTTTCAAAGAATCTTCAATTGGATTCACAAGGTCTAATGTTACCATGTGAATTTCCTCAACTGGTAATCCTTATTCTACTACCTTGGTTGAAGATGATGCTATCTCATTAGGCCTTCCTTCTTATGGCCTTTGTTCACTCTATGTTTCATATTTGGACTCTACATAGGAATGAGTTGGTGGAGGTCTAGTAGGTGTATTTCTCAGTAAATGGTATTGCCTTAGCCCTAACTGCCATTTATCATCACTTCCTTTTTGATCCCTTAACATCCTAGCATGTAGATTGATGTTGTATTTATTTAATCTCCCATTAACCTCAAAGGATGGAGATGCCTTTGTGTACCTTAGGTGAAAAGGACTAGGGTGGTTTTCATATGGCACATTTATTCCTTTTACTTTCAAGTGTTCCTTAACTTTCCCCTAGGGATCCCACTGCCTAAAATCAACAACTTGTAAATATAAGGAGTTCATATGTTTAGAAGAAGCCTCAATATAGTCCCATTATGTAAAAATAGTCGTACTAATGGTTATGGGGAGGGTGGAAAGCATTCCCTTCCTTTTTATTTTGCATAAACCATTTATTCAATTGAATATTTGATAGGCTACTTTTTATTCTACTAGCTTAATTGGTGCATAGATAGGTAGTTTGAGTGGGGTGCATTTTGTCCCTTCAATCTTAATGATGTTATAGTCTAGATATAGCCATATATCCCACATAGCTTCAATAGTCTTCTTTATTAGATGGTTGATACTCATCATTGGGATCCCTATGATGGCCTCACTAATAGTTGGGTAAACACAATCACCTAATAAATTTGATGTGGTCCTTGTATGTGAATATGTGTAGCTTTGAATACTATTCATAAATTGTTTGTGTCCCATCAGGTGACCATTACCTAAGGTTAGGATTTTTTAATATCAAGATGGGCATCTAACAGGTATGACATGATGTAAAATTGAGTCCTAGTATTTTTCCTGATTGCAAAAAATTGTCTACTCAAAAGCGTGTTAATGACCTCACCTAAGGGAGGGGTGAGCTATTTCTCAATTATGAAATAGATTAAGGGGACCAAAATTTTATCACATATGTGGTGGTTGGATTCCCACATAACCTATTCATCATTTTCATGATCATCCTAATCCTAAGTCTAAATTGGCTAATGGGGATGTTGTTATTAAAGTCATAAAATACTTGATTCCTAGAATATAGCCATAGGGAAATGATGCTCTTCAGATCTTTTTCTTTGGACTAATTGTTAATTATGGCTAGGTCCACTTGGGGTTTAGTCAATTTGTAGTAATTTTAAAAAGCTATGGGATAAATGTAGGAAATATTTCTAAAACTACGTTCATGCACTATCATACCCTTATCTATTTTACCATCCTTAAAAATAGGAAGAAGAATGTCGATACAATGAAGTGCCTCAAGTTTTATTGCTACATAATATAGGCCTATCATCTAGATGGAAACTATGTTGTAGTATCTTTGTTTTTTAGACACATTCTCCTCCTCCTCCCTGGTAATGGCAGGTTGTTCTTCGATGGTCCAAAAAATCTTAGACCAATTGTTTTCTCTTGTGTTTAGAGATATTGCATCAAATTGTGTGTACTTTAAAATCCACCCTTTTGCATTTGAATTCAAATAGAACTCCACATGATGCTTGGAAACACATTTTTGAGCTACGATGGCCATGACCTTGTTAAATTACTCACTAGTGGTTTACACTTCTATTTTAGATTGAATTATTCTCACATAGATGATAATTCAACTTCCCTTGGCTTGATTATAATAAGCATAAGGTTGAATTAAGGTTCTCATACTTGCTAGGGATTTTTTGAAGGTTTTTACAGTGCATTAGTGGTGGTAAATATTCAAACCAATAGATATTTGTGCCTTAGATTTTATTTAGATCATCTATTTATACCTTTGCTTTATTATGGGTCCATAAAATATCTCAAATTGACTTGTCTAGATTATGTGGCTATACCATGGCATCTCCATAGCTTGCTGCTCATCAACATTTGAAATATGACTATTTATTATTTTTAACATGTGTCAATATTTCATTGGTTCTGGTTCCTTTGAAAGGTCCACCTTTACCTCACACCATTGATCTTGATCCAATAAGATGAATGTTATTGGTCAATGTTTGTGTTTGGCATCTGAGATCATGCCACTTGGTAATCTTGTGGGATTTTTGCACTCTTCACTATCAATCTCTATTGGGCTAGTACACTTTCACCATGCGGTAAACTTTGGTCTGAGTTTCTTTGAATATTTAGCTCTCATATCACATCATAATATCTTTGTTACATGGATTAACATAAACCATTGATCTTGATCTGGGAGATCAAATGCCATTGGCTACTTTTGGTACTATTTAGTATATTTATGACATGTGTCATTACCACATTCATTCTAATATATATTTAAGTCTTGACTTAATATGCATCATGGATTGAAATGTGTATGTTTCTCTGCATACTATCGATCATCAGAACATGCTCGAGCTTTAATC
Organism: Torreya grandis; assembly: GCA_037957365.1. Lineage (NCBI taxonomy): Eukaryota > Viridiplantae > Streptophyta > Pinopsida > Cupressales > Taxaceae > Torreya > Torreya grandis. The sequence continues at coordinate 1,348,117 of JARHVA010005003.1, forward strand.
TAGGGGCTGTGGCTTAACTTTTTGACTCCCCACAAGCTTGAAACTTGGCACTTCTATGCTTATCTTGAGTCTTTTCACTTTTCAACTTTGATCTTCTATTGTTATATCTTCTCCATCTGATCAAACATGCATCATATATTATGATCTAAGGGGTCAAGCGTGATTGGTTCTTGCATATAGTGAAAATACTTAAGTCAAAGCTCAAGGAACATATATAGCTTAATCTAAAGTCTTAAATTTAATGTTTTCATTCGTATTCATAAATATGAATAAATCTTTAGGCTAAAGTCTTAGATATATTTAAATCATATTAAAGTGACCTCATAAATAATAAAATAGTCTTGGCATAAGGTTTTAGCCTAAGTTTTTATGTGTATTAATAAATATAATTAAAACCTTAGCATAAGGTTGTAGGCTAAGTCTAGGACATAATAGAAGGGACCATGTGCTTAGTTAGACCATGCGAAGATAAAAGAAAATAAAGGGGGGCTTGGGGCATAAAGAACTTAGGATAAGGATTTTTAACTAAGGTTTTGGTTGTGTTTATAAACATGACTAAAACCTTACAAAAAATATAAACTAAGTCAAAGTTAAAGTGTTCATGTGAAAATTTAAATAAAAGTTCCCACCAAATTTCAAATCTAATGAACCTTTATAAATTTGAGTCCTTTTCAACAAAGACCTAGGCTAATGTAAATTAAACTAGGGTCTTACATGCTTTTAAACATGGATTAAATTAGTCAATTTATAGGCCAAAGTCTAGTAAAATATCAAATTAACACTTTAGAACACATAACCCAAACATTGTCCACTACAAATAGACTCAATTAAATCTATAATGTGAAACATAAAGATCAGATGTTAGAAACATTAGATGATTTAAAACAAGAATCATGTGTAAATATGCTAATCCAACCATGGTGTGGATGATATTCAAATAAATATAATGTGAACACAAGATAATGGCAATTTGATCAAGGGGAATTTTCCATTTAAAGCACAAATTTGGAAAACTTGAAATAAGGGTGCCCATTTTTTAGGAATGGGGGTATGTTGACCTCAACACTACCAAACAGTCCACTTCTAAATATTGGGTTTTATAAATAGTCCTTTAAATATTCTAATGAGGTAATAATAGTTACAATGTTTAATTAATCAGTGTGTAATCCATCCTATTACATCTCCAAGTGTTATCTTATAGTTTTAATCCTTGATAAATATGGTTCATTAATAATTTGTGTTGATTATATATCACTTAATAAAATAACCATCAAGATAGGTACCCTCTTCCATGGATTTATGATCTTATAGATCAACTTCAGCATGCCAAGTATTTTACTAAGCTTGATTTTTAATATGTGTATCACAAGTGAGAATTAAAGAAGAGGACATATGGAAAACAACATTCAAGACAAGGTAAGGGTTGTATGAATGATTAGGTCTACCTTTTGGGCTATGTAATGCACCAGATACCTTCATGCAGTTGATGAATAAGATAATGAGGCCATTTAATGATTCCTTTGTCATTTTATATTTAGATGAAATTAATATTTTTATTAGAAATTTTGATGAGCTTGTTGATCATTTGAAATAAGTTTTTAATTTTTTGAAGAAAAAAATAGTGTTTAATGAGAATAAATGTGAATGTTATCACACTAAATTGCACCCTAGTGAAGGTTATTCAAGCCTTCTCATTTAGGTGATAGAATGGAGACACTTCTAGGCTTTGGGTGGCCTAATCAATGAGGTGAATCTCTAGATATGGCTAACTCCCTTGATGTATCACCTAGAATCACTACTAAACCTATTGATTACTAGGAAGAGGGAGAGAAATGACTAAAATAAGTAAATAAGAGGTGATGCACCAAACTTAACACCCTCCACTTCTATATACTACACTAATAACATGAACAAGGACTAAAATCTATTACACAAACTCAACATGAGTCTCCAAGCATCGGTATTTCAATATGAAGGTGAATATCAAGATAATAACCAAGAGGAGATGATCAAGAAGTCTCATAAAATAAACTAATGAATCAATATCCACACTTATTAAATGTAATACATTGTACTACACTCCATATGACCTTATAAGATAACTAACAACCTAAAATTAGGTAATGAGATAATATAAATGAAATAGAGGTATGATACTACTACTAACATTCATCAAATTATCATGAAGCATTTACTAATTACAGTATTGAGAAGGTTGGAAATCACCTTATATTCATCTCAAAGGTAAATTATAATTGTTATTTGAGCAGGGATTCTCCATACTCAAGATGAGGATCCATACAATGGCCTTCAAGGTAGTATTTTTAATAAGAATGAGGGAAGAGAGAGAGGAACATAGATAATCAATGATGACTATCATCTTATGATGAAACAAGCTATAAATAAGAAAGTCTACAAGTAGGTAGGTCTATAAAATCTCTTCAACATGTGTCATCTTGGTATGATCTTATTCTTAATTAAGGTGGTGTAAAGTGACTCTTTACCTTCCCCTGACTCATCTCACTTCATTTGAAACTTCCCTTTCTTGGTGATTCTTTGAGTTATAACTCCACACTTGTCTCTGTTTCCTCTAGGGTCCTTTAACAACTTTGTAATTATCACATGGTGATGTTCATTCCTCTTGGATATGTAACATACATCTCCTCCATCTTCATGACACTTTGTTTATATTTTAGAAACTCCCATTTTTATTAGGATTGTACTAGGAATATATAACTACCATAGAATCTCTTAACACATGATTTATCATTCAAACACACATAAATTGATGTTGTATTCTTATTAGGAGATATGAAGAGAATATTCAGCTTGGAATAAGCTTGAAAATTTTATAAAATAATTTTATATACCTTGGAATGGCTTTACAATAAATAAAAAGTGTCTGTAATATAAACTCCATCAATGCATGAGAGAGTTACTTCATTTGACCTGTTTTGTTACCTAAACACTTGTTTAAAAGAATATATAGACACCATGATAGTATTTATAATGGCTTGGGATGCATCATAATACCTCTTCTTAGGATTATAAATTTTTCCAATTGGTTTAGAGGCCCGTACATAGTCAAAGCCTAAAAATAGGCTTGTAACAAGATTTTCAAGGCCATTTTTTATACTTTTTCTTCTCATGAATTCCAATTAATTAGATACAAGGTACTTAATAGAGGTAAATTTTTTACTAATGTTTTTAGGGTTAATTTAATTCATTATAGGCAATTAAATACACATAATCATTGGGTTCATTTCAAGGTTCTAGGAGAGTTTAGATTGTCTGACCTTGTTAAAAATTATACAGAAAGTTGATGGGCTAAAATTATGAATAAAGCCACTAATTTGGAGTATTGGAACCATATTAATAACTATTAGATGCATTTTTTCCCATGAAAAAAGACAATTTTCTTTTGAGCATTCCAAACTACCTTCTTGAGTTTGTGCAAACTGTGTGATGAGGTCAAGAGAGGTATTTGAGAAAAAAAAGCTTTCAATTGATAGTTTTTTTCTTGGAAATGGTTGAATAAATTTTAGGTTTCAATTTTTTTATTCAATCCATTTGAAATCTCAAAATACCTAAAACTTTATTTGTCCTATAATGAGGGTTTTTAGGTAGCCCTACCATTTTGGCCCTAAAGGTCTCTTCTAGTGACTTTATTCTATCTCTAAGGTTATTATTTACTATAATAATCTTAATTAATGTTTCCCATAATTTTTAATACCCTTAAATATTCAAATTCAAGCCAAAACCTCCATGTTTTCCTTGTATTTGCACCTTCAACCCCGTAGGCTCTCCACTAGGTTTATCACTTGTTTAGACTTAAGAATGCATATTATTGAGTGATTGCTTCTCATAATTAGGGTTATAAACACTTTAAAACACTATAAATATATATATTTAAATAAATCTCACACTTTAAACCACCTTCAAATATTTTAATCAATCTAAACAATATCCCTTTTCTTCATGTTTATGACAAACTTCCCCTTGGTTGTAGGTGCACTTTTTGGGATTTGATTTTACACATCTATATGAACATTATTTATTATTTCAATAAGTCCAATATTTTTAAGACCCTATACCAAACTTTACTTCACCCTAAAATATAATTCACTCCTCAAATCTACTCAAAACTTGTACACTTTCCTTTTATTTGTATTTGCAAACCTATGGATGCATGTTTCTAGCTTGGTATCAAGCAGAATTGCTTAGGAAGGAATTAGTGTTGAGCTCACCAATATTTTAAAGGTTATCTAAGGTATGATAGGTCATATATAGTCACAAATAACCAATTTTGTCATTGGTTTGTTAATTTTTAAGCTTCCATGGCCATATTAGAAATTGACCCAGGACTGATGACCTCTTGCAAAGTAAGGGAAACATGAAGGTTATAACTACTTTTTAAACCCTTATCAATATTAATAATACTTTTTTTAGCCTCCTAAACCTTTTCCTCAACACCCAAATTTCCTCTTTAAGGTTATTATTTGTGCACAGGCATGTAGGCATCTATTTTGAATTTAAGCCACTTCTAACCTTGCCCCTAAGTTGATTTTATTACCAATTAGTTATTTAAAATACCTTCGGAATGTTTTTGGGTCATATTACCATTTTTATGACCTTTTAAAATGATAAACCATGCAGGTTAATCAAGAACATTCACCTCTAAGCTACCTACAAGTTTACATAGTCTACATGTATATGAGTGAACACTTGTGTTTTACCCCTTTTTGATATTAGTGAACTTGGAAAGACTACAGGGTTTTTGATTAAAGTTTAACCATAAAAATAGACTCATCAAATTTAATTAAGTATAAATACTTCCTTCAAGCTCTATTATCTTCTTGTTTATGCTTAAAACTTGTTTAAGAACCTCTTTCTTAATATCCCTCCTTGTATGTCACCTCACATTTCCTTCATGTATGCTTGGTATCTTCATTGAAAATGATTTAGGAGAGGCTATTTATATTTTTTTCAAGATATAAATTTCATTAATATTTGTGTCCAACCTTTTTCATGTTGAAAATACTTTAACCTTCTTAATAAACTCACCTAAACCTACAAATCTTGACAAAACACATTTCTTAATGTTAGCATATTTGGACCATGATTGCATGCATCTAACTTGATATTTTAGGAGATTATAGTACTCTATAATAATTCATTACACCTTTTATTTTCATCAAGGAATCCTCAAATTCACTGAAAGAAGGGAAAATTGTGTCAGTGGGGTTTTAGGAGGGTTTAAGTATAGCTAAACTTGTTAGTGATGGTTCATAGTGTATGCACCTAAATATACTTGACCTAATAATGTTATTAAAACTATGAATTTAACCCATAATCATATTCCTAGCAATTAAATAATATCATATTTACTATATAAAATTCCCTACATCTCATAAACCTTACCTTAGCCTTGGAATCAATTAATCACCCCATTAACCCACTTGACAATTTAAAATTCATATTTATTCACCTACCCATCTACCTAGCCTATTCCTAAGCTTTCTTAAATACCTAATCTTTAATCACCCATCTAATCCCTATCTTAATCCCTCACTAATCCCAATTAGTCCCTAAGGAGATTCTAGAATTCTCCAATTGTAGAATCTCCTCTAACTTAGCTCATCCTCTCTAGAAGCCTCTATTCTAGAGGTTTCTAAGGAATTTTAAATTCTTTGAAAATTCCTCCTCCCTTTATCCTCATGGTTTAATTTTGAATGAGATCCATTTATTTTCCCCCCTTGTCTTATATATACAAGCCACTCCTCCATGACCAACTTAACTTGAAAAGCCATAAGCCTCCACTGTACTTGCATTCTCATACATTATCAAAGCACTTTCATATCCTTGTCAAAGCCATAAAAAAGTCAAAATAATCCATTGAATCTATTTGGAAGCTTCACCAAATAATCCACAATACAAATCATTTTACACTAAAATTATATTAGAAATCTTGGAGAGGAGCTCCAAGGGACAAAAAGTTGGTAAGACCAACAAACATTGTTTGATCCCCATTTGGGCCTCCTTGATCTCTCCCATCTACATCCATGGCATTAGTAATCCCATTCCCATTCTATACATACTATACTGGGACTTTTCCTCTCCTCCTTCACCTTCTCCCTAGTCTCACATGTGCCTGTAATAGTCTCCACATATCCCCCCCTCCTCACTCTAGCTCTGCATCTCAACAAATTAATCAATCACCTTTGTGTCCACAACATGATGTAGAATGAGGGATACTAATGATGGTTTATTCATCTTACTCACTCATCATATCCCTCTTAAGATTCTCTTGTAGTTGTAACTTAGTCTTGACTCTCAAGAATTATCACCTCTTTTTCTCTTGACAAGTTCTCCTTTTCAATTAGATGCTCTTATTTTACCCTCTTTACAATAGATTCTCTTTCACAAATGAGGGGGTGGGATGTAAATATATCTCATTATATTGTTTGAATCTTGAGATGGTGTGTTTCTAACTTAGAATCTTGAAGTTATTTTTTGGGAGTTCTTGGGGAAAGGGGAGAGAATTTTGTATTAAGACATTTACTACTTTCTCCTTTTTATGATTTTGGATAGGCATGGGAGAAGGTTATTTCACAAGGATTGGCATGACATAATCATGGGTCATAGTCCAATAAGGTCTTCATTATGTAATAGTTTGAATTTATTGAGGAATAATGGGTGAAGGTTACATGGGTGTAGGCTTTTCTTAATGGTGTGTTGTAACTTGGGGCTAGATTTAGAGCAAAAGAAGGTTGACTTGGAGTAGGAGAGAGAAGATGAGAATAGTGATATTGATTTTGATTCCTTTATTTAAGCACTAACCTACTATCCATACACTGAATCAAACCTATTATTTCTAGCACGTCCATTAATTAACATTGGTTGATTCTTTCTCTCAATAATCTCCCCACTCAAAACTTAGTCAAATGCACTAAGTCAATCATCATTTGAATGCTTTCATTCTAAGTAGAAGTATGGAAAATTAGACCAAATTAATTTTCTCTATTGATCTCTTTCATTTTCCCTTCAATGTATAAAATGGTTTGTTTAAAGCTTGAGAAGGATTGAGTAGGAATGTGACTATGCTAACTACGTGTAGAATAGTTTTGGCAAGGATGGACATAGGGATAAGTGTGATGAAAAATAGGCTGAGTTAGGGGTGGGGAGGGACCATATAAGAAATTTTGATAATGTTTATATGTTATTATTTGAGGTCCACCTAGGGTAAATCCCATGAATTTCATTAGTTTGATATAAAGAATATGAAGGCATAGACTATGCATTTTGACCAAATGAATGATGAAAAATATATACCAATTTTATAATTTCTAGGTACTTAGGCTACTTAAACCCCCATTATATTAGTTCACTTAAATTTACCATTGATGTTTGAATTCATGCCTCCAAAGTTTTGTGTATTGAAGATCAACATCAAAAACTCTTAAATGGATGAAAATCCTTATCCTACTAGGTGTGATAGAACTATTAACATGCTAAATTTCACCCACGAGAAGGTTATTCAAACCTTCTCACTAATATAATAGCCTAGAGTGATCCAAAGGATATTTTTTAGATGTTATTTGGTTTTTATTTAAATGTGGTACATTGTGTAGAGATCATCAAGAGCTTACTAGAAACTATTGGAATGTGAAAAAATGGACATCGTATGCTCTAGTTATCATTGGTTAAAGTTTGGTCAATAAGCTGTCAAATCTAGTCACACTATAAAAATTAAGTCTTAGAAAATTTCTGAAGTAGTTCCATGGTGTAGAATTTGTCACAAGATTTTTGATGCATTTTGAATGTACCAATTTTGAGTCCATATGTGAAATTTATGGCCAGTCAAAATTGTGGTCAACCCTGGTAAAAGTGATGGCATGGCAACATGGACCAATTAAATGATGGCACATGGACAAATTAGCATGGGGACATGTGGGAAAAATTTGTAGGTGACACATGGCATAGACTATTCAAAATGTGGAAAATTTAAATAAATAAATAATTAATTATTTCCCTCTATCCCACATATGAGCCTTATTTAAAGGCATAGATAATGGTGAATCCCATATATATGGGAATAAGTGGGGGATAATGTCAAATCTCACAAAATATTGTAAAGGGATTACTATCCAAAACTCAAAAAAGTGGACCCTCCAAAAAGTATATAAAGGGGGTGGAGGTTCATTTGAGGAAGAAGAACTTGATTGGAATTCTAGGAATTCACACTTAAGCCACTCAGAGCCTAATTCATGCAAAGGCATTCAAGATTAATTCAAATTTGCAAGCCTTAAGTGAGATTATGAAGGCATTCCAAGTGTATTAAAATATATTTATATTTTATTACTATTATTATTACTTTATAATGGCTTATAAAGCCTAATTCTAGTGTTTATTACTTGAAGCTCAGAAAAAAAAGCAAAGGATGTTTTGGAGCATTAGAGGAACATTATATGGGACTACAAAAGCTCTGATTCTCTATTACTTGCAAGAGTGTTAATAATACAAGTATTGTAATAATATATCTCTATTGGAGGAGATAACACTACTTGAAGGCCATGAAATAAGATCATTTTATAGAGCCTATTACTGATAGCTATTCTAACTTAGCTATGTGTAGAGGCTCTTAGAGGTCGTGCAATAGAAGAGATGCAACAGGAATGTGTGATGCAGGGAGGCCATGCTAGAAAATTGTACAAGCCTTCCAAGACCACTCTAGGTCTCTACAAGACTGATTAGCATTTGAGTTTGTGATGGATTCATTATATTTTTGTAAGTTTTAAATTTATACTTGAAAATGGATTTTTATAATGAATTGGTTATTATTTAGAGAACCCAGAGACATAGGCATCTACCAAAATCTGTTATCACTCATCTATAGTGTTAATTATTACTTGCATTATATTATTTTAAGTTGATTATATTATTGGAGATGAATTTTGGCATTAAAAATAATCCATCTATAAGGATTTAATATGTAAAATTTTTAAAGTAGAAATATACTTATTTATGGATCAAATTGGTATTACAGTAGCTTAAATGCTAGATTTACTTCAAATTGTGTAGCCTATTGATATTTATTTCAATTACTTGCTGAAATTTTGGACTTTATTAATATTCTAGTGCATTGTGCAATTGTTGGAGATACCAAGTTGTTTGCAGGATTAGAAAACCATGGCAAAGCCTTGAAGCATGAAAGGCTTGAAGAGCTCAAAGCATTCAAATGGCAGATCCAGGATGAGAATACTTTCCTGAGATCCAAGTTTCACTTCTTATAAGAGGAGGTTAAATTCTTGAAAGTTTATTTTGTAAACCAAGGATGAGCTCTTGGCATAGTTACAGAGTGGTGAATAGAAGAAGGATTTTCCTTTCATATCAAATGTAGAATCCATGACAGATAAATTCATTATAAGTTTATCACCATATTTTTCTTCCTCCCATTTAGATTTAGATTTAGGTAATGATGATTTTGGTTTATTCTAAAAACACACTAAAGTCATTGAATATCAATTAATATTTAAAATGGATATGATGGAAAAGGCATGGTAAGAATGGATAAGCTTTGATTAACCCAATATAGGTAGAGCATCATCCTCATTTCTTAGGTTTGGGTTATACTAGTGTAGAGATGGAAACTGGAGAGAGTCCTAGAACTATTGAAGGAAGACAAGCTTCTAACTGCCAAGTGTTCATGCCACTAGCTTGTTGAATTCTTCCATGAAGAGGAATGTGACACAATCATGGGGTGATGAGAAAGTGTGTAAAATAGTATAGAAAAGAGGTCATGAATACCACCTCCTCGTACTTACACAAAATCATAGCACTAAACATAATGGTATTTTAAAACTTCTAATATTCTCTTTCAATTTAAAATAATATGGTTATGACATACAAAAAAATGTGGAATGCTTTCCATGCATGTTTTGTGGGTTAAGTAATCATTTTGTGGCTAATTATTATAAGAGGAAATATTTTATGAATAATGTGTTTCCTTTTGTGAAAACCAAGGTAGGTGTTAAATACCATCTATCATTTAGAGGCAAGAAATGAAAAATGTGATTACTCCATCCAACAAGAATGCCAAGAAGAACTTTTGCACTCATTGTCATGTGAATGGCATTAAGTTGAGTAGTGTTGGAGACTTCATCCATCTCAAAATAGTAAGATGAAGATGAATACAGACCTATTGTAAATGTAAATGAAGTTCATAATCCACCACTAGTTGATGAGTTAACCCATGTATCTACTGAGGAAATAAACCACCTAAATGGGATAATTCGATAAAATGGGTTGGTAAGAAGTTCCTTAATTTTATGTTTACATAAGTGGAATTATAGATTAGCTTGCAAATTTTTCAAAGGATGTTTGGTATATATGATGATTTATGAAAGGAAAATTAGCCCATGTTTCAACTTTGAAATATTTTTTGAGTAAACCAGATGAGGAGAATCTTGTGATAGGTTTATCATGCTTGATTTTTCTCACATTTTAATTAACTCCATTATGAAGTTGACATCAGTTTATGTAGGTTATTTGGGACATGTTCAATGTACCTACTTGATACTTGTAATTGAATTAGCTATTTTTATGAAATTACATCTAATGATAGAATGTGTACGATGTAGTTCAAGAACCATACATGGGTAGCATTTTGTTTGCAATTATACTAGGTGATATTTGTAGTTATGAGTTGTTTACCATTTGGGAATGAAACAAATGGCATAGATAAATTCTGTTATCCCTATGCTATATAAGATAGTTTATTCACTGGTAGATCACCAAATTAGTCAGACACTTGTCTCTTTGACATTGAGATGTCTTTTTCAAACTGATCATTTTGTGTGATGTTGTGTTTGTAGTGAATTGATAACTTTCCTAGGAAATAAATGGCATAGCTTGCCCATATCAGAAAAGTAGTTTAAGAGACCATAGAGATCTTCATGAGGCATTGTAAAAAACCAAATCCAATATTGGGAGAATGAATATTTCAGCTTTAGTGGAACAAAAGCCTTCTTAGTAGGGAGGCATGATTCAAATAATATTTTTAGATGTTCCTTGGTTTAATTTAAATGTGTATCCATTGTGTAGATATCATCAAGAGATTTTGGCTACTGTTAGAATGAAAAAAATGGACATCATATGCTCTAGTTATCATTGGTCAAAGTTTGGTCAAAAAGGTGGTTAAAGCTGGTCAAAACTAGAAAAATTAATAGTCTTAGAAAATTTCTAAACTAGCTCCATGGTGTAGAAATTGTTACAATATTTTTGATGCATTTTTAACATACCAATTTTGAGTCCATATGTGAAAGTTATGGCTAGTTAAATTGTGGTCTAACCTGGTAAAAGTGATGGCATGGCAAACATGGACAATTAAGTGATGGCACATGGACAAATTAGCATGGGACATGTAGAAAAATTGTAGGTGACACATGCATAGAATATTTCAAAATGTGGAACATTTAAATAAATAAGTTATTATTTCTCTCCATCCCACATATGAGCCTTATTTAAAGGCATAGATAATGGGTGAATCCTCAGTATATATGGGATAAGTGGGGGGATAATTTTAAATCCCATAAATATTGTAAAGGGATTATTATCAAAAACCTCAAAAAGTGGACCCTCCATAGTATATAAAGGTGGTGGAGGTTCATTTGAGGAGAAGAACTTGATTGGAATTCTAGGAATTCACACTCAAGCCACTCAAGCCTAATTCATGCAAAGGCATTTGAGCTTAAT
>JARHVA010005004.1:0-57500 GCA_037957365.1 Torreya grandis
ACAAAGAATTCAATCAACTTGGGTTGGGGTATAGAGGATAGTTGGTTTATCAAACTTCTTCAATGGGATATGAAGTCAGTAATGGATTCATCATCAAATTGCCAAATAGAGTAAAGATTAGTGATGGAGACTTTCTTAGAGATGTTTATGGAAAAGTGATCTAAGAAATTCTAAGCTAGTTGTGAGAAAAATAAAAGAGGGATTGATTTATAATAGCACTATACCAATCTAGTGGCAAACCTGATAGAGGACATGGGAAAGTTATGAAGGAGATCATCATTGTAGGCAATCATATAACATGAATGCCTAAATGCTCTTAGGTGTTGTTGAGGGGTCCTCCTTACTCTAAAAATTTGAGAACTTTAGAAGTTACCATTGAGGAGGATATGGTCTAATGGGGATGGATGAGTGAATTGGTTCATTATAGATTTGGTCATATGATAAAATATTATGAGCTTTAGAAATGGATGACTCCAAAGTAGTCATTTTGTCCATTGACATTTTGATAAAGTTAGTTTGGGGTTGTGCACCCCCATAGTTATAAGGTAGGGTATGTTGGGTTTGGGTAGGTGTCACATATGTATAGTTAGTGAGGGGTTGAGAGGATGCCACATATTGGTATGTGGATATGGGTGGTTGGGATGATGCCACATATGAATATGCAGAGATAGGTGGTTGGGTATAAGGTATAGGTACATACACTTGTGGGTTAGGGATGTAGCTTGAGTTTGGTATAATGTGCACCTATTGAGACATTAATGTAGGTTAGGTAGGAGGTATGGATGGGTTAGTAGATAGAGGGTAGGTGGTGATTTTAGTAATAATGGGTGGAAGGGTGGGAAGGTATGGGAACCACCAAGCTCTAGAATGGAGTGGAGGTGAGTAGGTTTGAAATGAGAGGGATGGTGGTGGTACTAATAGAGGGTACTCTTATAATAAGGGAGGTACTGGTGCCTAGGGGTTTGGGTTGCTCCTATACTAAGAGGGTTATTATTTGGGGAAGAAGGTGCTTGGGTGTTGTTTGGTTGTATGGGTTGGTTTGGATGGTGGTGTCAATAGGATTATTGGTAGAAGATGATGCCTAGGTGACTAAAGGCTGGGCAGAAGGTGGTGGAAATAGAAGTGTCACCCATAAGGTGGGATGGCATGTCTTAGGTAATCAATAGGTAGAGATAAAGTAAGGGTATGGTGAAATATGGTGTTAAGGTAATGCTAGAGAGTTATGGGGTTATTATCCAAAAAGGTGGTGAAATATGCATCACCTTGGGCAACTATCTGAGGGATGGTGGGACTCCCAAAAGGATGAGGGAGAACTCTTTGCATCTAAGATGTACTTGATAGATGAGGGAGAAGAGGAAGATGGATGATTAAGAGGTGGGACCTAATTTTCTTGGTTTCTTAGTTATTGCCTAGTTAAAACCATGTAGATTAGGAAAGGAGCAAGACATAAACAATCTCACAAGTCAAACAAGGAGAAGACAAGAAAAAGCCAAGGAAATGAAACACACACTAAAGCACATTAAATCCTAATGTTTTTTAAGTCTCTCTTATGGTTTATGCCTGAATATTTAATATTATGTGACTCAACTTGGCTTATAGAGTAGGGTACTAAAAAATAAGTCTATGGTTAGTTTTAGGTTGTGTTTAGGCTCTCAAAGGGATATGCATTGGAAATCATTGTGGCTTGATATTGGGGTAGACCCTCTCACTTCACAAACTATAATAATAAGGGTGTTAGGTTATTAGCCAAGATATACTGATTGCCAAAGATTATACTCAACTAGAGAGCTGAGTTGGTTCTCCCCTGGTTATGAAATCTAAATAGGGTGGGCCGAGAAAGGTGATTGCTAGGTAATGAAATCTCAGTCAGGGCCTTATGTGAATGTTTGATGCTTGATTAAGTGTAAGTGGGTTTGGTATTGTGTGTGAGAGTGAAGATATGATTTATTCACTTGATTAATTAAGATATGTGAGCTAAAATAAGCAAGCAAATAATGGATATAGTCAAATTTTAAGCCCAAAGTGAAAATTTGATTTCATTGTATGAGTAGAAAGATAGGAAGAAGGACTTAGATACAATTATAAACCCAAGAAAATACTCAAGGTTCCCATAGGGTACACCAAAATATTTTAGAGAAATTTTACTTATGTTCTTTGGAGGAAAGAGAAAATAAACTTGAGAAGGGCATGGTAAAAAAAATTGATATGTTGTTCACGTGTCTGATCTAGATGGTTGTAGATACTCCTCTTTGGCTTGGGAGGAATGAGAAGCACTTAGATACAATTATAAACCCAAGAAAATACTCAAGGTTCCCATAGGGTACACCAAAATATTTTAGACAAATTTTTACTTATGTTCTTTGGAGGAAAGAGGAAAATAAACTTGAGAAGGGCATGGTAAAAAAAAATTGATATGTTGTGCACGTTGTCTGATCTAGATGGTTGTAGATACTCCTCTTTGGCTTGGGAGGAATGATTTATAGATAATAAAGCACTCAAAGAATGGTTTATTGGTTAGATATTGGGGTGGATTGCATAGAAAGCAAGATCCAAGAAGAATGAGCTTCCTTAAAGGATATCAATCTATGCTTTTAAATAATTAAGTTTTGAAAATGAAAGATAAATTACTTGCATATATCACAAAAGATATTGAAATGACATACAATAAGTTTCTTAATAAATTAATAGGTGAATTTAAATAATTATATAAATAAATAGACTAATTTTAATGCTAAATGAATCAGGTATGGTACAAAAAAATGGTAGAGTTTTGTGGTCAGGTAGAGAGACAAAAATTGGGTTTTATTGAGGTATGGTGGGTGAAAATAACTTTCTATTTATCTATTTGATAGTGACTATCAGTGGTTAGGTGTGACCATCAATAATTAGGGTGACAGTTGGTGGTTTGGGGGTAGAAACATCAATGGTTAGAGTGACCATTGATGGTTACTGTGGGTTTTGGTCTAGTTAAGAAATATTGATTGGTGAGGTTATATAATGGGAAATCCAAAAGGTGGGTTTAGGTCGAGTTAGTTGTGAAATAGAAAGAAAGTAACTAATTACTAAAAATAGATATATAGCTTTCTTGGTTATTATTTTGAAGAAGGTCAAGGTGGTTGGTGAAGCTTAAAGTAATATTAGTAGAGTAATGATGCTTGGATGTTGGCTGATAGATGATAGTGCTTTAGATCTCTATCTTACTTATTGGTTTGTTAGTTCACTCTGATCCTGTATGTGGATGATAGATTGATTGATTAATTGATTATGGATCTCTTTCACCTCCTCCTCTCTTTTTATAAGAAATAAGGAGAGGTGAAACCATAGATTAACAAGGGGTTCAAAAAGTAGTTTAAATTTAGTTTTCACATGCATAAGCTCACACATTAATTAGACAAGTTAAATATAAAAAAGCAAGTCATAGTTAAAGTGGGTGTTTAGTGTTCAAGTAGTGGAAACTTGACCATCAATGGTCAGGCCTAACCATCACTGGTTAGTGTGACCATCAATGATAGAGGATCAAAGGTCAAGTTTGGTCAAGGTGCGTTACTGAGCCAGTTAGCTAATCAACATATAGACTTAGGTTAAGAGTCAAAGGGTTGGGGGATGCTTCCTAGGGGGTCTTGAGGTACTCTAGGGGAATATTTGGCATCTAGAACTATTGTGTGAATTTTTATAGTGTCTACATATATCAATGGTGGGATTAATACATTTATGCATTAAAAATAAAATTTGCATAAAAGGATAGATGTATTGAAAAAGACAAATTTTATAAAGGGACAAAAGTGCAAAAGGGGTAAATCTATGAAAAAGTTAGATTAGAGCTAAAAAGGTAAAAAAGTTATTTTAACCTAAGTTTGAACATTTTTCATCTACTTTGTTTGTTTGAGCTCCTCCATGAAAAAGATATTACAAATTTGTGAGATCAATATGGACCACTCCCCATGAAGATATTTAGGTAGCCATGAATTAAGAATATTTTCTAGTCATCATTACAAGAGTAGGTTGTTCCATGGTGTGCATAAAGGAAGGGAAACTATCCAAAATATTCCAAATTTGCCATCGATTAATAGAAAATCATCTTCAGGTAGTTGCATGTAATAAAAAAAATTATTTGGCTCCTCAAATGAATATCCTCCTCCCAACTTGTGTGAAAGCATTTCAGTGAAAAGATCAAATGATATGCTCCAAATATTCATCTTTCCTTGTAGAGGCAGTTAGAAAAAATGATTTTTCTTACAAATGGATGATGATCTCGGGTGTGGCAAAGGGCATATTCTAGTTGGAAGCAACTTGGTATATCTGAAATTTTGTTTTACAATTTTAAAAGTTGTGACCCACAATTCTAGATTTAAAAATGTATAAATGGGGGTTTTGTCCCTCTATTCTAAGGTTGTTGGTAATTTTTTTAGGTGTTCATTTTCTCTAAGTCCAGGTTCTACAAGAGTTTTTTTGGGATTAATTAGTGTGTGTAGATCTTGTCTTTATTGCTAAGGTGGTTGAAACTATACAAACATTAGGAATATTTGAGAGCATGTTTATTATGCCTCCCTTTTCAAAAGAGAAAACTCACCATGCTTGTCCCCCTTGGAAATTTTTTTTGAACAATTGATGTGTGTAAAGTTTATTTCAAGATTAATATAAATACTTGTGGTTCTTTTCTCTTTCTTGTTGATGAAATGAAGTAATATGTCTTACAAGTCCTGTTGATTAGATATTTAGGTTTATGTCCACTACTAGTTATCATCTTGAGCATAGATCTAGGTTTTAAATCCATTTTTGTATTTTAAATTTGAAAATGTGTTATTGAATGAACTTTTAAGGCACCCTGGGTCTACATATTTGACAAGAAAAAGTTTCTTGAAGGTTTAGTTGCAATGTATGATCTAGGTTTTTAAGGATCATTTGGTATTTCCCATTAGCTTGTATTTGAGTATTTTTTACATCTTTTGCTAAAGATAATGTCATGAATATTGTAAGAGACCCTAACTATTTGAATAGGCCACCAACACACCACCTTCAATTTTATACAATCATCTAACTATCCTACCTCTTCCCACCTTGCATATAATACATCCTTTACATATATGAGTATTATTTACCCTAAAAATACATAATATATTGCTTAAATAAAATGTATTTGCCTTTTGTGATTTGAATACTAGTGATGCAATTTTCCATTCGACCTATATTTTGAATATTATTTAGAATGAAAGTTACAATCATACACATATCTATCTTTAATAGCTTAAATGTGACCTAGTGCATTTGTGCATTCCTTTTGGCAACCCTTCCCAAGTGGAATGTGCAAGTTTGGTTGTGTACTAGTCACATCTATGTCTCTTTGTGATAATAATCTCCATGAGATTGAATTATGTAATATATCCATGTGAGAAAGCTATCACTTAGGTCCTCTCACCTTGGTTTAGGCATAATTATAAGTAGTATGGAGTTGAGCATACCCTTTTCCAGTTCTTCTCAGTTATTTTATTAGTTTGGTCTATTTTTGTGGCCCAACCTTTCCCTAGCTATAATGAAATACTATTAGGTTTATCACCATTGTCTTCCATTTTATTCAAGTGTGCAAGGCCAGATTAGAGAGGTGTATAACTAGGAACCAATAGATCCTACATGGGTAAGACCTTAAGTCCAAGTCTATAACTAGCCTAGTTTTAGACCCTACCTAACCTAATGAGGTGTCATGAGGTTTTGTCAAGGCCTATGAAGGATGTAAAGTAAGGTTTGATAATGTGAGAGGTCTTTTGAGTTTGTATATGAGGTGTTGAGAGCTTGGATAGTGGCTAATAGGTCAGTTTCAAGGCTTAATGTGACTTGTAGGTCAAAACTTAAATAACAGAGAAGAGAGAGAGAGAGAGAGAGAGAGAGAGAGAGAGAGAGAGAGAGATGAGAGAGGAGAGAGGAGAGAGAGAGAGAGAGAGAGAGAGAGGAGAGAGAGAGAGAGAGAGAGAGAGAGAGAGAGTGAGGAGAGGAGAGGAGATGAGAGAGAGAGAGAGAGAGAGAGAGAGAGAGAGAGAGAGAGAGAGAGAGAGAGATGAGAGGAGAGAGAGAGAGAGAGAGAGAGAGAGAGAGAGAGAGAGCATAGCCTAATGGGGTATGAGGTTATGTTTCAAGGATATTATGGACAAGTGAGTGTTTTTAAGAGGTATGATATGTTGTTTCAAGCATGTTCACAAAGTTTGAAGTCATGTTATGAAAGAAAAGGAATGAAAAAGTGTTTTGAGGTCTCTCAAGTACACATAATGAAGGGTTCTCAACTCAAGAAGAAATTTCAAGTGTTTATTGGCATATGTACTATATGAATGGGAGCCTAATATATTAATGGTATATTTGGAAGGATCCTATATCAAAGTTCTAGGCATTGGTTTTTGTATTGAGGGGCTAAGCTTTATGAATGATTGTTAAGATTAAAATGTTGGGGATCAACCAACAATAGATTACACTTATGAAAGCAATAAACCACGGAATTAAATCAGATAATAGCAAATTAGATAATAGCAAAGGACAAGAGATACAAGAAACCACCCTGAAAACTTGTATTAAAACTCTTTACAAAAGGAATACAATTGAAGAAACTTCTTTCTTCCACACCTCTCTCAGATGCACGAGATCTCTCTCTAGATCTCTATCCCTTAAGAGCTTTCTCTCTCAAGTACAGTCAAATCCAACAACCTGGATTGATACAACTCTATACTATTCTTCAACATTCACATACAATAAACTACTATAATAATCACGCAAAGCTAGGAAGATCTAATTCTACATATAGAATTAGGAAACTTGAGCATGCACTTACAACCAACAGTTAAGCCTCTTAAACAAGGGCTCTAAAAACAATCTTACTAATAATAAAAATGCAAACTTAAGACTAAGACTTAAACTCATCATGCAAACACTCACTTCTGTCCTTAGAAATAGCATTCTAGACGCACAGGTAACTGACACTGGTTCCTGCCTGCTTGCCTGTGACCGACATCGGCTGATCCACTGCCGACATCGGTGTCTCTTCAACTACACTGGACCAATGTTGGTCTCTCCTGACTGATGCCGGTGACTATGTAAACCTGAAACTTTGGTAATGCACTCATATGTGAAGCTTTTAGGCTCCACACCTTAACAATCTCCCACTTGGAGATAAACAACTGCACCAGTACCATGTACAGCAACATCTTCTAGCTCCTCCATCTTCAACTCAATCATGAAGACCAACAAAAGTTGAATGAAGATTCAACTTCTCCTTTTGTAACTGGCTTGGTTAACATATCAGTAGGATTCTTATCTGTATGGATCTTCTCTAGCTTCAAATCACCATCTTCCAATACCTACCGTATGAAGTGGTACCTTAGCTGTATGTGCTTGGTTCTTGAATGAAAGGCTGAATTCTTAGCCAAATGGATTGCACTCTGACTGTCACTGTACAATCTACAACTCCCATGCTCCCTTCCAAGCTCTTCCATGAACTGTGTCATCCATATCATCTCTTTGCTAGCTTTTGTGGCTGCAATATACTCTGCTTCTGTAGTTGACAAGGCAACAACCTTCTGCAACTTAGATATCCAGCTAACCGCCATTCCACCTACAGTGAAAACATAACCTATACTGCTCCCTCCTGCCATCCAAATCACCTACCATATCTGAATCTACATAACCATGTAGAGAAGTATCTGAACCTCCATAACACAAGTGCCTACTATTGGTTCCTCTCAGATATCTAAGGATCCACTGAACTACTTTCCAATGTTCCTTACCTAGATTGGACATATACTTACTTACAACTCCCATTGCTTGGGCAATATCTGGTCTAGTACACACCATTGCATACATCAAACTCCCTACTGCGAAAGAATATGGAAACTTACTCATGTACTGCTACCTCATCATGTGAATTAGGACATTGTTCTTTAATCAACTTAAAATGTCCTAGCCAAAGGTGTGCTTATCGATTTAACATCCTGCATGTTGAACCGTTTCAACACACTTGTCCACATAATCCTCTTGAGACAATATTAAACCTGTGATTTTTTCTGTCTCTCTTAATGCTCATCGCCAAGGATTTTCTTTGCTGCTCCCAAATCCTTCATAGCAAACGTTTGAGCTAATTTCACCTTAAGCTCAGAGATATCCTACATGTGTGATCCTGCAACTAGCATATCATCTACATACAACAATAGAATAATATATCTACTATTATCCAATCTCTTAAAATATACACAATGCTCAGATTGACACCTACTATAGCCATGCATAGTCATAAAACTTGTCAAATTTCAAATACCACTGTCCTAGGAGCTTACTTGAGGCCATACAAGCTTTTCTTCAATCTGCACACTAACTTCTCCTTACCTTTGACCTCAAATCCTTCTAGCTATTCCATATAAATTTCCTCATCCAAATCTTCATGAAGAAACGCTGTCTTAACATCTAGCTGCTCAAGATGCAAATCCTCAATAGCAACCAAAGATAATACAATCCGTATAGAAGTTATTTTAACAACAGGAGAAAAAAAATCTCACCAAAATCAATACCTGGCTTTTGTGCAAATCCTTTCACTACCAATCTGGCCTTATATCTCATCTGTCCATTCTCACCTTCTTTCAACCTGTAGGTCCCATCTATTCTTCAGTGTTCTCTTACCAGCTGGCAATTCAACCAAATCCCATGTTTGGTTCTCTCTTAAGGACTCCATCTCCTCAACCATGCCACACTCCCACTGACTCTTGGACTCCACCTGTATTGCTTCTTCAAAACTTTTTGGTTCTCCACCATCAATTAGCAATAAATAGAATAATGAAGGAGGAATATCTAATTGGAGGTTTACTTACCCTTTCAAACCTCCTGATGGGTGTCTGAGACTCGTTCACAAACATGCTGTCTACCCAAATTATCTGACAGTGACCAACCTTGATCACCTCCAGACCTGTTATTGGCCGATGTCAGTTCTTCCTGACTGACACCAGTGTCTGTCCTACCGACATCGATCTCTGTATGACCGACCTCAGTTTCTGTTTCTATCGACGCCGGTTCTTATCTCTACCGACGTCGGTCTCTGTGTTTTCCTGCAAGTGATTATTTCTTTTTCTCGCGAGCTCATTTTGGACTGTCACCATCATCTAATTCACTATTGCTCTACCCAGATTGATTCAACTTCTTCAGTTGATCACTATACATCACTTTTTCATTGAAAACAACGTCACGGCTCCTAATTATCTTGTTAGTTCCTAGATTCTAAAATCTAAAACCAAAATCATCTGAGCCATAGCCAATAAATATGCACCTCATAGACTTGGCATCGAGCTTCTTTCTATTTTCCTTATCTACATGCACAAAGGCTTCACAACCAAAAACTTTGAGAAAAGAGAGATCTACCTTTTTACCTGTCCAAACTTCTTCTGAAATTCCACCATTTAGAGCTGTAGAGGGTCCTCTGTTAATTTGGTATAATGCAGTGTCAATGGCTTCTGCCCAAAACTCTAAAGGCAAACCAGCATGTAATCTCATACATCTTGCATGCTCCATGATTGTTCTGTTCATCCTTTCAGCAATTCCATTCTGCTGAGGTGTCTTTGGAACCATCCTTTGCCTACAGATTCCATGCATGTAATAATACCCAGTTGAACTTATAACTGCAGAACTCTCCACCATTGTCAGATCTCAAGCACTTTAATCTTTTGCCTATTTCATTCTCAACCATAGCTTTCCAAATCTTAAAAGTCTCAAATACATCAGATTTCTTCTTAATACAGTAGATCCATACCTTTCTTGTAGCATCATCTATGAATGAAACTTAGTACTATGATCCTCCAATAGAAGCTACCTGAGCTGGTCCCCACACGTCTGTGTGAACAAGCTGCAACTTATGCTTCTTCTTTGTAGACCCAGTCTTGAGAAAACTAACCCTTTTCTATTTTCCAAATACACAGTGCTCACAAAATTCTAGATCCATACTTTTCAAATCTGAAAGCTTACCTTTAGACTTAAGAATTGACATCCCCTTCTCACTCATGTGGCCAAGCCTTGAGTGCCATAATTTTGCATCCACATCTAAAGTAGATAATACAGAAGGAGAATTGTTAGTAACACAATTACACAAATAGAGAGTACCTACTCTCTTACCTCTGGCCATAACAAGTGCACCCTTGGTCACCTTCCAAGATTCTGCTGTGAGAGTTACTGTACAACCCTCATCCCCTAAATTTTCTACAAAAATTAGATTTATCTTCAAGCTAGGAACATGCATAACTTCTCTCAACACCCATGTGTTGCCATTCTGCATTTTCAGCTACACTTTACCTTTGCCAATAATTTTACAGGGTTCATCATCCCCTAGATACACTATTCCAAAATCTCCATGGATATAGTCACAAAAATATTCCCTATTAGGGGTATCATGAAAAGATGCACCAGAATCTAACACCCAAGATTCTATATTATTATGCAAAGAGAATATTAAAGCATCTTGTGTAATACCTACAACATTTGCTTCTTCTTTTCCTTCATGCTGATTGTCCTCCTTAGGCTTTGACCAAACAATCTCTGCTTATGTGCCCCATCTTTTCCACAATTCCAGCATTGTGGCCTTCTACCATTTCTGGATTTGGATCTGCCTTTCCCCTTAGACTTGGATCTTGATCTCCCTTTCTTGCTCTTCTCTTTTTTCCTTCCCCTGCTCTCAAAAACTTTAAAGCGTTCCTAGATGTCTCTTCTTTGCTTTTCCTGCAAATTTTCTCATTCAAGATAACACTAACAACATCCTCTACTTTTAAAATATTTGATGCAGATGCAATATTGCTAACTGCCTATTACTAAGCTATGCCAACTTTCAGGCAAAGAACATAATATTAAAAGATCTTTTATTTCATCATCAAATACAATTTTGACTGAACTTAATTGATTTACAATACCATGGAAATCATTCAGGTGATTAGATACAGATCCACCTTCACTGCATATGCAAATTGAATAGCTGCTTCATAAGATATACCTTATTGGAAGTTGAGGGTTTTTCATATAAATTTGCTAGAGTAGTCATCAACTCTACCATTGTTTTTGCCTGTGATAAATTAGATATCACAGTAGATGCTAGACTCAGTCTTATAGACCCCAGAGCCTTTCTGTCAAGAACTTCCCATTCTTCATCCTCCCATGTTTGTGGGCTTCTTTGCAATCCCACCTAATGGTAAGTATAGATCCTTCTGATACAGATAGTCCTCTATCTGCATTCTCTAATGTTGATAGTTTTTGCCATTAAACTTCTTCCATTCTCAGTATACTTTCATCTGCCATTGCTTCTCCCACTCAAACAGAAATCCCTACAGAAACTCCTATGAGCAACCTGTAATCAATACACACTACACAGATCTGAACCATCCTATTAGTGAACCTGAGCTTTGACACCAATTATTGGATATCAAACTCTAAACCTACAACCAAGGCTCTGATACGACTTGTTGGTGATCAACCAACAATAGATTACACTTATGAAAGCAATAAACCATGGAATTAAATCAGATAGATAAGTAACTAGAATCAGATAATAGCAAAGGACAAGAGATACAAGAAACCACCCTGAAAACTTGTATTAAAACTCTTTACAAAAGGAATATAATTGAAGAAACTTCTTTCTTCCACACCTCTCGCAGATGCACAAGATCTCTCTCTAGATCTCTATCCCTTAAGAGCTTTCTCTCTCAAGTAAAATCAATTCTGACAACCTGGATTGATACAACTCTATACTGTTCTTCAACATTCACATACAAATGAACTACTACAATAATCACACAAAGCTAGGAAGATCTAATTCTTACATATAGAATTAGGAAACTTGAGCATGCACTTTACAACCAACAGTTAAGCCTCTTGAACAAGGGCTCTAAAAACAATCTTACTAATAATAGAAATGCAAACTTAAGACTAAGACTTAAACTCATCATGCAAACACTCGCTTTTGTCCTTGGAAATAACATTCTGGACGCACAGGTAACCGACACCGATTCCTACCTGCTTGCCTGTGACTGACATCGGCTCGATCCACTGCCGATGCTGGCAATCTCTTCAACTACACTGGACCAACATCAGTCTCTCCTGACTGATGCTGGTGACTGTGTAAACCTGCAACTTGGGTAAATGCGCTCATATGTGAAGCTTTTAGGCTCCACACCTTAACATAAAAGATGGTTTAAACCCTCAAAGAACCCTAATAGTGAGGCCCAATATGAAATAAGTTGTTATAAAGTGATAAAAATGGATTGGTATGGATAGTTAAGTGATTTTAGGTTTTACTAAAATATTTTAGGCACCTCCAAGTGTGATTGGTTTGTCAGGTGTGTGAGTATACCCTACAAGAAAGGCCTTGTTTCTTAAATATTTGCTATAACAGTTAGAGTTGACCAAGTAAAATTTTCTAAATGGATGGAAGACAAATATTGAGACTTGTATTTTATGTCAATGGTGGTTTTTTAGTAGGTTATATCCCTCAAGTGTGCTAAACTGGTCATACAAATTGACTAGTCACTAACAGGCCTAATGATGCAAATAATGAGAAACCCCAAGCAAAAGTGAGAAGTTGATTAGGGATGTGTTATAATGGAATAGGGATGAATATAAGTACATGAAGAAATTATTCAATAATTTTAATTCATGTTATTTTTTGGAGGTTAGTGGATATGATTAAAATGTTACTCATAAGTTGACCTATTTGGTTTAGATGAGACAGTGAGGTACAAGACTATGAGATTGGTATGTAAGGCCAATATTTCCATTTGATAATGTTATCTATCTATATAATAATGGTATAATGAACTCATATGAGCATATAAAGTAATTTTAAGTCTTTGAAAGTGACCTTATAGGTGTTGAAGGTCATTATTTCCATGACTATGTTTTGAGGCTAGTTGGTAGTTCTAAGTGGGCTACTTGCAGAGAAGGGTTTTGATTAGTTTTTCCATATGTAATTAAGTATAATTAACTTGGTGAGGTTGTTGAGTTATTTAAGGTTCTGAATATGTGATTTTTTCCATAGGTTTTTAGCTAATTGGTGTTTTATCTTTAGTAGTTCAAGATAGACTTTTTGTAGGTTCACATTCCTAATTGTCAATAATATTAATGGCATGCTTGGTTTGAGCTAAAAAGTGTCATGGAAATAAGTTTAGGTTATTATGGGTATATTGGAGTGAAATAAGTAGTGTTACTACTATATGTGGAGTTTGAATGTGTTCCAAGGAGATCAAATGGTAATGTGTGCTATTGAAGGCCTAATTGAATTAGGTCTCCTTAAGGCCTAAAAGAGGGTTTGGTCCTATATGCTATGACTAGCCTATTTTCATGTTCAATTCATGTTTTTTGAATTTATTATAGCCTTTTTAATTTAAAATATAAGTGGTAAAGTGTGTATGTTTGACTAAGAGGTGTATGAGCAAGAGCCTAGTATCAGGGTATACTTTAAGAAACCCCTCCTTTAGAAAAGGTGTAAAAATTTGGCGAAATGTGAAAAACACGTGACAAAAAAAATTATTTTTTGTGGGGAAAAAATAGTTTACAAGAAAAAATAATAATCTCCATTGGCGAATCATTCATAGTCTCTCAAACAATGTGTAAAATCTGGGCAAATTGTGTTATTTTAAAACCACAAAAAAATTGTACATTGGCGAACAAAAAATAATAATCATAGTAAAATTTTAATTTTTTGGGCACTGGGAATGGGGTGGGATCGGCTTGTGGCACTTCACGGAGATATTTTCATACTATTCTATCAAGCATACATCCCTTCATGCAGCCTTCATACCTCCTATGATGTCTCCTTGAAATCTTGAAACCCTAAAATATGGCTAAGTTTGAAACCCTAAAACCCTAGAATCTGACTAACTCTGAAATATGATAGGATCCACAAAAACCTAGAATTTGCATTATAGCTCCTAGTGGTCTAAAACCCCTCTCAAACACCCTAAAAGTATATAAATAAAATATAACTTAAAGTATAAGAAACTAGATGTCCATTATAAATGTAAACTTATACTTAACATTTTATTTTATTTGTATCCTGTTCGCTTCAGAAAAAAAAAGGGTTATTGAATGTCTCATTGCTATTTTCTTGAATTCAGATTTATACATATTACAAATGAAAGTGTGTTGGTGAAAAAAATCCAACTCCTCCACTTCCCATAACGTGAAACCCGGTGAACATTCCACATTAAGCGCTACCTGGTCGGCTGCGTGAAAGGCGAATACTGCCAGGCAGAAACTCAAACAAAACATTTGCCTTGGCGATTACAAAGCTAGGCAATCACAAAACCCAACAAAGCTTGGTGACCAAGAAACCATGGAATGGCATACTAACAAAATGTAAAATTCGTGAAAGTACGAATATTCGCCACTAAAATATTCCCTGCCTAGTATAATAACAATGCCTAATAGGCCTAATTGACTAGTTAGATAATGAGTGAGTTGAAGTAAAAGATATATCTATTTAAAGTTATAAATAATGTCCTTTATAAAATAATAATGGTGAAAATAAACTAAAATTAATATATAATATGGGTAATATATGTGACTACGAAGGTCAAATGACCTAATTTGTCTTAAAGAGACCTAGTTGAGCAAATGAGCCTAGAAGGTAGTTTGAGAGGGTTAAGATTATGAAGAGCTGAAGAAGTGGTCATCATAATTTGGTTGAGAAATAAGGTGTCTTGAGGGTGATCAAATAAATCAAGTGTATAATTTGGTGTTGATTCATCTAGGGGGTTGGTGCCTCTTTGTAAGTTGGTGCTTGCTAAAGCTTAGTCAAGTGGGTGCTTGGCTAGTTGGGGTTGGTGCTCCATGTGAATTTGGTGATTCAATAAATATTGATTTTTATCTTATATTAATATAGTAAATTTATAAAAATATAAATGAGTTTTCTTTCCCTTGAGGTTTTCCCACTTAAATAAGTGTTCTATGTGTTATGCTTTTGTCTCATGGTTATTGATGTGTTGCTAGTTCACTATATTGATTTGATAGTTTATGAATGATAAAGTAAAGTTGTAAAAGTTTTTAAAAAATGATTCACCCCCACTCTAAATCATTTTGTTTACAACATATGAAGTCTCCTTTAATAAATAGATGCTCAATTCTATATTAGATATGACTTTAAGTTTGAGGACCACTTCTTGGGATTATAATTCATTATTAGTACCATTAATCAACTTCATCAAGGATACCCATATCAAGGACCCATAAAATTCTTGAATAATTTACCACACACTAGAAGCACATAAGTTTCCATGTACAACCCCCAAAAAAATTAAACTTAAATAAAATCATTGGGGGGGGCATGTTAGCCAAACATAGTGATTACCCTGTAGGTTAATATTATGGATTATCCTTGACCCATTAATGGGAATACATTAGTAAAATATTATTATATATTATAATATGTATATAATAATAATATAAATATATATTTTTATGTAATATTAATAAATATTATCATGATGAAAAATACACAAAAATAATCCAATTTGTTTTTAAAATTTATAGTGCACATTCTACACATCCACACTGCCAACAAACTAACCAACTTTGTTTTGAAAATTTCACAACACGTTAAGAAAAAATCAAATACCAAAAAAACATGGATGGTAATGCAAATATTATTTGAAAGTAAATTCTCTACCATGCCAACCTCACTTTATCTAATCAACCCAAAGACTCTTAATAACCTCAAAATTATCTGTGCAGACTTAAAAACTCACATTTACCCAAGGTCCAAATCAAACACTCGACTAAAATGAGGTGTATTTGAGTAATGTATTATCATAAAATTTTTCACCCTTAAGGAGGTTTTTCAATCCTTCTCACTTAAGTAATATCATGGAGACCCTTCTAAGCTATGGTGGCCTAATTAGTGAGGTGAATCTTTAGATAGGGATAACTCCCTTGATACTATCACCTTGAACTACTATTAACCATATTTATTTTAAGGGAAAACGGGTAAAATAACTAAAAGTAAAATAAATTAGGGAAGTGATGCACCAAATCAACACCCTCCACTTGACCATACTGCACTAAGAACATGAACTAGACTTGAATTTGATCATGCTACTCAACAAGGACCTTCAAGCATGAGGGTTTCAACATGGAGGTCATAAACAATACATTAAATGGGAGGAATAATAAAGAGGTCTAAGAAAGACACTAATGAATAAAATACACTTACAAACTATGAAAAGATAAATCAAACTCCCAATGTGACCTACAAGATGACAATCCATTTTCAAAGAGGTAGGAGAGGCTAAATGAGAGAGAGTGAAAGCACTATTACTAGCATTCATCAATAATAACACAAGTAAACTAGTTGTAAGAATTTTAAAAGGTCATAATTATCTTTATTAAACATTAAAATTCATATTAAATTTTTTTATGTGATTAGGTCTTCACCATACTCAACCAAAGGATCCATAACAAGCCATTCAAGGCATCATATATAGGAGAAATGAAGGAGAGAGAGAGAAGAGGCATATGAGAAACTCTAATAACAAGTGTCATTAAATTAAATTCAGTTATAAGGCCAAATGGAAGAGTATAATAATAGTATTTTCATCATATTTAACATGTGTTACTCATATTGATGATGCACCTCACCAAGTGGCATATGAGTTCTTGTTTGAAGAGTTACAATGCATTTCTTTAAGGAGCAATTAAAACTTTGAATCTCAACACATGGAATATTGGAATCAAAAGGTAGAATCCATTCCATATTATTACTCTCAATGCTTCTTCTCAATTTTTTTTAGTTGAATATCAAGTTTCAAGCTTCTTGAAACTAATGAAGACCTAAAATTTAATTGAAAAACTTGCTTGTTTGAAATGAAGACCACAAAAAACTTCATTTTGTTATCCTAGGTCTAGTTATTTTTTTGAGATAAATATCATAGATTGAATACCTCTCCACCACCCTATAGATTTATTATATCTCTATTAAATCTCAAAAATACCTTCAAGATTAAGGCATAGGTGCATTAGGTCTGATAAGAACCCTTGATAACAACTTGTTTACCATTGGGTGTCTCAAAACCTCCAAATAGTGTTGTAATTATTGTAAATCCTCTTAATGAGTCATTAAAATCATCCTCCCATATATTACATATATCATATATGGTTTCAAGATACTTCATTATGTCTATTCTTAGTCAAATTCCATGAAAAGTCACCAAAACCTATCATTTTAGGCCTGCATGAGTCATCTTTAGGCCAAATTCTATCTAAAAGTACCTCACACATGCCAAAATAGTGAATTTTTAGGTTCCTAGAGTGTGTGTATGTATCATCCAAGGATTTTATTGTCTATTTAAATACATTTTTATAATCTAGGAGGGCAATCTTCTCCATCTAGTCTCTTAAGAGGGTTTAAACAAGGTTTAAGATATGCAACCTTCTTAACGATGGTTCATAAACCTATGGGAAATAATTTAATAAAAAATACTATTAATTTAATGTAGATAATCCCATACACCTTTCCCAATGATTAAAAATTCCCATTTATTTTCTTTGTATAGTTTTAAGCAAGAAAAGATGACTATTTTTGACTGTCAAGCTTGTTTAAGAACTCAAGGAGATTAATCTTGCATGTTAAGGTGTAAAAGTGATTGGTTTTGGACAAAAAAACCTATTTTAGGTCTATGAAACCTAATATGATATTTTAAAATGGTTATCTTCACCATTCCATCCCTTAATCCTACTTCCACCCTCACAAGCTCATAACTAGGGTTTCAAGACAATTTAGTGTTGATGGCCCTAACAGTCCTATCTCTTGAAATTTTATTCACTCCAATGGTTTTAACATTCATGTGATGTTAAAAAAAGGTATTAATATAATTTTTAACCTCATAAAATCTCTACATCACCTCAACACTATAATTTTTTCTCTTTCTTAACATATATGGATGTGTGTATAGTTTTAGGCCTATTAGGCCTAAATAGGATTCTTGACCTCATTTATTTCCTTTAATAACATTAAATACATATTAATATAATGTTACCATATTTAAATTAAGTGTATTAATATTTTACACTCTCCCACTTCATAGTTTCAAGAAACAACGACATTTCTCTTTCACTCTCCTAAATAGACCTATAGGTGGTATTTTAGGATACTAACTACAAGTTTAGGAATGAAGACATATTCACATTGGAACTTAGGAAATTTTATGATCTTTAAAAACGTTTTTAAATCATTTAATGTTCATTATAACCTATATATAGACCTATTATTCCTATATTATATTCCACAAGTATGTTTCTTCTCTTGTCTGTCCATATCCAACCTATAGGTGACAATTTAAACTCATTGTATGGGAGAATTTTTAAATGGGGTGTATTGAGTTGGTATTAAATATATTAGTGTCCCAATAAATTCTTAAACCTTTTTCACATCTTCTCTAACATGTTTGACTTTATAGGACCTCCACCTAACACATATATTATATTCCTTCACTTGGGCATGTGGCAGGCTTGTAGGTAATAATTTTGGTTCTTGACTACATCATTTGCATGTTATTATACCTTATAGTACCCATTTTATAAATATGTATATTTTAGGAAATTTTATTTCATGATCTATGACCTAATAATAATGCCTTCAACTATGCCAATGGGCTTGCTAAACCCACTTGGTCATTCACTTGATACACAGTCCACTTCCAACATCCATCCTTCTCATGACTGATTACCCATGAACATCATCAATTTGTACTCCAAAAAAACCTTACATGAATATATTATTTTTATTGGATGTTATAGTTATGTATGGGAAATTATGGTGATGATAAACCAATCTAACATTAGTTTCTCCTAGCTAGAGAACAAGATTACACTATCCTCTCTAGTCTTTAATAGGCCTTGAATACTCTTATATAAAGGAGGTTGATATTATTTGA
Source organism: Torreya grandis (assembly GCA_037957365.1). Lineage (NCBI taxonomy): Eukaryota > Viridiplantae > Streptophyta > Pinopsida > Cupressales > Taxaceae > Torreya > Torreya grandis. Next base: position 18,924 of record JARHVA010005004.1, read on the forward strand.
ATTATTATAAAATTATGCCTTTTCATAATTAATGTAACTTAACTCAAACCTCTACACCCTTCTTGGAATCTCACCACTTAGGTTTCAAGCGCAATCCTACCACTTCTTGCTCACCTTCTTGACCATACCCTTTGATTCTCATGGTTGGTATTTTTATTTATATATTGGAGGTAATTTTATGAAAGATATACAAAGGAATTATAAACCTAGATAACACCATATTAAATCTTCCAAATATATAAAAAACCCTTGTTCAACTTTATGACCTCAAGAAGGTTTGTCTTCAACTTACAACTATGCAATAATCCCCTTGGAATGCATGTCTTGGCCTCTAACTTCACTATTTTGGATCAATTAATTCTTGGAGATGATCTAAGATGGTTAATAATGTTATTTATGTATTTATATGGGTTATTTGAGGACCAATGGAGGCAAGAAAACACCTAAACTAGTCAAAAACTTGCTTGTAGTCTTGACTGTAACATGCAATAAAGAAGGAAGAACTAATTTATTACCAAATTCCCTTTGTTAAGCTGATGTAAGTGATGAATTTTATGTTATAGATTCCTATTTTTACCTTGAGATCACCCAATTATGATTACTATTCCTCTATTGAGCTCATATATAAAATTATAAAGAGAAACGTAAGACTACAAAGATGAAGAGGGCATTTTGATCTATTTACACTCCTAAAAATTATTCATGGAGTTAAGGGGATTAAAAAAATAACCAATACCACAAAGTGGAAGGCATACGGACTCCCTACTATTCCCAAGATTTCAACTTCCAACAATCTCTCCTCTTTGTACCAAGTTAAAACTGATGTACCTTTTAAGGGTACCAATGATATAAATAAGGAAAAGGAGTAGGTTTATGCTATGTTTGGACTTGAAACTCACTCAAGTACATGGATTTGTACTTATGGAGTATGTATTAATCCATGGGAGTGTATGGAAGTGAAATTCACTTTAAAAACCTATAACCACCCTTGGAAAATCCCTTCTTTTACCATGAGAACTATCATATTCTTGAAATCCTATTTATAGAGCTTCCACGTGCCTGTATAGATTTTAAATGAAATTAAAATAACTTACCTATACTTTTTACCTTCCATTTATTACATTATTCCTTCTTAAAATGTTACAAAATAAATCAAGAAAATATTTCAAAAGGTTGTAACATTAAAAAAGAGTGTTTGACATCTTTTGGAACTTTTACAAACTAAAGGAGGCATGAAATGAATTTTAAATGTGTTATATGACTCAATAATTCCCTTTAAACCCTGATCAACATTGAAAAACTTGAAACATGTCATTAAGGGACTAGATAAGCACAAGACTAAAATGAAAAAGTACCTTAATCTTGTCGAAATAACCTTAAATTTTGCTAAACTCTATTATAAAAGTTCATTTGAGACTTCATTTGTAAGGGAAATGTTTCACCTAGTCAATTTTTGAATTAGTCTTACCTATGGTAGCCAATTATGGCTAACATAACCACTAGATGAAATGATTCATCCTAACTCTCAACAAGGTTCAAGTTGGACCCTGAGTATTTGCAACCAATCATAAGGCTTGGTTTTCAAATAAAGTCACAACTAAAATATATTTTAAAGTTGACTTACCTTTATGGAAAGTGATTAAAAAAAATACCTCATATATTACAAATCACCTTAAAAATGGCCTAAAATATCTTTTCTTAGTTCCTTCAAGATGTATCACTCCATCTCAACTATTAGGCATCTTTTTTCTCAACCATCAGATCATAAAGAATTTAGGAAACCATATAGATCCTTATGGAAATAAATAAAGGGTTATATTTTCACTTTCTACGTTGAAAAATTCAAATTTGGTAAAAAAGAAGGATGTTTTGGAGGATGACTTGCCCATAGTTACTTTAGAGGTGTTTTCATTGGTGGGATTCACCAAAGATTCATCTCAACATATGGCATATTATTTTTTTGTGGTTTTTCATTGGTTCAATTTAACATATTTTTATTGGTTCCTTTATGGTGACTTTGTTTTATAAAATTTGATGCCAACAATAATTAGGCACACTCACCATTCTACTAAACATTCATATTACTAAGAAATATTTATGTAAAATCAACAAATAGAAGCAAAAATGATCACGAGATAATTTTAATAAGTGGATCATGTTGATATTGATGATAATTCTTTTGATGACCGATAATCTTATTTTAATGTTTAATTGGATCCTTATTATTAATAATAATAAGTAATAACATAAAAATCATTGGAAACACTAGCATAATCATCTCTAGGTAACACCTCTATTCATTTTTAAAAATAATTCCCAACTTTTTTTTCATGCTAAAGGATTGTATAGCCTATTGGAATTATGCAATAAACATTCAAATGTGTGTTTTTTTAGTGCCATTGAAAATGAAGTGCATAACATATAATGAGCTGAATTGTTGGTTTTTTAAGGTTTTGGGTTATACAAGGCATTATATTCATAAGCATTTTTTCTTTTAGTATTAGCTCTCCCTGGAATCATGTTTGATCCAAAATGGATCTACATATTTAATTACAAGTGGCTTTATAATTAAATAACAATTTTTTTAAAAGTATTTTCTAAATTAATAGTGACTTATCCACAATAACCATTTATCTAAAGGAGAGTTAATAGTTTTCCCCCTTTGAAATCCAAGCATTGAGAAGCATGTTGAATTTAACAACTATAACTAGAAAGAAACCAATTATTCCATCAAGATCCTTCAACCTAAATTAAGTACATCAATTCTTAAATTAAGAAAATAAGGAACCTATTTCATATAATATGCAATATTGATAGTCAATATTGAACCAGATCCACCACAACCAACCTTTCATAGATATAAATATAATTCCATAAATAGATAATCATAGGCATAATTCACTATATTATCCACTACCATAACATGGTCATATTTAGGTAGTCAATATAAAAATCTAAGTAGTTATCCCTTTGTTGTGCTTACTACATTTAACATATGCCACTTGTCAATTGTTACAATAAGTTTAAGTATTTTACATTCAAATGTATGTTTTAATTTCATATTTATTAATATAAATTACATTTAAATTTTATATATTAATTATGTTTATAAATCTAGATTAGGGTTAAAACATATTTGTGAACACATATTTTGTGAATCATGTGGTCTCCCTTGGGTTTCATCCTTATCTCTAGAGTTTTCAAAATTAAGCATTAGGTTTTTATTTTCAAACCTAATTCATAATTATTTCCATCTTCATAGGTGAAAATTTGATAATTTCCTCTTTTTCCCCTAGGTTTTCATTCCTATTCACCTAATAGGGCAAACTCTATTAGGGTTGTTCCTTGAATTGCTAATATTTGGATCAAAATGTCTCTATTTTTTAAATGCTCCATTTTTTTTCTAGTTTTATTTAATGGATAAAAAAGTTATTTTTATTTTCCAAAATAATAAATGGATTTACAAAAAGTGAATTTTACTATTTATATTAAATTCCATCTAGAAGGTTAATCGTGTACCTATTTTTAAATTAATTTATGGGTTTCATTTGTCTATAATGTTTTGTCCAAAACATATTTTGCATTTTAAAAAAAACATGGTTTTATTGGTTTGGTAATTTATTTATTTGACCCTTGTAAAGTCCCCATTTTTAACCTTTTTACACTTTTAGGATTATATTCCTTTTTTAGGGTTTTAAATTTATTTTTGGTTCATATCTAATTTTAGCCTTTCCTTGGTTTAATCTTAAGGTTATGATATTTGCCATACATATATTTTTTAGGTCCATGCTATAAATATGCTAAGAGTTAGGGTGAATCCTCCTAATGAATATATTATGCTCATTTAATCTTCTTAATATGAGTAAGGTCCATGTATAATATATTTTAAATTAGATAGTTTTTATGAGTGAATCCATATAGATGATTCAAAATAAAATTAAATCACTTGAGGATAATAATACACATGCCCACAATGCCAATCATGCTAGTTTCAATTCCACATTTACTTCTCCATTACAGAACTTTGTGCTTCAAAGGACTTAATCTCAGGGATGGGTTAAGAAAAAAGATGCATTTGTGATAAATGGGTCAATAAGTTCACCCAATATTAATATTACTTTATGAGAAAAATATATATATATGGGGCCACCTAGGTGCCATTTAATAAAATAAGAACACTATTTTACTTATCATAGACTAATGGGATAACATACCAAAAAAATTGGGCTTTGAACAACATCATGTCGAAACTAATCGATAGTGGTGATTTTCTATTATATGCATCTATTCAAGCAACACTAGATTAAGATACACCTTCCATAATTAAGCAACCTACTAAAATTGTAGATAAATATTTTAAGGTACAAACAAATAAATAATATATAAAAAAGGAACAATTTTAACAAGAAAAAATACATATGGAATAATTGATAAAGATACAACAAGAATAATTACAAATGGAATAGTTGTAAAATGAAGCACATGATAAACAAGAGAATGCACTTATGAATAAAGAAACTAAGAAATAATATTTTTATAAGAAATAATATCAAAATAAATATGTGCCTAATATGATTAATGGGGAAACCAAAAAACATTCCTCATATCTAGAGACTTTGGTTCAAGAGAATGATAATAATTGAAATATTGAAGAACATAAACCTAACAAATAAGGTCTCTCCCAATATGAAGACTACCTATATGATTGTGATTATTATAATCAATATAATTTATACAATAGTGATGATTAAAAATGAATATGAAGACAATAAAACTAATGATATTATGAATGATGATAGAATAGAGGATTCAACAGATGATACATATGAAATTACACTTGGAGATTATGACATGCATGAAGTAGGCCTTAATATAGGAATCCACTTGTTGAAATATTTTGTTAAACTTCACTATTATCTATTAAACATATCATCTCAAATTTATCATCCATTTTATTCTTATGTTTTGATATACATGTGTTCATATGCATTTGCATTGACCATTTTTCCATCCCTTGGATTTATTTTCACTAGGTCCTTGCCTCTTAATTTTTGTATTGATATAAACATCCATGACACTTATCCTAAAATTATTCTAGTGAAAATACTTAGTGGTTTTCTAATTTTTCACCCTTACATATTGAATACTTATACATGCTATTGTTTCAATTGATTTTATATGATCACATATACATAAAAAGATATTTAATAAATGAACATTGATTATTTCCCACTGAGGGCATGAAGATCCTTATATCCAAATATGATATTTATTTACATTATTGTGATACATATATGTAATGGGGGAATATTTCTTGTTTTCACTTCCTCCATATTCCCATGCTATCACATGCACAATGCCTTGAAACATGTTACAAATTGTTTAAATCCTTCCCATTGTTTTCATTTTGAAGCCTTTATACTTGGTCTTGATTACAAGTGTCAATTAAAATTAAAATACAAAAAAAATCAAATATTTCATTAAATAATTAAAAAAAATCATGAAAAACAAAACATGACATGATTATTATATTACACTAGCTACATATGTTACTTATCACATGTTCGGTAGATGGCATATTATTTTCATACACACACATATTTCATAGTATTTGAGTGTGATGGAAATATAGGTTACACATTAACATATAGATGTTGGACTTTCCTCTACCTAGTGGTCATTCCAATACTAGGGTCATCTTCTTCCATAGGTTATATATCTCTATGACTTATCTACCATATTGAGATATACATATTGCTTACACATGTCTTGCTAGTTAATCATATATTTCATAGTGATACATGGATATGTTATTTTAATAGGATGTGACATTGATACATATGCATGGTATAACTATTCTTTGCTTTTTTTATACTTCATCAATGTTGTTACTCTGTTACATGATATGATAGTTTATTTTTCTATTATTTACAATCCTTGGACTTGTTTGATGTGAAATATTATGTTGCTTATGTGTTGTCTTTGGCCTTGCTTATTTGTGGCATATTTATGTCCCTTATATGTGGCCCTTAGCCTTTTTTGTTTCAACATATTCATGTCTCTTGTATGTGTCCCTTGGCCCTATATGTCACACTAAATCTTGATCTTGTTGATCTTAGATAGCTTATTGAGCTTGTTGAGATTGAGTGGTACCATGATCTATTTCATGCACTTTAATGCACACTCGTATTCATTTATCTTGATAATTATGGTTAATACTACATACTTGACCGATACATGTATCAATTCATGACACTTGTATGCCATAAATTACATATATTACATGCATGTCTTGATTGACACATACATTACTATGATGACATACTTTCCACATGTCTACATGATATTAAATGATGCCATATTTATACATGACATGATACATTTAACTCTTATTTTGAGATAGGTAACTTAAAAGACACATCCCTTATCTCAAAAGGGGAAAATTAAATTGGGATTGTCATAGAGACATAAGCCTCTATGAATATAAAATAAAATTAGAGTATATATTTCGAATTAATTCATCTACATGAAAGATATTGGGACATAATTACATACTATGGGGAAATATGTCATGCAGATGCACTTATTTTACAAATAATTTAGTATAGATTCATACACACTTGGTTGTATATGTATGGGGATAAGTATGTAGTCTACACGAACATGAATCATAATTTTATACATACACATACATTTTATATAAAAGTTCTTAAATTTAGCAAATAAATGTATATAATCATATATCAGTTGGTAAAAATTTAGGGAACATGATACTAGTTCATCCACATATAAATACTTTCATATTCATGTGGCATGATACTATTTTATACACATAAAAAATAATATATTTTAAAATTGTAATGAAAAATCATTGTCATTCCATTTCACACTTCTTGAAAATAAGGTCATGATGGGTGACATGAAAAAAATTAATCATCTACTTAATATACATTGAAAAAACTTTAGAATAACTATACAATTAAATTTGAGGTCATGATGGAGGCATGAATACTATTCATATTATTTCAATTATGAATTTTTTAATATGGATTGAACTTAAGTGAAACTATATAATTAGATCTATAATCTATCTGCAACAATTGATTCATGTTCTTATAGGCAATGTATGCCGAGTTTTAGGAATGCTCAACAACCATGGTATTACTTATAGCAAACCCATCATATGGTTACCATTTATTTTTTAAGTATTCATTTGGATTAGTGAATCACATAACTCTCCCCAATTTTATGAGGGTTGGGGCATGTTTTCTTTCCAACCCAAGTGATTTCATATTTACTCAAATTTTGGGCATAATCACCATAACTATGCTTTATAATTTTTTTAATCTAATTCTTCAATAAGGAAGCATCATCTCTAAATTTTTTCAAGGGAATCATGGTTTTCACCAACTCACATGTGTACTCCATTAATATTTAAATATTAAAAATGTAAATTCATATATTAAATATCAATCTATGGGCATTGACTACTAGATTTTTGTTTCCAAATTTTCTATTGAGTGATCTAGACAATTGGAGATTCTTACCAAAGACAAAGTGTGTTGTACACATTTAGGTATATATTTTCATTTTACTATACCAATTTAATTATTAGAATAAATAGGGGGATTTAAATATACTAAAATTTAATTTTAAATAATTGAAAATGACAAGCTTGGCATACATTTACCATGCATGACATGCACACACAAATATGGTCCTAAACTACCATTATTTTATATCTACATGTTGCCTTAAGAGATTGATCCTTATTCTTATATTATTAAAAACTTACATGAACCTCATTTTATTTTTAAAAATTTCTTATTATCTTTCATAGACATCTCCAGACCTTTAGTTTAATCCTCCTATACATAGGTCATTAATGTTAGACTGGGTTAATATCACTAGTTGATACTGAACTAATCCGTATAAGAATTTATTTATTTAAGAAATTGATACCTTTTAAAATCATATCTATCTTAAGGTGGGCCCATATAACTTTTTTGGGCATGATAAATTACTCAATTATAATCCTATATATATAAATCAAATCCTCACTTGATAAATAACTTGACACTTATCTTACACACATCTATACACTATTTCACATTGATAAAATATACCCTATTCTTCCTAGAATATAGATCAATCTTTCACTAGGATTAGTAATAATCCAAGTCATAACCATACTAAATCTAAGTCAAAGAAATCATTTTCAAGTATCAAATCCAAATTATAAGTTGCATTCATATAGTGAAGAAGCAATATTGTATAATAACATTAGGCGGGAGAAATACATGTGGATTTATTTTCCTCTTGGAGTATCAAATATATAGTAATGGTTAATCATCAAAAAATGTGATTGGGGTCATCTCAACCCATTAGAATTTCCAAAAATTTTAAGGTTTCTATCCCTCACAAGTGTGTTTATGATTTTAAGTTTAAGGAGGTTTATTTCTAGAGTTACGCATATTATCAGGGTTTAACATCACACATACATAAATTTAAAACATAGAAGGTGACCATATGGTCATAGACCCACCTTTTGACATAATTCACCAATGAACACTATAGGTAAGTATTGATAATTAATATTGACCCAACATTCAACAAAATTGACCTTATAAAAACAAAAATCTAGTTCTGAAAATATAAAAATCATAAACCCACTTCAATATTTTTTCCACTAATAAAACACAGTCATTATCAAGAACTTAGTCAAAAAAATTATGTACTTATTCCTTTTTTTACTTACTATATTTATCATATGCCACTTATCAAATATTATAATCAGTTTTAATATTGTATATTCATATGTATGCTTGAATACAATATTTATTGATTTGAATTACATTACATGCTTATACCTTAATTAGGTCTCTAAAACCAAATTAGGGTAAAAAACAATCACAAATATTCTATTGAACTCTTTTAAATAATAAATCAATGGGAAATATGTGGAATATGTGATATAATCATTAATCAATATGAGATATTTGTGAGGTATGTAAATTTCATGATAAATATTTTCTCAAACCCTTCAAAATAAAATAAAAATATGAATTATTAGGATTTATTTATGACTACCTAGTTGTCATTGGTCACCATTTCTATAGAGATGAACATGGGTACACCATCCAAAAATATAGTTGACGGGATATCTATTTTCACCACTATATGGATATATGGGATAACGAGTTAATTTTGGTATGAACATGATTAATTTTACATAGACATGATGTATGTATAAATGAACTACAAAGGCCCTTTGATTTAATTTTTAAGTCAAGGATACATATTATGCTTTTGACCCATATCACTAGGGTCACTATGCCAATCACAATCACAATCACAATAATTCAAAATAGGATGAATGGACCACATAAAAATGAGATACATTAATGAATATGGAAATTTTGTGAGCATATAGATAATTATATCTTTGAAATTAAACTTATCACTAGCAAACACTTTTTATAATGTTAACCATGCCATTATTAACCTTCGATAATGAAACCTTGCTAATGTCAACCATTATTATATACAATTTAATAATTTTCATATGGAAAAATTATATCATGCCATGTGGTAACCTAATAAAATGAGAGGCCAAAGTTTGACTTCCACATGGTCATGTGTGTGCTTGACCATGGGAGGTCAAATTTTTTGCTCCTATGTTCAAGCACCAACTTTATAATGGGAGGCATAAATTTGACTCTTTATGGTCAAACACCATCTTGACCATGGGGAGGACAAATTTTGATAATGGATATGTTAAATATTGGCCTCCCATAATGGATAATGTATTATTAGTAAGAGAATACATTGGAAATAATACAAGGCATGCAATTTTGGATTGTATATACAATATTTTTTCTTGTACACACCTAAATTTGGCATAAAACCCTTGTTTTTTATATTTGTTCCAAATTTGACTAATTTATTATAATATCATCTTGGTATAAGAGTACCCCTCTAGTTTGAATAAATTGATCATATGACTTAAAAAATGTTTAAATATATTTATAAATTTGGTTTCTAACCATGATGCTATAAATAAATAAAATGTCCATGTGGCATCAAGTAAGAAACATAAACATGATATTTATAACATAATTTTAATGGTATAAAGTCTTCAAAAAAACATTTATCAAAGCATTTTATGACCATGAGATACCTATTGATGGGTGAACTAATGGTCCTTTGTACATACATTATTTTGTTGATAGTAACCCTTAAATCATGCATGATATTATTATTTATAATGATTACAACAAAGATATTATTTAAATTTCATTCTTATCTAATAGAATATTTAATTAGAAGGATTTATGTGGTGTAACCTATACAATATGCAATTTTGATGGAAATGAGTGTACACCTTTGGGTGGTATAACACTATTTCTCGCCATTGGCCCTAAGTTTCATTCTATATTTTACCTTATTCAAGATTATATAATTTATCACTTGTACTTCCTTTTATAAATGAATTCAAGGTGATTCCTTTAACATTTCACAACTATATTAAGTGTGCATAACAATTAAATTTACAATATTCATCGATCACATTATGAAAAAATTAATATTTATCCAATCACTACACCCAAAAAGATAAATGGAATTTATCCTAATAATTTAGTTACAATTCATCTATAAGTATAATAATCTCATTCACCTACACTCTTTGAAACAAATTCATCATCTTTGATTTTTGTAGAGTTTCATGCCTCAATTACCATTGCTATACCCCCAACGCATGTTTCACCTCAACATCCACATCCTAAGGTTTATTTATAACCTCATTTATGAGAAATATATTCTTGCACAATAATCAACACCACCTATACAACCATCAAAAAACATTTCCCTCAAAAATGATGATAATGGTCACACATACAAAACATTTTTTTTGTTACATGAAGAAATGCCTATGATTCATTTAATTTTTTTAAGCATAAGCTTATACTGAGATAGGGGTGAATCAATATATGCTCATATTTTAATATTTTAAATTTAATCAACCACAACAGCCATAGACATTCAAGATCTATCAATTAATAACACAAGATAAAATGAGATTTACGTGGAAACCTTTTCAAGAGAAAACCATGAAAAAATATTACTTTTATATATGTATCTCTTTTACAATGTTTATATGAACCAACCTAATGAAGACAACAAACCCCAAACCAAGTACTAACTCAGTCAATTTATGAGCACTCACCCACTAGAGACAATTATCCCCTTCACCAAGCACCAACCTGGCTAATTCATGAACACCGACCCATAGGAGCACCAACCCCTAGACTATGAGGCACCAAATTAAAGCCAAATAAATTCCACTATCTATGATTTCTTCTTCAATAGAATGATGGTTTTGATTCTCTTCCACTTTCTCTCTCAATAATTTTATTATATACTTTATGCTCTCCTCTCTTTTATAATTCTCAAATGATATTCTTCATTAAAACAAATCTACCCTTCACACTTCTTTTCTTAAGAGATATTCTATTTAATTTTCTACTCTTCTCTTCTTCTTCACTCAAATGATATACATAAACAAAATTTTGCTCTTCCTCTCTTCCTTCTCTCTCACACTTATATGATCTTTAATCAAACTGAATTCTTGTAATACTTACACATCTCTTCTCCCTTATATAGATTTAAAAGGATGCGTCCCATCCAAGAAGCACCTCTTCACCAAAATATGTGACCATTTACATTTACATCAATAATTAAATTAACATTTCCATTCACTTATAGTAATAATTCCATTCACTTCTAAAAATAATTCCATTTGACACTTCCATTCATTTCTGGCAATAATTTTCTTTGAAATTTTCATTCATATCTATTACTATTCCTTAGACATCAATGACAATTATTCCAATAATTCCCCCTTTGTCATTAATGGAAATCCCCATGAAATAGTATATAAACTCCCCCGTGCTGTGGTTCTCCTCCTTTACTCCCCTATCTTCAATTATCCCCCTTTGACATCAATGGCAAAGGGTTGTACACGGTTCTCCTCTTGATGTAATGCTCCCCTTTTCTTTTCTCTCTCCCACTTTGACATCAATGGAAAAGGGTTATACATGCTTCTCCCCTTGAGTTGATGCTTCCTCTCATAGTCACTAGAGAAACAAATATTATCTTCTTCTGTTGTCTTCATTATAATCTCAAATTTATTTCATACCACTTACTATGATATCTTCTTTTATTGTTCCTCTTCATAGCATCTTTCCACTATGCACATCATATCTCTCTTTCTTCAACATGGTATTTACTACCATTTATCTTTTTGCTTTGTGCTCCATCATGTCCTCCTTGCCATTTCTCCTTGTGCCTTTTACACAAGCATAGATTATTCCTTTTAATTGTCTAATTCCTGCATCTACTTCTAAACATGCACAAATTCTCTTATGATTTTGGTTCAGGCATCATCTTTCTTGTTCTAGTCTATAGAATTAATTCCACATTGTCTCACTATATGTCCATACTTATTACAATTATAACATACAATGTCCTTTGATGATGGAGTAAATGAATTTCTACCCGAGAAACCATATGAATATTTATTTATGTTCCAATCACGCCCATTTCTTTCATATCCTTCACTTGTGCCATAATTACATGCATACTCATTTTTTGGATGCCCATTCCTCTTATCTACATTTATACTACTTTTCCATGCATGTCCATTCCTTTCATGTCTCTTACACTCTTTTGATCTATGACAAAAAATGTTGCAATTAAAGTAATAGCCATAAAATGATCTTTGGTACCTATCAGACTATTTTAACAAGAATGATCTTCTATCATGCCAATGGTTCTTACCATTATCTTCTACTTGTATAACTTCATTCTTCAGGGAATTTTTCTCTTCTATCTTTACAAGTTTATCAATTTTAACATCCTCCTTGGTAACATTTTGTTTATATCCATAGCTAAGATGTGACTTGTTGAATAGTCTCTGATGATCTAGAATATCATTTAGGACCTCAGTTCTATTCTCAAATCTTAAGTTGCTTGTCAATTTAGTGTTAGCCTTTTTTAAATCCTTTCTCAAGGCAATAATCTCAAATTTTAGCTTCTCACATTCTTCCTTATTTTCCTTTATTTAGATTTTAGTCTTTTCCTTTATTTTATTTACCTCTTCGACTTGAAAATTTAGACTTATGATGACCATTTATGACTCCTCTTAGATTTCTAACAACTCCTCTTCTTTATCTTGATCATCTTCTTCATATTTATAAATTTGATGCTTTTATTTCTGATTCACTTTATTAAGCATTTTTTTTTCATTCAAGGCACTTAAGATTTATCCTTCAAGTCTACTTTTGATTCTCTCATTTCTAAATCAATCCAAGATTGTCCTCTAGTTACCTGGTCATCACCATCCCAATATTCTATACCCATGAACAAAACTTCACCTTCATCATTATTTGTAACACCTTCTTCAATCTTCTCTCTTGAGATACTAGCCATTTTTGAATAAAATCTTTTCTTTTATTTATCAAATCTCTTCTTTTTCTCATATTTGTCTGATTTGTAGTTTTTTTAATCTTGTGATACTTACTCTCTTTCTCATCACATTCCTCTTCATCATTAATACTCTCTTCTTTTAAATCGGGACATTTATTTGAAACGTGTCCTATTTTTTCATAATTGAAACACTTAAAAGGTAACTTACATTTATATCTCCTAGATCCCTTTTTGAGATTTCTCACAAATAGGGATTATTATTTATCCAACTCTTTATTGGTGCTATAATTTGATTCATTTTTTTCCTTTTTCACTTTATTTGATACTTTAAAATCTGCTTTAGGCTTAGTTGGCTTTTCTGCTTCCTTTCTCATTTCTTATGCTATGAGAATTCAATGTAATTCATCCATCTTCAATGTGTCTAAGTCCTTCATTTATTTAAGAGCTAAGACTTTCACATAATACCTCATAGGAAGTGACCTTAGTACTTTATTTACTATCATCAATTCTTTCATTTTCTCACCTAGCCCTTTGATGGTATTGACTATCTCATCCACACGAAGAAGATAAATTACAACATTTTCTTCATCTTTCATCTTAAGAGTTTAAAACTACCTGCTATGCATTTGAATCTCACCTTCTATACTTTGTCATCACCTTCATATATATTCTAATTTTTTTCCCATATATCATTTGCTAACACACAATTCATAACTTTTATGAACTCTAATTTTGATAAGCCACATAAAATGAAATTCATTGCTTTTGTATTATTTTTACATGCCTTCTTTCCAGCTTGATCCATTTTCAAATTTGTTGGTGCTATGTATCCTATCGCTAATAATATCCAAATATCAAATAATAGAGCCATAAGATATATTCTCATCCTTATACTCCAAAAATCATAATTCATTCCATCAAATAATGATGCTTTGTTTATGGATAAACCATCCTGACTTTGATAACTAGCCATGCCTGTTCTCAAAATCTACTTTGTAAAAATTAAATTTATTCTAAAGGAACTATTTTGATACCAATTGTTAAACATAGGCTTATACTGAGAGGATGGTGAATCAATATAAGATAATATTTTAATATTTTAAATTTAATCAACAATAAAAACTATAGACATTCAAGATCTATCAATTAATAACACAAGAGAACACTGATTTATGTGGAAACCCTTTTGGGAGAAAACCATGAAAAAATATTGATTATATATATATAACTCTTTTACAATGTTTGAAGGCACCAACCTACTGGAGACACCAATCCCCAAACCAAGCACCAACTCAGTAAATTTGTTATCACCCACCCACTTGAGTCATTGATCCCCTTTCCCAAGTACCAAACTGGCTAACTTGTGAGCACCGACCCATAGGAGCACCAACCCCTAGACTATGAGGAATTGACCCCAAGATAAATTGATTCCACTATCTATGATTGATTTTTCAATCAAATGATGGATTTTCATCTCTTACACTTTCTCTCTCACTAATTTTCTTATATAATTTTTGCTCTCCTCTCTTTCACAATTCTCAAATGATATTATTCATTAAAATAAATATAACCTTCACACTTATTTTCTTAAGAGATATTCTATTTCATTTTTTTCTCTTCTCTTCTTCTTTGCTCAAATGATATGCATAAAAAAATTCTGCTCTTCCTCTCTTCCTTCTCTCTCACAATTATATGATCTTCAATAAAATTGAATGCTTTTAATACTTCCATAGCTCTTCTCCCTTATATAGATTTAAAAGGATGCATCCCATCCAAGAGGCATATCTCAACCAAAAGATGTGATCATTGACATTTATATCAATAATTATATTAACATTTCCATCGATATTTATGTTCACTTCTAAAAATAATTCTATTCACTTCTGAAAATAATTCTATTTGACACTTCCAGTCACTTCTGGCAATAATTTTGTTTGACATTTCCATTCATATCCATTAAAATTCCTTTGATGTCAATGATAATTATTCTAAAAATCTCCCCCTTTGTCATTGATAGAAATCCCCATGATTTATTATATGAAATCCCCCTTGCTATGGTTCTCCTCCTTTGCTCCCCCTATCTTCAATTCTTCCCCTTTGACATCAATGGAAAAGGGTTATGCACCTTGCTTCCCTTGAGCTGATGATTCTTCTCATAGTCATTATGGAAAAAATATTATCTTCTTCTACTATCTTTGTTGCAATCTAAGATTTATTTCATACCACTTATTGTAATATCTTCTTTTATTGTTCTTCTTCATAACATCTTTCCACTATGCACATCATATCTCTCTTTCTTCAACATGGTCTTTACTACCATTTTTCCTTATGATTTTTGATCCATCATGTCTTCCCTACCATTATTCATTATGATTATTGCACAATAATAAATTATTCCTTTTAATTGTCTAGTTGCTACATCTGATTCCAAACTTACACAAATTCTCTTTTGAGTTTGGTTTAGTTATCATCTTTGTTGTTCTAGTCTAGTATTAATTCCACATTATCTCATGATATGTCCATACTTATTGAAATTATAACATAAAATGTTTTTTTATGTTGGAGTAAATGAATTTCTACCCAAGAAATAATATGAATCTTTATTTCCATTCTAACCATGCCCATTCCTTTCACGTCCTTCACTTGTGCCATAGTTTCATGCATACTCATTTATTGCATGCCTATTCCTCTTATCTACATTTATACCACTATTCCATGCATATCCATTCCTTGCATTTATCTTACACTCCTTTGATTTATGACCAAATATTTTTCAATTTAATCAATATCCATAAAATGATCCTTGGTACCTATTAAACTATTTTGTCAAGAATGATCTTTTATCATGCCAATGGTTCTTTTCTTTATCTTATACTTGTAGAAATTCACTCTTTAGGGAATTATTCTCTTCTATCTTCACATGTTTATCAATTTTGACATCATCCTTGGCAACCTTTTGTTTATATCCATAGCCAAGACCTAAATTGTCAAATAATGACATCTGATGAGATACAATCTCATCTAGGACCTCAATTTTGTTCTCAAATCTTAAGCTGCTTGTCAATTTAGCATTTGACTTTTCTAAATACTTTTTCAAGGAAATAATCTCAACTTATAGCTTCTCACATTATTCCCTCTTTGCCTTTAGTTTGATTTTAGTCTTTTCCTTACCTCTTCGACTTGAGCATTTAGACTCATGATGACTATTTCTGACTCTTATTGAATTTTTCATAACTCTTCTTCTTTATCTTGATCATCTTCTTCATATTTATAATTTTATCACTTTTTTTCATTCTATTTCTTGAGCATTTTATGTTCATTCAAGGAACTTAAGAGTTTTCCTTCAATATCTACTTCTACTTCTCTAGCTTCTAAATCACTCCAAGATTGTCATATAGTTATCTGGTCATCACCATCCCAATATTCTATACCCATGAACAAAACTTCACCTCCATCACTATCTATAACACCTTCTTCAATCTCCTCACTTGAGATACTAGCCCTTTTTGAATAAAATATTTTCTTTTCTTTATTAAATCTCTTATTTTTCTCATCTTTCTCTAATTTGTAGTTTTTCTGACTCTTGTGATACTTACTCTCTTTCTCATCATGTTCCTTTTCATCATTAATACTATTGTCTTTTAAATAGGGACATTTATTTACAAAGTTTCCTATTTTCCCATAATTGAAACACTTAAAAGGTAGCTTACCTTTATATCTCCCAATTCCTTTTTTTATATTTATCACAAATAGGTATTCTTCTTTATCCAAATCTTCACTAGTGCTATAGATTGATTTTTTTTTTCCATTTTCACTTTCTTTGATACTTTGAAAGCTACTTCAGGCTTTGTTGTCTTTTCTACTTCCATCCTTATTTCATATTCTATGATAATTCCATGTAATTCATCCATCTTCAATGTGTCCAAGTCCATTTATTCAATAGCTAAGACTTTTACATCATACCTCATAGGAAGTGACCTTAACACTTTCTATACTATCATCGATTCTTCCATTTTCTCACCTAACCCTTTGATGGTGTTGACTATCTCATCCACATAGAGAAGATAGGCTACAATGTTTTCTTCATCTTTTATCTTAATGGTTTCAAACTAACTTATATGCATTTGAAGCTTTGCCTTCTGTACCTTGTCATCACCTTCATAGATATTCTAAAGTTTGTCCTATATATATTTTATTAACACACAATGCATTACTTATATGAACTTTGATTTTGATAAGCCACATAAAATGACATTAATCACTTTTGCATTATTTTCACATGCCTTATTTACAACTTGATCCATTTATTGATTTATTGGTGTTATGTACCCCATCATTATTGATAATTAATTATCAAACCCTAGAGCCATAAGATATGTTCTCATCCTTATACTCCAAAAAGCATAATTCATTCCATCAAATAATTGTGCTTTATTTTTGGAGAAACCATCTTGACCTTGATGACTAACCATGTGTACTCCCAAGATCTACCTTTTAATGGTTAGATTAATTATAAAGGAACTAATCTAGTACCAATTGGTAAGCACATGATTATATTAAGGTGGGGGTGAATCAGTATAAGATAATATTTTAATATTTTCAATTTAATCAACCACAACAACCATAAACATTTAAGATCTAGCAATTAATAACACAAGAGAATAGATGATTTACATGGAAACCCTTTCAAGATAAAACCATGTCAAAATAATGATTACACACACACACACACACACACACACACACACACACACACACACACACACACACACACACACACACACAAGCACTAACTTGATCAATTCTTGAGCATGCATCCACTAGAGACACTGATCCCCTTTTCTAAGCACCAAAGTGATCAATTCCTAAGCATCAACCCATAGAAGCACCAACCCATAGACTTTGAGGCACTGAACCCAACCCAAATTTATTCCACCATCTATGATTGCTTCTTTAATCTAATGATGGATTTTTTTCTCTTACACTTTCTCTCTCACTAATTTTCTTATATACTTTTTGATTTCCTCTCTTTCACAATTCTCAAATGATATTCTTCATTGAAATAAATCTACCCTTCACACTTCTTTTCTTAAGAGATATTCTATTAAATTTTTTGATCTTATCTTCTTCTTCACTCAAATGATATGCATAAACAAAATTATTCTCTTCCTCTTTTCCTTCTCTCTTACACTTATATGATCTTCAATCAAATTGAATGCTTGTAATACATCCACATCTCTTCTCCCTTATATAGCTTCAAAGGATGCATCCCATCCAAGAGGCACCTCTTCACAAAAAGATGTGACTATTGACATTTTAATTGACATTTCCATCAATAATTCTATTAAATTTTTTGTTGACATTTCTAATCATTTCTAGCATTAATTCTATTTGACACTTCCATTCACTTCTAACAACTATTTCGTTTAACATTTCTATTCATATATGTTACAATTCCTTTGACATCAATGACAATTATTCCAACAAATTTTGGTAAATTCATTAACATATTTATAAGGTAACATAGACATTTGCATTTTAGGCTTCAACATATACATATTTTGACATATATTCTATGCCATAATCTTATATCTTTTCTTTTTCTATTTTTTCTCATACATGTGCTTTCTTCTTAGTGTTTCCTTTTCAAAATTTAAAAGTTAAATTTTTTTATAAAAGATAAAAGTAAAAAAATATTTGCCTTTATCTTAGTTATATGATACACATCATACCTATTTTACAATACTCTAGAAATTTTGTGCATCCATGTTTTCATAATCTCTTGATAAATAATATACCTTGATCTAGGTAGGTGTGGGTTAATCTAGACAAATATTTTTAGCAATATTATTTGAATCGATTGAGGGATAGAGATGTTTCTTACAATGTTTATAAATAAAATTAAGTTATATAGAGACACTTTTACATATATATTTTTAATTACTCTTTTATATAAGGTGTGCATATGTTACATGTGTGCATGGATATGTTCATATTATTTCTAGCACATCATAACAATGGAGGAATAAATATTATATATCACCATCTATGAATTTGACTTGGGATTATTATTAAGCTTGATTTAATTCTTATATTTTTTAGGTTTCCCATGTA
This sequence comes from Torreya grandis, assembly GCA_037957365.1. Lineage (NCBI taxonomy): Eukaryota > Viridiplantae > Streptophyta > Pinopsida > Cupressales > Taxaceae > Torreya > Torreya grandis. Next base: position 38,526 of record JARHVA010005004.1, read on the forward strand.
TATTGACTTCTATTTGCATTTACATTTTTCTAATCTACTTGTTTCATTAGCCTTGATTAATTGATTTTTGATCCCAGTCTTAGCATTTCCACTAATCTTACTGATGATGATAACATACTTATTAAGATTTTTTTTCATAACATGCATTGATATATAATGGAATATTAAATATTAGTGGAATCATAATTGTCTCATTCTTCTTGTTTACAAGCCTTTCTCCTCATGTTTCTTGTTTATCCCCATGATTCTAAGTAAAATCATAGTATTGTGTTCCACTTTTTGGCATAAAGAGTCACATAAAATTCTAATATTCCCTTAAAATATCTTGAGTTTTGTTCATTGTCATTAATAAAACATATGGGATTTAGCTTATATACACAAATTTATAGCGCATATACATTTTTCCAAATTTTAAAAAAATTGTGAAGTGTTTTTTAGGATTTATTTTTGAATTATTTAAAAAAAATTCTACCTAGTGGGACATAGTATTATTTATTGACCCTTCCATATGATGGTTTATATTTTATTATAAATATACCTAAAATTTTAAAAAAATAGTTTCATGCACAATTGTATCTATTTTTCCTATGGGGGCATCACACCCAAGAATAATATTTATTGACCTATTTATATACATGTTGTTTTCCTATGTGGGAACATTTTTTCCTAAAATTTTCTCATTGACAAATTATGATTTTTTATTTGATAATAACATTATAAAAATATACCCAAGTGGAATGGAATTAATAATTCCATCCTATAAAATATATTTATTACACATGTATCACTTTAACATGTTAATATTAATTGCATGCCATATTACATATTTGAATTTATTAATTATAAAATCATTTTTCACTTGACTACATACTACACTTTGAAGGTACATGACATATATTTATTGATGGGTGGAATTATGTTCATGCATATTTATATATACAGTTGACACTACATATTAATGACTTTAGACTCTATAATTTTCACACTTAGGTTTACATATGATGGTTATTATTATAATATATGAATATCTTTGATAATTTTACATACTAGGGATGTAGGATGTCTTCTTAAAAAAAATCAATATCCTTAATTGATTGTTCACATTCTAGTTATCCTTGGCATGTATTTGGATTTTTCATATCTCTATTTCACATTACACTTTGGGAATTATATTATGTAATTGGATAAAACTATTGCATGGATCATGATACCTAGTATAATATTTTTTTCAATTTATCAAGTTGTGTGTATCATGATTAACAAATATATGACTAATATATTTCCCATAAAGGGGTAAAACCATAAAAAACATTGAATATTCTACAAGAATTCAAAAACATAGGATTTTTTTCAAAAATTCAAAAACATGATTTTTTTTAGAAATTCAAACATATTGAAAATAAAATAAAAATTCAAACACACACACACACACACACACACGTGCGCGTGCGCACGTGCACACACACACACACACACACACACACACACACACACACACACACACACACACACACACACACACACACACACACACACACACACACACACACACACACACACAAGTGCACACTCGCACACACACACACACACACACCAACCATATTTACCTATTTTATAGGTTTTCATTATCCATTATTTATACATAGAATTTTCATAGAATTTTTATAGAGTGAATGCTAAAAAAATTCATAGGTTACATAATTTCATGTGGTTTTACCACATATTGGATGGGCTAATTTCATAGACAACATGCCCTAACTTGGGGGCATTTCTATTACAGAGGTTTTTTACATGGTGATGTTTATCCTTATTTTTCATTTATCATATTGAGATAATTTACATTAGTTGATACATTTTATGTTGGTATATTATACATCTCTTATCACATGAACATTTTATATTATTATTTCTAACCTATTACAATACCTATTTATGCATTATTTTTGTATTGGGTGTGCATGAGTTTTTCTCTTTGTGTGTCATTATTATTTGAGGAACATATTATCATCTTATTTTGTGAGTCACGTTGTGATTTGAGTTACTAACATGGGTTTGGTTAATAAAATTATGTAGTATTTATTTGGTGCATACATTTCCATGTGCTTACCATACATCTATGAAGGCATATTGTTTGATTATGTTTTAATTATTTTATCTAAGCTCATCCTTAAGGTGTGTTTATTGTATGGGTATATAAGTTTCTCCCATTTATAAATTTAAAATTTTCATGATCTATTATAACATTAATGTATGTTAATTTAAATTTTAAAACTAGAATTTTAAAAACATAAAAATTTGAAAAATTCAAAATTTAATATTCAAAATTCAAAATTTAGATTCCATATGTGTAGAAATAAGATGATGAAATAATTTATAACAAATGATGGATTTTTTTCAATTACATATGTTCTTGTTTAATATTGAGAACAACTTATTGAGTTCCTTCCATAACTTGGATGCCAAAGAAGAAGCTTTCTAGAAGCAAAACTCCATATGTACTTGGCCGAAGGAAGGGGACAAGAACAAAAATTATTTTCACCAATCGACACCCTTAAACAAAAATTATAATAGGATATATAATCTCCTTCTCAAGGATGGATATAAATGAAGAGAAGAAGATGTCATCAATGAATAAATCATTCATCACATTGAAAATTTGCTAAGGGAAGTTGACCTCGAAGACCTTGATATGGAGGATAGTATATTGCATAACCTTCCCTCTACCATCTCCTAGGATGATAATCAACAAATACATAAACCCCCATCACTAGAGGAAGTTAGATAGGTAGTATTATTAATATAGATAAATAAGGACCCTGGATTTGATGGCTCACCCCCTTTCTTCCAAAATTTATAGGACATAATTCATCTTGAGGTGGAGGCTATGATATGTGAATTATTCAAGGCAAAAACTATCCTGAAGGAATTGAATAATACATTTCTAGTCATCATCCCTAAGAAACTAGGATAAAATCAACAAAGGTATTTTATACCCATAAGCCTTTGATCCATGATTTACAAAATTTGCTAAAAAATGTTGGCCATTCATCTCTAACCCTTAATCTAAGGGGTCATAGTGTAATAAAAAGACACTTTCATGGTAGGAAGATAGATCATGAATGGAACATAATTGTTCATAAAAATCTATAATCAGTGGCCAATACCACTAAGGTAGGTATGTTCCTCAAAATTAATATAAATAAATCCTATGCCATGATTTCATGGCACTTTTCACTCCCATGATAAAGGGATAAACAAGTTTGGTTTCAAAGTGGATATTAGGGGTATGATCCATAAATAATTTTCCACTCCCATGTAATTTATACTAATTAATAGGGTCCATAAAGGGTTCTTCTTGTCTAACTAAGGATTAGGAAAGGAGACCCCATCTCCCCCTATCTATTTATTACTATGGTTGAAACCTTACGAAGAAGTTTACAAGTGGCCAGAGAACAAAATTTAATTAAGGGGATAAAAGTGGCATAAAACATAGTCCTGGTCACTTATGGGCAATTTATAGATGACACTTTTATTCTTAGAGAGGCCTCAATTTCTGAGGCTTTATCCATAAAATTCATTCTAGTGAGATATTAAAGAGCTTTAGGGTAAAGAATTAATTTAAAAAAAATCCATGCATTATTCTTAAATACTTCACCTCCCCTTCAAAAAATATTGGCAAACATCATAGGATGCAAAATAAGAAAACTTACCTCAACCTACCTCAGCATGCCATTGTTCGATGGAAAAATGAAAAAAAATGTGGAATCCTTTAGTAGAACAAATCCATAAAAAGATGGAAGTTTGGGAAGGAACCCTCCTATCATAGGTGGGCAAGATTCAACTCCTTAAATGTTCCTTACAAAATATCCCCATTTACTTTTTGACCCTACAACAAGATTATCGGCAAAATTGATTAGATACAAAAAACTTTCCTATAGAGGGCATGGAAGATGGATTTTGATCCCACTAGTGGTATGGGATAAAGTCTACCTCCCTAAGGCCCTTGTAGGTCTAGGGATAAGAAGAATCAAAAGTATGAATCAAGCCCCATCTATAAAATTTGGGTGGAAAGTTATGAAAGAATAAAATAATTGGACCAAGATTATCAAAGCTAAATACCGATAGGGAGGAAGATAGTTTTATCTAGGAAGAAGGCCCTTGAATGGTTCTACCTTCTAGAAATCCATCTTAAACTCTAAAGCTCTGCTTAAGAAAGGAAGTAGATGACAAGTTAGAAATGGAAAAAAGGTGGACTTATGGGAGGACCCTTGGCTTTCATCCTCTCCCATAGCTTCCTCTCCCCTTAAAACACCCTAAAGGAGACATTTAAATCTTTTATAGGCCACAAGGTTAAGTATTGCTCATCTATATTAGAAGGAAGAGCAAAGTGGAAAACTTTTCCCATTGAGACAATCAACACAAAATTTTCTCAAGAAATTATCAACCTTAATTCTCAAATCCATCAAATCCATATGGATTTATTCCAAAAAGATGATATAATCATATGAATAAATGATGATAGTAGAGAGTACATAGTGAAATCAAGATTCCTTACTAATTTAGACTAGATGGAAGACTGGGCATACTAGAAAAACCTATGGATTAAACATCTTACCCCTAAGGTGATTTTTTTTAGCTTATAGCTCATAATAAAATTATTACAGTAGATAACTTAGAAAAATGTAGGATGACCATCCCTAATAGGTGTGTTCTTTGTAATTTTACACTAAAATCCATGAATCATCTATTCCTTGATTACCCATTTGGGTCTTTAGTCTAGAACATCCTCATTTAGTTGTTCAACTTATCTTAGGTCAAGCTTAACTCTATTTTGAACCTCATCATTTAATGTAAACCTCACTGGAAGATCACCTCCTTGGTCTTCCTTTGGTCTCTAGACCTACCCCACTTTTTATAGCATATATGGACTATAAGGAATGCCCAGATCTTTGACCACAAAAGTTACAACCCCTTGAGTTCCTTTCACAAGCTACAAACTGCTATTGCTGATAATTAGTGGGTGATGATAACAAACAACAAAATGGGAGCTATCGAGGTTGAGAAATATATTCTCAACAAGTAGAATCTCATTCCCCCTCCCTCGATAGATAATTTGGTTAGGAGCCTCACAAAATGAGAATGCCCCCCATTAGGGTGGATGAAGTTAAATTTTGACTAAACATCCAAAGAAAGTCCTAGTAAAGTGGGGGGGGGTGGTGGTGTCATCAAGGATGAGTTAGGGACTTCTATCACTACTTATGTGGGTCTTATGGGAATTTAATCTAATCACATTTTTGGGGATAAAGCTACCCTTTGGGGCATCCAACTAGAAATCTAGCTCAACATTTCTAATTGGAAATAGAAGGGGATTCACTTAACATCCTTAATACCATCTTGGGAAAAGTAAAACCTTCTCACACTATTAACCAAAACATTGTTGATGCTAGTTATCTCCTTCACTCAACTGAGTGCTTGATTTTACACATCTACTAGGAGGGAAATATAGTTATGAATAAACTTAAAAATTTAGGGCTACTCAAACTTATTTTTTCCATGTGGATTAGATCCCTTGATATCCCTTCTCATATCTATCTCTTAATCAATAATGATTTACAATTTAAATCTTCTCAAGATAGTGGTAGCGATACATGTGAGAAGGATAATCATAGCTAAGCAAAGATAAAGTCATACTATGTGTCATAATAATGACATTAAATTCATATCTAAAATTAAAATAAACCATTTCAAAAAGGATCCCAACAATGGATGTTGGATAAAAAAAAACAAAAAAAATTCCAAATATTATTCAGATCTTTGAAATTATCAACACTCAAACAAAAAGAAGAACAAAATCATAGGGGGAGATAGGGACTATTGTGAACCCATTTATTGTGCAGAAGTTTAGTCAAACTAGAAAGTATAGAGACATCTAAAAAAGGGTGGGCTCATGGAATTTATGCTGCAAATCAAAGGTCATGATGAAATGTTGGCTAGGTATTTTGTGGTAGGTTAGAAATAATGCTAACTTATTCAAGAGAATTAAGGTGGAGGTCATGGAATAAATCATTAGGGATGTCATGGGAATGTATTGTGAAGGTATTAAATCCTTTAAAGACAAAATATAAAAATAAGAACTTATGCAAGCATTCTTCAAGATGGATGCCATTTTTCAAACTAATAAGAAGGGCTTTCTCAAAGCTGACCTTTCAAGGAGATAACAAGATATTTGCTTATAGATAATGTGTTATCTAACATTGGAATGAATGTTTACACATATTTTTTCACATCATTTATTACTATTAAACCACTTTAAAGGGCATCATGTTAGTCTGGCATATTACCTTTTCATGTCTTTGGAATCATTTATACAATCCTTCCACCCTCTTTTGATACCATCCACTAAGGACTAATTTTATTGATCACCAAGAGAGGGACTCCCATAAGGAACAAAGAGATAAAAATTGAGGATTATAGTAAGGATAAGAGATATGGAGAGGCTAAAGATAATTTGACTGAGGGTAAGAAGGATGAATCTTCTCCTTCCCCATGCCTAGCTCACCCCAAGATGGTTGGGAAGAAGGATAAAAAGAAATCCTATTATTATTCTCCCTAAAAAAAGAGTGTGGGAAATAAGGTTAATATAATTTTTGAGTTCTCTAAGGGTATTGAAAACCCTAATTTTAAAATATACAAAATGAAAGTTGTTAAAGTTTATAAGAGGGGTGATTATTCAACACATTTTTTTAAAGGGGTTTACCTAAAAACTAGTACATTTTCATGATAATCTATAAAAAATGGGTAGATAGCTAGTACCAATGATGGAACAATGGAATAATCTAAATCAAGAAGTGGATAGAAAGAGGGAAGGTATGGGGGACCTAAATATGGAAGAAGGAAGCATAAGGAGTTTAGAGGGAACCCCAAGTAGAAAAGGTAAGGGCAGCTTCACCATCACCATGAGTAATTCCAATTCTAAGAAAGAAAAAATAAGGGATGAGAATAATAAAGGTTTGTCTAAGTAGAAAAGAAACTTGACAGAAGGCCATAACACTCAAAATAGAGGAATGATCAGTCATAACATGAATAAGAAGATTGAAAGAAACAAGAAAGATACTCTAAAAAAATTTAATAAGTGTCTTTGTTTTTTGGTCTTGTTTTTAGGGTCTTTTTATTGATTTAATTTTATTGACACTTGGCATCTATTTGGTCATGGTGGTTTGATTTTTCCTTATTTTGTCTTTTAATTCCTATACTTGTTAAACTATGGTTTTCAAGTCCTTATAAAACCTAATATTTACCTATCAAATAAAAAATGCCAAAGAAATAGACTATTTGATCTTTTATTTGGTGATTTTAATGTATTATTTTGAGATGAGTGATTGCAACAACAATATTTTCATCCCTCACCTCAAAAGGGGGATCTTTATTAAGGAAAATTGTAATAGTCAAAATGTGTCTAATATGATAAAATATGAAATTACTATCTACTTCCTTGATCAAGAAGTGGATGGGGTGATGGTGATAACTTATACACTACCTTGGGTATGTTTTAAGTTGTTTTTGAAATCTTAGGATGTTTATGTTAGGTATTTTTGTCTATAATGAAAAAAATGGTTGTGTTTTTAACACCTATCAAAATTTTAATGATGGAATAATTATGTTGGCATTTAGGGGAAATACAAAATAGGTTTATTTTTTCATATGTTTAATTTCAATTTAAATTTCAAAAGCTAATTTAAAACATTTTTAATTTCAATTTTTTTAAATAATATCATGTATGTCATGATAACTAGTTTAAAATTATACATGCCTCAAAGTATCATAACGGATGTTGCAGAGGACCTCCAATAGTTTGAATTCTTGTTTAGGTAGAAATCATAGAATGATCATGTTGTAGTGCCTGGATATAGGAAGGTTCTGCCAAGATCTTTTTAAGGTCAACATGGTCCCATATGACTACTCTTATGAATTACACTAGTCATTTAGCCTACTATAAAATATTCTATAAGTGTCAGGTTCCACCATTAAACATCTAGACAATGAATCCCCTATCTTATAAAAGTTGGACCCCATGTTACCAAACCCTCTTAGGATAACATGGTTAAAGGAATTAGTATGGTGGGCTAGGACCCATAGAGCCCCCAACTTTTCCTAGATGAATCTGACAACAAGATCTTCATCCTAGTTCTAGACCCCATAGTGGAGCAGGATGACATGGAGCTAGCCGAATCCATACTTACTAGGGTCAATGATTTTCAACCAAATATTGATGCCTTACAAAAATAAGCCAAAAAAATATGGAAACCTAAAGGATTTTTGAGGTGGTTTCTCTAGTCATGGGTTTCTTCTTGGTTAATTTTTCTCTATAATAAGATTGTATTAAGGCTCTCTTAGATGGTCCTTGGTTTATGGAGAAGGATAGTGTCTCTATCATGAGATGGAAGGCTAGGTCAAGCCTCACTAATATAGCCATGGATGATGTTCTAATGTGGATCCTCTTTCATAAAATCCATTTGGAATACTAGCATTTAGAGGTTATCAATGAGATTATGAAGGCCCTAGGCTAACCTATCAAAATTGACCCAATTACTCTGTCTTGTTAGAGGATGGTTGATGCTTGTGTCCAAATTTTTCTTTTAGCTAACAAGCCCTTACTTCATGAGATCAAGATCAAGTTAAAATATGAAATTTGGATTTAGATCATCATTTATGAAAATAATGCTATCATTTTCCCATGGTGTAATGTTCCAAGTTATATGCTCCTTGATTATTAAAAAAAAGGCTAGGATTTAGTAGCCTTATCTTAGTAAAGGATTAAGAAAGATGAGCCAAATTTATATGCACAACCTAAACAACCTCTCAGGATTGGTTCCCTCTAAACCCCCTCATGTGCTTCTTCAAGTGATAGCCTTAAAAAGGTTTATGTGACCTTAACCCAACAAAATACTAGTAAAGAAGCACCAAATATGGATTCAAGGCTAAAACATCCTCACAAGATTAGCTCCCCCGATGCCCATTCAAGCACCTCTCTTATTGGTAGTTTAAAAGGTACCCCTTATTCTAAATATTCCACTCCTCTTCTTTCACTGTTTCTTTTAATTCCTTATGTGAGTTGCCCCCCCCCAGGGTGCCCCTCCCCAACCCCCCTCCTCACCTTTTACCCTCCCTTTCCCCTACCCCTCCTAATCCCCATGCCTTCCCTAGATCCACCCTCTGCCCCATTCCTCCTTGTCTTCTCTTCTCCCCTTACCTAATCTCTAGGCCCTTTTCCCCTCTTAAGTGTTCCACCATTCCCTCAATGCTTTCAGCGCCTTCTCTAAGCTAGGAACCCCCTTCCCCCCCTCTTGAGCTATGACCCATTCCCTCCCCCTAGCTACCCCTTAGGGATCCCCTTCCCACCAAATCTCCCTTCTACATTCTTTGCCCTTCCCCCTCCCCCTCTCCCTTCCCTTCTAGTTCCCACTTCCCCTCCCAGATTTTAGAGTCTACCCAAGCCCTTGCATGGAAGAGCCCTCTCTTTATTAGCCTAGACGTCTCCCTTCCCCCTCCTTTTGAGGCACCCCATCTTCCCATTTTTGAAATACCTAGAGCCCAACAAAGATGGGTGGTAATGCTCTAAATCTTTCTCTCCCTCCCAATATTTCCCCCTAGATGATGGGTTTATCACTTGCTCAAAAAATAAAAGAGGTAGGGAAAAGGCCAATATTGGTATTATTACTAAACCTATAAGTAGATTCCAAAGAATGGTCACAAGAAATTTAGAAACTATAAAAGAGATTGTTAAAGCTTCTCAACAAAATCTTAAGGTCCAATATGATAAAAAATAAAAGTTATTTCATGGAATGTAAGGGGTTTAAATAACCCCAGGAAATAAAAGACCCTTTGTAATACCATAAAAAGAGTCAATCATTCTATTCTTCTCATTCAAGAAATAAATTTTTTTGACTTCATCCTTAAATCTATCATAATTCTTATGCCCTCTCCTCAAAATCTACAAGTGTTTTATGTGGCTTGGAAATATTCTAGAACCTAGATGTCTTGGGAGGTGGACTTATGTGGAAATCTAATAGACAACTTTTGATTTTGTTTATAGATCTTGCCAATAAAGACAAATGGATTTTAACAAACATCTATGCCCTAAATTCCAAACCTGCCAAGAATATTCTATGGAGAGCCTTATTAGAATTTTGAGTGACCTATATAAATTAGAACTATATTGTTATTGGTGACTTCAACACCCCCTCACTCCAAGGGAAAAAAAGCAACCTTATTGACCTCATATATAGTATGCTAGAGTTCAATGACTTCATTGTTAATGAAAGCCTTGTAGATGTGGACCTTAATGGTATTAATTTACATGGTATAATAGAATACTAGGAGAAAATTTAATTTAAGTCCACCTAGATAGATTTCTAATCTCATTAAATTAGGTCATACACTTTTCCAGTAGGCTTTCTTCTTTGCTAAGGATAGGGTCTAATCACAATCCCTTGGTGTTCAAAGCTTATAAGATCTCAAAACAAAAATTTAGTCCCTTTAGATTTGAAAACATGTGGCTTCATCAGCCCAACCTCATAGATTCAATGAAAAATTGGTGGAAAGAACCCATCTCAGGTTCTGCCATGTTTATCCTCATGAAAAAACTCAACTTTCTTAAAACTAAGCTAAAAATTTGGAATAAGTAAGTATTCAAGGACATTTTACTGTAGAAAAAGGCACTTTAAGTAGAAATTTTGTAATTGAATATCTCAGTGCCTCTGGTAATTAAAATGAGCTTATGGACTCAAAGGAAAAAGACATCCTATGTCATTTTCATAACCTAGAAGCAAAAGAGGAGGCCTTCTAGAAACAAAAGTCTAGATGCTTATGGATAAAGGAGGGTGATAAGAACACAATTTTTTTTCACCATTCTACCTTAAGTCATAGGAATATTAAAAAATTTTCCTAACTATAAATGGTAGATTAAATCATCTACAAAGATGAAGATGATATCTCCTATCATACTATAAATTTCTTTAGGAACCTACTCTCAAATGAATGAGTACTAGATGATTCTCTTATATCTTCTGCCCTCACTAATTTTGATAAAGTATTCATATTTGGTAAAAATTATTCCTTCACCAATATTCCCTTAAATGAGTAAATAAAAAGTCTTGTCTTCTTTATGGAAGGATTCAAGGCTCTGAGACCTAATGGATTCCCACATTTCTTCTTCTAAAATTTCTGGGACATTATCCACTTGGAGGTTGAAACTATTGCTAGATAATTTTTACAATCTAAATATATTCTAAGGTAAATAAAAAATAGTTTCCTTGTTCTAATCCCAAAATAACATGGTTCCACTAACATTTAGAACTTTTGGCCCATTACCCTGTGCAACACCACTTATAAAATCTGCTCCTCTATCTTGGTGAAACACATGCAATATTTACTTGAAAGAGTTAATGGGGAGCAATAGGGGGGATTTATGGTAGGACAAAAAATGATGAATGACATTTTCCTAACTCATAAATATATTAATTCTATTTATATATCCTCAAGGTAAGGCATGCTACTTAAGTTGGATATGTCAAAAGCTTATGATCGGGTCTTCTGACATTTCTTTATGCAGATTTTGGAAAAGCTAGGGTTGAATCAAGATACCAAGAAAATTATCTAGAATTGCATCTCCACCCCCAAATTTTCCATTATTTTAAATGGTGTTCTATTTTTTTTTTTTGATTCTAGAGGAATAAGACAAGGGGATCCCCTCTCTCCCTACCTCTTCATCATTTTAGCATAAACCTTGGGAAGAAATTTGAAGAGGGCCTACACTTAGGGACTTATTAAATGTATCTCAGTGGCCCTTAATATATATACTATCACCTAAAAATAATTTTTTGATGACACTATTATCTTAGGATATGCCTCTATTGAGGAATCAAAGAAATTAAAATGCATCTTAAATAAATATGAAAAGGTTTCCAATCAATGTATTAACTTTAAAAAGATCTCCCTGTTCTTTATCAATACTCCACCCCTTCAATAGAAAATAATCACCAAAATATTACAATGTCAAGTGGGAAATCTATTATAAAGTCACTTAGGCATCCCTATATTTTTAGGAAAAATGAACTCTAAACTTTGGAATCCCTTAATAGATCACATCCAAAGAAAACTAGTAGGTTGGAAAGGCCACCTTGTCACCCAGGTAAGGAAACACCAGCTCTTTAAGGCCTCAATTCAGAGCATTCCTATCTACCAAATGTCTATATTTATAATACCATCTAAATTTACCTCTAAATTTGAACAAATTCAAAAAAACTTTCTATGGAGGGGCACTAAAGAAAGATTCAGATACATTCTTATTTCTTGGAAAAAAGTTTATCTTCCTAAAGCTAATGGAGGTCTGGGCTTGAGAAGCTTCAAATCTATGAACAAAGCCATATTGGAAAAAATGGGATGACACCTAATGAATGAAAATGGGGAATGGGATATAACTAATAAGTCCAAATAACTATAAGGGGTGGAAGATGATGACTTCTTATGGGAAGAAGGCCCTTCCAATGAATCCACTTTCTAGAAAGCCATAACCACCTTCAAGGATCTCTTAAAGAAATGTATCATATGGAAATTTAGAAATGATGAGAAAATTTACTTTTAAGAAGATTATTGGCTAGCTCTCACCCCCATCTCCACTTAGGGGATTTAGATAGGATGGTATAGACACCTAAAACAAAGATGGGAATCTAATATTAAATATTACTAAGAAATAAAGGAAGGAGAAAAGTGCTGGAAATTCCTCCCTAGTGATGATCTATCACTGGAGGAATATCAAGCTATTTAGACCCTTAATCTACTACTAAGATAGGTTCACATCACCTCCATCTAGAAGGAAGATCACTATATTTGGTGGGTGGTATATAATGGATCCTACTTAGTGGCCTTAGGACATGCCACTGACCTTAACTTGGAAAGTGAATGATATTTTTGGAAACTTTTTGGGTAAAACATTTAATTCTCAAAGTTATTTTTATTTCTTACAACATAGGATAAAATTATGATAGTGGAAAACCTATCCAAAAGAGGACTATTAGTCCCCTACAGGTGCCCAATTTGTCAAAGTCTAGAAGATTTAGTTCACCATCTCTTCTTTGGGTGTCCCTTCAGCTCGATAGTGTTCAACTAGTTGATTAATCACTTAAACCTATCCTGGGTCATACCAAATAATATATTAGACCTCATTATGTAATGGAATTCCTCCTAGAATCTCCCTTCCCTTATCTTTCTTTGGCATCTTTCTCTCCCCTATTAGTTTTGGTGTGTTGGTAAAATTTGTAATGATGGACTCTTCCTTAAAAAAAGATACTAGCCAAAAAGTGTCTTCCTTCACCTTTGACAGACCATTTAAAATAACTAGAAAATTTTCCCCCTCAAAGAAAAAGAACCTACCCCTCCCTCTACCTTTCAAATCCTCAAAAACTAGGATTTTACATAGGTGTTACATTTTCTATCAAAAGCTTTAATCTGTAATCACACTAAATGGAAGGCTGGGTGAAACTAAACTTTGATGGCACCTCTAAAGGCAACCTAGGTCTTACAGGTGGAGGAGGATTTATAAGGAATTTAAAAGGGGAGATGGTGGCTACTTATGTTGGTCACATGAGAATCCAAATAAACCACCTAGTAGAGGTAAAGGTGTCTCTCTAGGGTTTACAGTTGGCATCAAGAATTGACTATAATAGGATAATTGTGGAGGGTAACTCTTTGAATATTCTAAATTCCTTGGAGGGGTAAATAACCCCCTCTCACACCATCAAAGGCATCATTTATGATTCCAAAATATTACTAAAGGGCATACCTCACTTCTAAATTATCCACACCTATAAGGAAGGAAATGGGGTGGCCAACCTCCTTGCTATCATTAGAGTTGAACTCCACATTTTAACTATCATAATGCAAGTAGCATCCCCATAAGTGTTTTAATGTCTTACAAGCTAAAGGTATTGATTCATGTCAAAATCATCATGTCTTTGCATCTGTATTATCTTAGTTTTAACGGGTGGATATTAGTTAGGTTGATTCGTGATTATATCCATAGAAGGAGACTTAATTGTTATAACGAGTCTTCAACAAGCTTCCTAAACCATATTTGCTTCTCTAAATCTATTACATCCAAAAAAATCCTATGTCTCACTTTGGCTCTGCATACTTTGATTTGATGGGAGGTGACAGGGATAGATTTGAACCCACCTCCTATAAGGATATTCACAGCTAGAAAAAAGCCTAGAAAAATCTAAAATATGGGGGTCTTATAGAGTTCATAGAGTGAGTTATGGAGACAATGCAGAGGTTGCCCATGAATTCATTATAGCTTGGAATAAGAAAAAAGTGACCATTCATAGCATCATAATTAATGTTACAAAGGAATTCATTAGTGCAATGACTGGTATGTCATGTAAAGCCACCAAGGTGTTCAAGGACCAATCGAAAAAACAAGATCTACTATAACATTTTTTCAAGATAAATGACTTCATGTAGATGGATAAGCAAGGCTTTCCAAAAACTAATATCCTATGATACTGACCTAATATTTGTCTTCAAATCATGCTTTACATGATGCTTGAAGTTAAATACAGTCTTATATTTTTCCACCATTTTCTATTGCTAAATCACTTCATTGGTTACAAAATTAGTCTACCTTACTTTCTACTAAAGTCTATCAAAATCACTATCTTAATAAATCAAGTGCATGGATCTAATCTCATCCTCTACCAAGATTTGATTATCCTACTAGTCAAGCATGGCCAAGCCCTCCACAGTTGGGAGTTTCCCCTCATGGGATCCTAAACTATGGAGGACTCCCAGGAGGATTCCCTAGTGGAGGATCCCATCATGCGATCCCACCAGACCTCTATCCTCTCCCCCCAAGATAGCCTATCCAAGTCCCCTTATAATGGCCTCCCTCTTAAGGTATTTATTCCCAAACCTAAGCATATATCTCTCAATGTGGGTACCCTAATGGAGAACTCCTAGAAAGGGAAAGCCATCCTGATTGATGAAATAGAAAGGAACAAATCACATTTGGAGATATTTAACTCAAAGGTTCAAAAAGCAAGGATGGCCTTTACCAAACTCATTCAAGACTAGAAATATTTTCATAGACAAGCCAAATCTATCGTTCAAGCCTTTGTTTAGTCTACCCAAACCACCCTATCCCTTTCCATTCAGTCACCTAAAGCCTTAATATCCCCCCTCTAGGTTACTCCAAGGGGGTGCCATCAAAGTAGTCCTCCCTATAGGTTAAAAGACAAAATCTTCATAGGTTAAAAGACAAAAGCATCCCCACATGCTCTTACCCAATGAAGCTATTGAAGGCCCTGGGAATTGCACTTGAGCAAAGGTTTCCCAGGTAAAATAGATCATCCCAGTGAATATTTTTGAATATGCTAAAGACCCACTGGAGGGGCTTTCCTCCCAAGTTTCTTTTTGGTTTCATATTTTTTTGGTTCTCAGTTTATTTCTATAGTTTTTTTTTTTGGTTTCTTGGCCTTATTTTGGCATGTTTAAACTTCTATACTGAACTTTGGTAGTTTTAAGATCTCTATAAAACTTGGTTTTTACCTTATAAAATAAAAAATTTATGTCATGATAAATTTAACTAATTGTATCAATTGTCACTTGTTTTAGGTAAATCAACTAATTTAGTGTGGATGGAAATTTAAAAAAATCAAGGTCAAACCCTTCATTATTTCCTAGGTAAGAAAATGTGCATGTTTCATATTATTTACATGTATACTCTAACATGTGCATATATATTTCACTAACATACCCATGTCAAATTTGGGGAATTTTATAGACACCTAAATTTGGCATTAAACCTTTATTCCTATGTTTTCCTCCCAATTTGAATTATTTTGAATTTTTTTAAAATTTTAACCCATTTATAGGATAGCACCCACCCTGCATTAGTATCTATTTCATATAATGATCATATAAAGTGCCTCAATACTTATATTAAAGGTATTTATCTATATATTTTAACTATTTTTCACCTTTTTTCCATCCTTACCTCAAAAACATAACCATATTTATCTCCTAGACAAGCATATGGCTTTATGAGCTTGCCCTAGGCAAGCTCATATCCCTACAAGCTTGTCCATTTTAGTTTTTTAGGTATTTTTATCTATTTTCCCTTGAAATATAAATTAAATCTTATCATTTTCAATTTTGAAAGTTAGCTAGCACACATGAGTAATCCTAGATCATCTTATAAATTCAATATTTTTCAGAGCCATCTAGGCATCTAAAATATAGGAAATAAATGATAATTAAAAGAGATAGCATCCATCACACCAAGGGTCAAGAAATCCAAGCTTATATATTCAATTTATGCTTCAGAACATTTCTCTTTTTTTGATACTTATCCATCTTGATCTCTTCACACATTACCTTATACCGAAGGAGGGTAGTGTAAATTTAAAAGTTACATTGATCACTTATAATACATAGAAGGTTTAAATACTCATATGAACTATTTTATCCACATACTAAAAAACCATGAGTTGTTCTGATTTTGAGTGTGTTATATATGTAATTTGGAACATTGATTTGGTTTTTACTCAATTCCATTATTATTATTTTGTTTAGGGTGTGAAATCTAGGTGAAAGTGAAGATTCAGGCATATAATATTTTTTCCCTTCACTTATATGAAGTGAAGACATAGATATAATATAGAAGATGAAAGACACACAAATTATAGAATCTAGACTAGGAAACCTTATAGAGACATGACACATGAATAGAGACATGATTAGTGACATAGAGACAAGATGAGAGCATTGGGATTGTTTTATCCATGTGTGTAAATTATAGTCCCATATTGATATGATCTCATCTCAAAACAAAATGTAAGTCCTAAAATTTAGAATCATATCAAACATAGTTCAGAATTACAATATAGTCAAGGCCAACTCATTGTATTACTTTAGCTTATGCTTGTGATACTTGGGATTTTTTCCCATTATTTACTCTTTGAAGTATGTTTGAATTCTCTATTTTAGTTATATATGTTTATATATTATTTTTTTGCTAAGATAACTAGGGCACATCCCTAGATCAAAAAAGTAAATGAAAAATAACATGGGGCTACCCTGTCAGTAAAAAACCAATTCAAACCACTCCAAAATGATAACGATGTGCTATCATCTAGAGGGGGATTGAAAAAACACACACACCTCAAAACCAAAAATTTACTATAGATATTTAACATATTACCAAGTACTTACATTGCCCTAGTGGGGACACACACACACACACACACACACACACACACACATAATGGAAAAGATAGAATTCCTACACCACACTACTTATGCATTTATTACATATGGAGAATTATATTAGATACTATATTAGTCAATTATAATCAACTATACCCCATCTTAAACTACCTTTAGAACCCTATAAATTCCTTTTGATTTTGAGCCTACTCCACATCCCAGTCTTGGTACTACCTTCCCTTCAGCTTCTTCTTCTACATCATAAAAACCTTGGGGAATGAAGATGCAAACCTTTAAGAGATGAGTTACTAGTCTCTCTACTAGAAATTCTAGGGTTTTATGAAATTTAACTAAACTATACATAATTTAATTTATATACTTTACCACTTATATTCTCATAATATGAATGACCTCCTTAATATCTAATTGATCCTTATTCATAGTAAAGGGCCCCACTACATTTAAGAGAATACTGATCTTACTGATGACCCATACAACATCAAAAAAATTCCTTTAGCCTAGGGATTGATTAGGGTCAAGCATGAAGACATTTAATATCTTAGTTACATCTTGGCCTTCCATCTCATCCATTCCTGCAACTAGATCCAACATATTATTTATTCAAATCCTTAAGAAAGGGTTATTAATTTATTTATCAAAGTTTTCAGAGAAGTGAGAAACCATTACCTCCCTTGTTACCTTTTTGATTCATCCTTCCTCTCACCATACTTATTCCTACCCTCATATCCATCCTCCTATCATAGCCTTTTACCTGTAGACATAATTCTAGGTCACTCTTTCCAATAATTTATGGCTCCTATAAAATCCACACTATAAAAAGAGGTCAGGCATGCTATTATGCCATTCTCCACCACCTTGAGATGGTATCTCCCAAATCTCAATGCACTCTAATAAATACTCCCACATGTTTCCTCCTTACATTCAATGTAGCAACATTTTTTTAAAACATATATACCATAAATATATTACACCTAATAATATAAATTGAGATCACATATATATTCAAGTAATAATAGTAAGTACACATTACATCCTATATCACATATCTCTAATGTCATGAGTATGCTACATAAAATGAATATAGAAAGTAATACAACTTAGTCATGACTAATGTAACTCTAAAATATTTGCTACCAATATACAATAATAAGTAATTATAATTATTAATGACAATACTCAATAATAATATTCAATCTAATACAATGTACATAATTTATATACCTAGCTCCTTGGAGTATGAGTTCCCCAAACTCTCCAATATCTGTGGCAATATCAAGTGTCATCTCAATAGTAATACTATAATGGGGAGGGAGTGCATCATCCAAGTGATTTACCACACTAACCATATACCAATGATCCCCTAAAATAATCCCATTAGGATATGTCCCTCCTTCATACATGAGTAAATAGTGATGGCATGGGAATCCAAAAAGACTAGCATGTACCTATGTGCTATATGATTCTAAACTAAACATGTAGTGTATCATAAAAATCCATTCTATTGCAAGATATCACACTAACATGTGAACCATACTCATGAAATTATAATGTCTCACTAAACTTACTTTGGCTCAAAGTTTAACAAATAATAAATGATAATGATCTAGATCAATCAATTTCATACACACCACTTGATCAGACTGCCTTGATCTAACATTGTAATGCCAATAAGCTAGTGAAGTCCATCTCACT
>JARHVA010005004.1:62500-185000 GCA_037957365.1 Torreya grandis
CTCCTCAAGGTTTAACTCACTATAGAGAGTAGCTATGTTCCACCATTCAACTCGTATGATTCATCCACTCTATGTTTGATAATAACTATTTAATTAGTCAAGTTCCAAGAATTAGAATATTCCACAATTATTTATATCCTAAGTGATATATATAGTCTAGTTATATGTATGTATGTATATATATATATATATATATATATATATATATATATATATATGTATGTATGTATGTATATATATAATTTAATACTAGAAAAATACATATATACATTCTAGCAAAATATATATCTGAACATATGAACCCTATTTTATACTAGGTTAATGACCAAACCCAATGGTAAAATAATTCTCAAATAAAGATGAATATTTACTATGGTATAAATTTTGGTAGCTATATCATAATGAGCTATTGGTAACCTAACCCATATTACCACATATATTAATAATTTGGTTTATATATATATATATATATATATATATATATATATCCACCTTTATGTTCATCCTCTATCACCATAGATTAGTTGTTATATGTAATCTATGCTTGATATTGGGTACAAAGTTATATGTCCAAATTTATATTATAATAATACATTACCAAGTTGTCTTAGTATTCTATAATAATTTTATGTATATTACAGTTTGTATACAAAAAATTGAGGGCATCATAGATCAAGGTTTTCATAAATTTATACTATAATTGGGTATACGATAGTGCCACACTTCTACTTAAGGTGCCCTGATAATCTTTTGTTACATAGATATATTCTGGAGTTCCCAATTTCCAATAACCAAACATAATTTACTAAGATAATAAAAGTGTATCTCCCTCTACCCTTCGCATCAATTCACAATAATATAAAATCAAATATGCACCAGCTAATGTAAAATGAAACTCATGATGGAATCAAAAACATAGAAAAAAAAACATGAAGTTGCTCGTACCCCCAAAAAGAAACATGACCATAGTACATATACACCTTATATATGTCATTTCTAGACATGGAAATAGATGGGTATTTTAATCTATTGAAAATTTAGGGGGATTTTTGAGTCTATTGAAATCCTTGACTGACATGGTTCACGGTTCTACTTGAATTGAAATAGATGAGATAAAAGAATGGTGGTGGTGTTGATCTTGGGTTAAGTTAAATAAAAGAATAGAACTTGATATAACAAAAATGTTAATGCTATTAGACAAAAAAGATACTACAAATAGTTGGAAATAACTAAGGTGATACCTATGCTTGCTGGAAAAATAATTAGATTAAACAAAAGGTTTCCAACTAGCCTACACCCATATATTTTGCCCAAATCACCTAACCTAACATTATTTAATAGCAATTTAATTTTAATATAAGGTTATGGTTATGTTGATGCTTTAACAAAATAAGATTTTAATTCCCTTTATTAAAATAATTCTCCACACCTAGGTTTAGAGCAATTCTAACCCTTATGTTAAGATGCCATGAAGTTGGCTAGGTGAATTAACAATTAATAACCAGATTATCTAATTCTATATCAGACTCTTTTTAATTATCACATTGTTTAAATATAATTATAGTTATAAATATATGGATCTAAGTCTGATAGTTATAATGCTTCTAGCGAATTTAGCTATGGAATCATAAATTGCCATAATTCACGCTTATGACATAGAATCCAGATATATTCATCTATGTAAATACTACTATAATGAACTAGTTTTAAGTAATCTTTGGTATATACATGAGGTAATTGGAAAATAAACGTGTCCCCTAACTAACATATTGGTGAACTAGGTATATTTCAATAACATGGCATTAAAATAACATATTGGTGGATAGATTGGAATATAAATATGACCATGCTCAAAAGATAATATGCATGATGGCATAACATTATTTATTTATGTATATTTAGAATGAAACTATTTATAAAATATTATTTTATATATTTTCACACCAAATCTAGAAATATTAAACCCAAAATCATATAGAGAGGATCATAATTTAATGACATGACTTACTTGGTAAGAGGTTTGCTAGCTTCCTCTATAACTTCTCCTTGAGTTATGCCCTTTTTATTTTCACCTTCTCCAAATCCTTTCCAATACATATGCTATGACAACTCTCTATCCATCTTTCTCTTAAATAGAAAAATAGATGTTAAATTCCTTTTCTAGCTCTTATTTTTTGTTTTTCCCATATTTAATTTTTTATTACCTTTTTCTATTTTTATGATTTTATTTATTTACATATTCTTTTATTTATTTATTTATTTTCATTTATTTATTGATTTATCTTTATTTCTCAAATCATATTATTTAATTGAAACTTTCCTCATTATTTTTATTGTCAAACTGTCTATTTTATTTTTACCCAAATTTACAATAATTAATGAATTTATTAATTATCATTTCAAATTGCCATGAAAGTCTAATGATTAATTTATAGACTAATAATTTGAATTAGTCTAATCAATCAAATCTTGAAGCATTCATGGCCACACACAAGGCACACTAGATAAAATTTACAAAACCATTCAAATATACTATTAGATCATAAGCAAACATCTATCTATTGCAAGAAACATCAAATAAATTATGCTAATCATTCAAATTATACATCTAATATTAATTATTTATGTGGTGTGTGTATTGTTCTTACTATCTCTTTATATACCTTCAACATCTCCATATACACAACCCTCTCCAATGATGCTCTTCCTTCAACACGTTTGAGGGATGAATTCTCCTGTGTCCACCTCACAACATGCAAGTCATTAGATCTTTTCACATGCTAATCATAGTCAATAATATATAACTGAATTAATACATTAATATACTCAAAATGTAAATGCATACATAAACTAGTTCATAATAAGAAATCATGTATTTACATCTAATTAAGCAACATTCTATTACTTTGAAATAGCATAAATCTCAAGATTTAGTCAAAAATATATCCAAATTTGAATTCATTAATTACAAATATCCATGGATAATCTAGCAAGTTTGTCTAGCAAGGAATTGGGATGTAACATTCAAATGACCACTTTATAAAGTTAATTGTTTGTCTAAAATATTAAACTAAATCCTTTTCTTGGTAATAATTATTTTGATCCACCTTGTCATGCCCTACTTATGACCAAATTAGAAAGGTAACCACCTACTCTTCTATCTCAAGAATGAACCCTCAATTGGCATTATGAATTTACCTAATATCTATCATCCTACCCTTCACACCTCCTTCCCCACCTTCATCTTCCACTTCTATTGATTCTATATATCTTATTAAATATATTATTATTAAGGTGTGCACCTCATTTGGAAAAAAATTATTCCAATCCTTATACCCTACTTTCTCCTTTTCCATGAGCTACACTACTTCATTAGCAACCCAATATGCTACTGCATTACTATATATCTTTATATGATTGAATATTATTGATCCATACTTATCAATACCTATCCAAATATATTATAAGACTATCCTTAATATCCACACATTTAATTTTCTTGAAGTGAGAGCATTGATCACTGCTTGTGAGTCTCCTTCAACATTGAGAACCTTTCATCCATGAATTTATACTAATTGTAGTCCTAATTAAATAAATCTGGCTTTTACCACATTTTAAAACTCATTTTTTATTACTTGTGTGAAAATTATTAATGGTTGTCCTTCATTATCTCTAAACACTCCACCTACTCCTACTAGACTAGGGTTACCTTTCAAGGCCCTATCAAAATTTAGTTTTATTTTATCCATTTTGGGCATCTAATATTGAGCCTTATCATTTTTGTTTCCCTTTATCATCTCACTCCCATTAGTAGGCCTCAAATTATCAAACCAACTATGTAACCAATCCTCTTCCATTTTATCTTTGGAAATAACTTCCTCCCATGCTATTATAATCTCAATTAGGGTTCTTTTTAACACATTGACAAACCCATACCTCTAAATTAGATATATTCTAGAACATTCATCTATTTATTTTTATCCAAACATTATAACTTATCACTACTAGGTCTAATTCCCAGATCAAATATAAGCATGGGGATAATAATTTATTCCTCCAATGGTAAATAAATGATCTAAAGGACTTAGGTAAAGGAGAGTTGAAGGTTAACAATTTCTTGAAACCATCCCCAAATTTTGTTGGTAAAGGGACAATGCAAAATCAATTGATCACTACATTCTTCCTTAGCATAACAAAAAATACATCTTGATGGACCCTCAAAACCTTTTCTTTTTAGAAGATTAAAGGTTAAAATATTATGATGGGTATCTTTCTAAAGAAATAAACTTTCTTTCAAAAGGCCTTTATGAACCCATATAATCTTAGAAGGGAACTAGCCTTTCACTACACCATCAAAATTTAGAATTGCCTCATAGGCTACTTCAATGACACCAACCGTATTGGACATCCTTCCCAAATCAAACTATCCTCACCTTCCTTTACTAGGATCAAAAACTTCTCTATAACAATTTCTATTTCATTCACTACTTGATGTTATCCATATGTTAGCACTTTAGGTTCTTCCACCTTTTAACTCCCCTCACTTTCTCCAGGTAATTTTCTACTCTTAATCCCACTAATTTTATACAAAAGGAACTAATTGAGTGAGACTCTCATTTTTCACAAGAACCTTTAAGTGGATCCAAGTATCCATCCAAAAATAATTTTTTTTACCATCCCCAAGTCTCCATCTAATTTTTGGAAGGATAAAACCCTGGTAAGATTTCACAAAGTTCCAAATGGCTTAACCTTGGGGAAGTTCTTGGGATAAAATTCATAAAAATTCTCGTGAATTAAAATATTTGTGTTGTAAGACTCAAATCCACATCTTATTATTACATTCATACATTCTCCATATAAGTTTTGAGCCCAATGTTTTATTCATCCTATCCAACCTTCATAGTCCTAAGCCACCCCATGCTTTAGGTGTACAAATTTTATCCCATTCAACCAATGTAATTTTTTTGAACCTTCCACCCCATTCTAAAGGAAATCTCTTTGTAATTTAGTAATGCCTCCATTAGTCTTTCTAGGGATTTTAGAAAAGGACATTAGATAAATCAACATCATTTGCAAATATGATTAAATCAATTGAAATCTACTAGCCATAAAATCCACTTAACTTTCCACCCCTATAATTTATTCTAAATTTGGATTATCATAAAATGCCATAAAAAACACTATTTATTCTTGGAAACAAAGGCATTCCAATATAATATCCTAATAGCAAGATTTCACCTAACTCCAAGATCCTAACTAAATATTGGATAACAAGCTTTAATTAACTAGAGTAAAAAACAACTATGAATATTTGTCCTAGCCATGGATTGTGGACTTGCTTCATTGCATTGAACATAAGTTTCAAGACATATACTGACCCACATTGTATTGAACACCAAGCTAGATAGTTTACCATATCAGATTCCCTCACAATTTCCCCATTGAATCCTAGTGTAGGAATTACACTATATAGGTGGTCAACTTGAGGAATGGACCTCAAGACCTCCCACTTTTAGCACTCAGATCACACACTGCTAAGCTATCTCCACTAGGTTATATGTTTAGATATACTTAATTTGTTATTTTTATTCTTATTTTTATAAAAATCATATCTGTGGTAAATATAAATAGTAAACCTCAAATATTTCTAAAATTCAACTTAAGGTTTCTTTTTCACCCTCTTTTCTTACACTTTA
Organism: Torreya grandis; assembly: GCA_037957365.1. Taxonomy (NCBI): domain Eukaryota; kingdom Viridiplantae; phylum Streptophyta; class Pinopsida; order Cupressales; family Taxaceae; genus Torreya; species Torreya grandis. The sequence continues at coordinate 68,197 of JARHVA010005004.1, forward strand.
ATGGTTTAATTTATATTTGATTTTTGAATATGAATTATTTACACAATTTCTAATTTTGAAAACCCTAATTTTACTTAGATGCTTACACTATCTTAAACATAGGGTTTAATTTATTTCTTACATTCAACCTATGGTTTTATAAACTTGCATCCTCTTATGGTTTGGTACATTATTTAAAGTCTAAATTTTTATATTTGTGCACTATAAAAATATTATCATCTACCATTATTTCTACCCATAATAATAATTTCATTTAAGATATTGATCCAAAGAATTAATATAATGATGAGGTCTATGATTATCTTGATCATGAACTAGATATTGATCCCTACATGAAATAAACCTTATAAATGAAATTGAATAATATAATGGATGAATAGATCAATTAATAAAATAATTAAAATGAAAACATCAAACTCTTTCAACCAAACAACTTATACCTGAACAACCTTCAATAGATGTAACTAGCCCTTTTACATTAGGTGGCGATGATAATCTTCTGCCTCATACTAACAACCAAAGTAGAAATACACTACCCATAATTTCATACATATAATTTATTGGTCTTGGGAACATGAATTCTAATAATAACAATAATCCTATATATACTATTGCATATAGTGTTTAGGTAATAAAACAAAAAATAAATGACGTAAACATAAATAAAATTAAGAATATAAAAGACATCCAATAATACTAGTCATATAATATCTTCTATAAACATATTACATTATCCTTTAGCTTGTGAAATAAATTTTCACCCTTTTCCTCCATCTTTTCATAAGCCCAAATTTTTGACATTTAATAGAAAAGGAGATCAGTCTTTACACAAAATATTTTGATGCATTTTTATTAGGTTATCAATATGAAAATATTATCATGGTCAAATTTTTTCCTAAAATCCTCATGAATTATGACTTAAATTAACTTTATTCTTTAACTAAACATTCAATAATTGAAATTCATGAGTTGTTTGATATTTTAATAGCTCATGTTTAAATAAAAATTAGTCAAAAACATCATTTTATCATAAATTCTACAAATCAAAAAAGTTATCATGAATGAAATGTATATAATTTTATAATTTTCAAGACCTTACTAAGATGACTCATTTACTTCTTGATAGTTTGTTACAAAGCATATTCTTAAATATATTATTTAATATTTTTAAATAAAAATTAATTCTTATAGCCTATGATTATTTTTATGATCTTTGTTAGTAATTGCATAACATTGAGACCAATAATATAGATGCAAACATGTTAAATTGTTTCCAATTGCTTCAACATCTAATGCTCTTAAATGTCAAGAAAAAACATCTAATTATACCAATTATCAATAATAAAACCAAGGGCTAATGATGAGATAATTTATAAGATAAATTTGAGGCATAAGATACTAACATAGTTTCTCAATCCCAAGATAAAATGAAATTTGCATTCACTAGGTCAATGAGATAATTGACAAGGTTACCCAACTTGCCTAGTCAAATATTACATAAAATTTTAGACTATAATGTTAGTTTTTTAATTGAATGAATTCAAAAATATCCAAATTTAATTACAAATAAAAATTATAATCCTAATGCATTTTTTATTATCATCGAGGATCATGACATTCAACTAATAATTTTAATACTTTGTGCCATAAATTTAAGATCTAATTGATGATAATATATTCTCAATAGGTGGTCATTTTTTTAGTGTAGAATAATTGGTTGTATGACATAATGAATTATTAAATATATTTTTCAACCCATTAATTAACCATGATGTTCCAAAATAAGATAATTCCCACATGGCATCAAGTACATAACCTAAACTTGAGCTAGTTATCAGTATCTAGTTATAAAAAAACCACTAATCCTAATATTTTATGACCATGATATACCTTTTTATATGTCAAAATATATCCTTTCTAGCTAATTTTTTTGATACTAACCCTTCAATCACACTAATGTTATGATTAATAATGGTTCTATCAATAACCTTATTTCAATGTTATTCTTATCCAATAGAGGATTCAATCATTAGGACTTATGTGATGTAACCTTAACATTACCCAGGTATGACAAACATGAGCATACACCCTTAGGTGGTATATCATTACCTCTCACCATTAGCCCTAATATGTGTTTATTTTTTATTATATTACACCTAATTTCACATCATATTATATATTACTTGGACATCCTTGGATAAACAAATTCAAGGAAATTTACTAAACATTGCACAACTCTCTTAAATTTATGTATAAAAATTAAATTCACACTATTATTGGATCACCTTATGATAAACATAATCATTAATAAAATACTACACATATAATAATAAATATCATTTATCTTAAAAATCATTTATAATTCATCCACAAGAAGAAGAATCTCATTCACCTAAAACATTTGAGATAAAAACATGATCATCTAATTTTTCGTATTCTCAACCCATAATTCTTGTAGCTAAACCCACAACATATGTTTCACCTTGACATATTCATCCTAAGGTTAATTTATAAGTTTAACGTATAATTATGAAATAATGTATTCTTACACAATTTTAGGTAGTGCCTATATAACCATCTAAAAACATTTCACTTGAGAATGATGAAAAGTTTTACACAAAAAATAATTTATTTATACATCAATAAAATCCCCTAATTATTCTAATTTAGCTATGATAATTGACACCATTATAAATTACCATATATACTTTCATCATGAGGTTCAACATATAAATACTTTTTACATATTTATTATACCTTAGTCTTGTACATATTATTTTTCTTTATATATATTTTTACCCTATATGTGCCTTATTATCAATGTTTCCTTTTAAAAATTTCAAAAATATTCATAAAAGACAAAATCTAAAAAAATATTTTCCTTTATCTTAATCATATGGTACATTTCATATCTATTTTACAATACACTACAAAGTTTATAGTACCATGTTTTCACACTCCCTTTCTAAATGGTATATATTGATCTAGGTAAGGGTCAAGGGAATCTAGCTAGATATGATTATCACTAATTGTTAAATCTCTCTAAGGAAATGTTGTGACTAACACATGCCCATATTTATTTTTAAGAAATGGAGACCCCCAAATTATCTAAAACTCATAAAGTAATTTGATTAAATTAACCAAAAAAATTCTATAAGAATCTCATTTTCTAAGGTTTGGGCTTTGACATCTAATATTTAAATAAAATAAACCTTAGTGGAATACTTATTTCACATTCACATGATATAAAATATTTTTGTTTTCATTATTTGGGAATGATTTTAATTGGAAATTTTAGGATCTCTGTATTAAAATCAATATTTGATAATCATTATTATTATTTATTTATTAATCTTGATCTTAGTGTTTTATTACAAGTGTGTTATATAGTTGGCACATAAATCCACATTTATAAAATTTTACCTCATTATAACCATCTCATTGGGAAACACATTCTATGACCCCATGACTATCTTTTTTAACAAAAAAATATTTTTTATTATGCATGTTGATGTCTTTTTCTTGATTGAAAGATATCTCCTGAACTCTCATGGTTCCACATAGCCTTATCAAATACTGAACACTCTAAGAGCTGATTGAATAAAAATTTTACACATGAAACTTTCCTAGACTCCTACACTTATTAAAGACAACATGACACTCTGTTACTCTTTTGACAATCTAGGTCACCCAAGGAAATTTAGGTATTCTGGAAAATCTATATGTTACAAGACCTCCAATCTAATTCTAAGATGACACATGGAATATTTTATAAAATATTAAGAGAAACATAATAAACAAACCACTAAACATGCCATCATTTTATATTGGGAAGAAGGCAAGTGTGAATATCATAGTCACTTAGATTATAATGCATGTGACTGATAATATCTAAAAAGTCTCATTGTCATCTACTACATGATAAATAAAGAAACTAAATGGAGACTCCATGATCCCATGATATTTGAGATTATAATATTAATATATATATATATATATATATATATATATATATATATATATATATATATTAAATCACATTCAAATATAATACCATAAGAAGAAAAATATTATAAAAATAAAACAAAAGTAAAGTGGTAATGTCATTTATCTCATTCATTATGCTGCAAATAAAATAGAAATGGACACTACAATAAAAAGAGACACTTGAAACTCCACTATCTAATCATGCAGTCTTGATAGCTAGAGCATAAAAAATTTTCAAGATGAAAATTATAAATTTATCCCAAGTAGTCAAAGATTATTAAACATGTGTTCAATAATTACGAAGTCAACAAGTATTTAATTCAATAACTTGGGATAATTTCAAGTAATTAGTAGATTATAGACTATTTTAAATATTTTTGTTTGAAAGTACTCTATTTTTAGTTTTCATGATTTTAAATTTAGGATTTATTTTTATAAAATATCTCTTATCTCACATGCAATTTTTATTTTTATAATGAGATAATGTCTATCTAATGTTATAAATACATTACATATCAATATTTTTAAAGTTAGGAATAACTTTGGAGACTTTTCTATTTTAAGAAATCTTTTAGATGTTCTTTGAGTTTAATTTTTTTTCTTTCTCAAAATTAGGTTAGTATTGTAGATGTTTTTATTAAGAGTGATTATTAAATAATATTTAATTTATTTATTTTTAATAGGTTAAATTGAGTAATCAACTAATTTGTCTATTTATATGGATTCACTTTTATTTTTGTCAAATTATTGTGGATGAATGTGATTTTATATAGTTTATTGTGATTGATTTATCTTACAAATTGATGTTATGGGAATTCCTTCACAACTAATTAGTCCTTAGACTCTTTTTATGTTTATTTAAGTTTTAATGTATGTTAAATTTTATAAACATTGGATAACCTACAATGAATCTCAAAAATTATTTTCTTTATTAAAATATCTCAATAGGACATTTGAAACTTCTTGTCTACTCTACCCTTTCTCTTTTTATGTTTATTTCATTATAATTAACTATTTTTGAATGACATAATCATGAATTAAATGTTTAGAGTTTTTTTAATTTAAAATTTGTTGGGATAATTTGTTTAGCAAGACATTTTATTAAATAAATTATAACTAAATTTCTCAACCATGCTATTCCACCACTTGGTTATCCTAAAAATATATACTAGTAATTAAACTTACATATTATATTTATTATACATGTATCACTTTAATAGGACATATTACTTCAATTCTTTATTTCATCTTAAAATTACTTGATTATCAATACATTTATTCACTTGACTACACATTCTAATTTGAGGGGACATGACACATATTTATTTATGGTGGGATCATTCATACTCATTTCTTATACGTAAAATTGGTACTATATATTCTTGAATTTATATTATATGATTAACACACTAATATTAACATATGATGATTATCATTATTCTATATAACTTTCTTTAAACATTTTTCATATTGCAGAGGTGGGATGTCTTCCCTAAAACACATCAATATCCTTATCTAATATTTCATATTATATTTGGCCTTCTCATATAGTTGGATTTATCATATGTTATAATATATTTGTTCTGCATTAAATTTTTGAACCTCTATTATATATTTAGCTTACATTATTACATAGATCATGATACTTGGTACAATATTTTTTACACTCTATCGTGTTATGCTTATCATGTTTGGTGACTATATGCCTCATTTTCCCATCAATGTGTAGAAACATATTAACCATAGGGAAATTTTCAAATATTCAAAAACATTGGATTTAAAAAAATAATGAAAAACATTATAAAATTTCAAAATTTCAACAAAAATGGAATTTTTTTTAAAAATTTAAAAACATTGTAGTTTTTTTTTAAATAAAAAAAATTGGCAAAGTTTCAAAAATTCAAAAATATTTATTTTTATATGATACATATTTATATATTATATATAGTTTCATTATTTATCTTTAGGCATATGCTTTTCATAATATTATTATGGAGTGAGTGTTTTGCATATTCAAATTTTACATAATTTCAATTGGTGTGCCCACATACTGGATGAAAAATTTTCATAGGCACCATGCCAAGGCTTGGGGACATTGACATTATAGATTCTTATTGCATGGTGATATCAATCCTTACTTTTATTTTATTACATTGAGCTAGTTTATTTTGGTTATTAATTTTTTTACTAGTATATTTTACACTCTTATTACATGGATATTCTGCATTGTGATTGTTACATCAATTTTTTGTGTGTGAATGTTTTATTTTTTGAGTATGTGATTACATATTTTTGCATAATTGTTATTATAGGATCCTTTTGTCATCTTATTTTTTGATTCATGTTATATATCATGTCACTAACTTGGGTATGTTCACTAACATTTTGTGATCTTTTTTTGGTGCCTACATTTCCATGGTGGTCACCATGCATTTATGGGGTCATATTTCTTGATTATTTTTTAATTTTTTATATGGGCTAAATTTTGGGGTGTGTTTATTGTACGAGTATACTAATTTATCCTATTAGATTTTTTTTTAAAAAATTTATTAGAAAATGAATAGATGCTAATTCCATACTCAAAAATTAAATTTCAAAAATAAAAAAAATTGAAAATTTATATTCAATTTGTATGTGTATAAAATAACATGTTACATTATTTTATAAAATATGAGGGGAATTTTTTAATTACATATGTTTTTGATAATAACACATGATGACTAATTTTTTCCCATTATATATGGTTATTTTAATGTGTTCTTTTGAGATAAGTGATTATTACAATAGGGTCTTCATCCCTCACATGGTGGAATTATTAAAGAATTTTTAAAATCTAAGATGTGTATATTATAATAAAATATGCACTTATTATCTACTAGATTAATAAGTGTACGGGGTGTTGGTATAACACCCCTCATGTGAAGGTTTTGCCTTCATCAATATTAGTGTATCATATGCATTTGTGACATTATGTGATTTCCTTATGTGTGTGTTTTGTGAATATCATTCTAATAGCTGTCATAAGTGGTGTCTTTAAGTTTGTCATGATTAATTAAAAAATATAATTTTAATGAATTTAACATTCATTTAATATGAAAACTAAGACCTTGTTATAGCTAAAATGTTGTCAGTTGGCCTCAATCACTCAAATTGATGAAGATGTAAGTCATTATTAAATGCATGTTTTTAACACAATGAAAATTATTTTCATAATATCAAATAAGGTGTTCTTCAAACCATGGATTAAGATTTTATTTCTTCTAGTATTCCACTATAAGGCTAATTTTTGGTCAACTCTTTTATGAAATTACTTGTTTATTTTTGTCCTTTCAACCTTTCCTTTGATATGTTAATTTAATTCATATCAAGAGGATGAAAAATTAGAGAATATGAATATAAAAATACCCACACACACACACACACACACACACACACACACACACACACACACACACACACACACACACACACACACACACACACACACACACACACACACACACACACACACACACACACACAATCATCTATAAAAAAATTGATGGTTGTCCTAAAATATTATCTTACATCTAAAATGACCATATGATTTAGGCCTAGGTTGATCTTACTAGTTTGTATTTTTGGATAACAGTTATGTTTTTAACATTGCATTTCAAATGTTGTGTTAGTACTAATAAAAATAAAAATTTTAAAATATTTTTACAAGAATTGAAACCGCATAGTTGGATTATACATGGCATGGTTAAGGCATTTATGAAGATGGTTGAGTTATTTAAAAAACACTTAGGTTGTGCCATGGTACAATAGAGAAGTATAGAGCATTTAATTCTTACCTAAGTTTATATATTTTAAACCTAATTGATTAATACATCCAACATTAAATTTCCATGTAAAAAGTATGTATGTTATAAAAAATTAAATGTTAGTAGTTACTGGCCCATTACAATAAGAACAATGAATAAATTACATTGTCAATAAATTATTTGACAAAATATTAAGTTGTATTATTTTGAAATTAATTTTTACAAAGTGAGGTGAAGCTTAAAAGGATTCACAGATGGTTATGAGGAGAACACTAATTTTTCCTTATAACCAACTTTATTTACTAATAAACAAACTGACTAAAATATTAAAAATAACTTTGGATCATGAAAATAATCCAACAAATTGACCTTGATCCAAAGGGGTATAGAAGATGAATGAACTAGAGTAATGACTCTAAAGTCATCAAAATATCTCTATCATAATTGCAACTGGTGCACTGTACCTCTGGCACTAACCAAAAACTAATGTTGCTCCATACATAATCCCACCCCTATGAGTTGTGGTAAACATTCAATGATGAACATGATCAAGGCTTGCTCATCCCTGATGATCATCATACTGTACTATAGTAGAACATGGTCAGGCATGTCCAACTACATCAACCCATATAAGGTCCAACATAGGAACCCATCCAAGTGACAAACTCGTACTCTATATGGAACACCTTCATGATGCCCAACAAATATTGATGACCTTTACTCAACACTATTGGTGCTAACAACCCTTATTGACTTATATTGTCATCGATGATTGATCAAAGCCCAAATAATGCCTTAATATTCTCCCCCTATTAGGTAAGAGGTGAAAATCCATGCATCAAGAGAAACAAAAAACTATGTCCACTCCATATCATGAATATTAGATATAAAAAGCCAAAAATTGAAACTAAAAGTAAGAACACAAGCCCAAATTTTCTATTCAAGCATTCAACCCATACTCCAAGTGAATAACTAAATAGAGAGGGTAATTGTCCTTCAACCTCTAATGGATCCTCCAATCTCTAGTTGTCACTTATATGGTGTCAATTAAAAGTATCATAAGATATGTAATGGATGATATGGTCTTTGAGAGCATAAGCATGAGGTGACATTATGAAAAAAATCATTTTTAAGGTGTCATTTTTGATTAAAAAAATACACCTTCATATATTAATTTTAATACATTTATTATAAAAATCATAGAAGGACACTTCAAATTAATAAATTAACCATTCCAATATATCTAGAATATCCAAAAGCCTATAAATCACCTGGTCACATGAATACCTTTGAACAAACAATTGATTGGTCACAAAAATTACATCAAGTGTCATAAGTGTTTATGTGACCTACACCCTTATATTGCCAATTTCTATTTACAACCCACTTTTTTATATTAAAAAATAGAATATTCTCTTTTCAAAAACAACATATTCCCAAGAAACAAAAATGTGTTTTTGAAAATAATTGAACTCTTGACCCCTCATTTTGAGAGTGTTTTACAAAAAATTTATTACCAACCCTTCTCCAACAAATTTGAGTGAGTTATTCAAGATATACTTTATAAATCATATTTTTTAGAGTTCTTAAAAAAAAAAATGTGCATGTAAAAAAAATCACATTTTGAAAATTGATTGATTTCACTTTAACTATAATTGGTAGAGCCCATAGAATATAATTGAGAAATTAATATATTCAACCCTTGCACCATAAATTATATTATGCCATTTTTAAAGAATTATATTTTCATAAAGATGTCATACAAGTCTGATTATACTTCACTAATATATGGATCCATTCTCTATCTTATGCACTGTAGAGTTAAAGTTTGCAGTATAATAAAATATGTAAATTGAACTCTTGTAACTGTAGATACCAATATTTTTAAAGAAAAGGATGATATTATGTGATTTATTTGATGATGTTGGATGCTATACAGGTTAAATCCTAATTTTGAATTAAAAAATATATATATATATATTCATTTCTCACCTATATTGGACTGATGAACTTGGTAGATGAGGCACTACACACACACACACACATGTATGTGTATATATATATATATATGTATGTATATATATATATGTATGTATATGTATGTATATATATATATATGTATGTATATATATATATGTATATATATGTATATATTTATATATGTATATATGTATATGTATATATATATATATATATGTATATATGTATACATATATATATGTATATATGTATATATATGTATATATGTATATATATGTATATATGTATATATATGTATATATGTATATATATGTATATATATGTATATATATGTATATATGTATATATATGTATATATATATATATGTGTATAAATATATGTGTATATATATATGTGTATATATATATATGTGTATATATATATATATATATATATATAATTAAAACAAAAAATACACACAGATCACACCACTAGTATATTTAAAAAGCTTCTTATATAGGATTGCCATACATATTTGAATTTTTAGGATAGAATAAATAATGTTGTATGGTTGGAGTGAAGCTTTAGAGAGTAACAAATTTATTAAAAAAACTTACTGCTTTGCTCAAACCAAATATTTAATCCTCCTTGAGCAACCAAGGCTTTGTAAATTTCTTCATTCCTCAATTTTCTCTTCAATTTGTCAAGTTCTGATACCACTGTTAGCCCAAATTACAATAAGAACAATGGAAAAATTATATTTTTAATAAATTATTTGATAAAATATTAAATTTCATTGCTTTGGAATTAATTTTTACTAAGTGAGGTGAAGCTTAAAAGGCTTCATGGGTAGATAAAGGAAGAAAACTAATTTTCACGTATAATCGACTCTTTTTAATAATAAGCATACTAATTAAAATATTAAAAATAACTTCAAATCATAAAAATAATCCAATATTAGTTGAGCTTGACTTCCTATAAAAATGCCTTTGTGTCAATAAAAAAGATAGATCTGTCATGCCATGGTAGGAAATTGAGTAACATTATTGAGTGTAAAAGGCTAGAAGGGAATGGAAGTATGCCATTAGTTAATGAGGACTGAGAATAACACCATGTTATAGAAAGCCACATTTATAGGAAGAGAAACTTACAAATATAGGAGCGATTAACAAGTTAGAATATCTCTTATTAAATCTGTAAATGTCATGTATGTTTTATCAAAGATTGAACTACATTTTTTATATTACCAAGTATTGTCAAAATAATTGTTTTCCATTCTAATAAACTTTTATAGAAGTTAGTTTTGATAGCATATAAAACCCAATATCCATCTTGGGTTGGATATTATTTGCCTTTACTAAGTAAACATAGTTTCTGATTTTTTTATCTTTACTATTTTGTTTTGATAAGTTTATTTTCATCAAGATAAGATGAATGTAATTTGTTTTGCCTTATGGATGAAATTTTTATGTCCTAAAATACATTGTTTTACTATGTATTTATCATTTTTTAGGTGCACCAAGTTTAAATCTAAGTAATAGCTATTTTTTTTCTTAGCACAATTCTTTTGGTTCATGCACTTTAGAATTTTCAAGTTAGATACATACCTTACCTTGTGTTTATATTTTAAATGGTATGATTCTTAAATTTTATATTGTTTTAATAAGTGAAATGTTATTAATAATTTAAAAATAAAATAAAATAAAAAATTGAACACTTTATCTATTATTGTGTCATCCATCCACCTTAGGATAATTTAATTTGGCCAAAAGTATTTAATTGTCATCTCTCCAAATCCCACCTTAATATGTCCCCAATGCACACAACAACAACATAGAATAGATAAGAACTTATTTCCCTTTTTTTTTAAACATTCATTTTAATTGTAATCACTAATAGTCTAGTATAAAATTATTACATAAAAAATATTAAAAACTACTTAATTTCAATATGGTTTGGTTTATTTATTTAAATTATGAATCAATTATATTTATAATTAAAATGTTAAGAATATGAGGATAAATTTATATAAAAGGATAGTGAGTGATATAAATTTTATAAATAGATTTTATTTTAAAATTAATTGTAAGAAAATATGAGTGTCCCATATGAAGCTTGAGTTATCAAATTTTCTGCATACACTCTTAAAATAAAATAAAAAGTATTTTCAAGTAAACTAAAAGTAAAAAAATATTTTGACAATGAAGAAAATGATATTTTGGTATGTATAATTGCATGGATTTTAGTGTAATTTAAACTTTTACATTTATATATGGGTTTGGTAGTGTGTTGCATGGAGTTTAAATAACATCATTGTGATAGTCATTAATTAGTTGTGTGCTAAGCCAAGTAGGTTGTTAAGGGGTAAGGGGGACTTTTTTTAGGACCGCCAATGTGTTTGGAGCAAGGTTGATCATTCATACTAGGTATTTTGAGGTAGGTTTATGATTTCCCAATGTCTCATGCCATCTACCCAACCTACCCAAAATCATGCCACTAGCTCAATCCATTCAATTTTTTTAAAATATCAAGTATGTGGTCACCGAAGTATTTTGTTAGATAATTTGGTTAGCATACATGACATGGCCAACCTACATAGTAATTCTATATATAACATACATAGTGATGCCACATTTTTTTATTGAGCTTAAAGGCGAGGATTTTTTAAACTAGGGACCTCAAACCCTAGAAATAGTACAACCAAAAATATAACAAAGGGACTAACTAAGTTTCAAAGACAAACAAATAAAATAGTCATTGTAGCAGCTAAAATATTTCCAAAATATAGTTGTAAAATAGCTTAATAAACACCAAAAATAAAAGGTATCTAGAAAAGAACTAAAAGCCTTCTACATGTCCAAGTTTATTACAATATCCTCCCAATAGCTTTTCATGCATTTTAGGTTTGAGTCAATATGAAGAATTTTTTTTTATCTATGTCTTTAGAGAATTTACTAAATTGAATGTGTTTCCCCTTGCACTTATAAGATGCCCTTATATTAAACAATTCTCCCATGTGAGCTCTTAAATTCTTCACATTTTTAATTCCTTCATGCATGGTCACCTTATTATAATTAACCAAATAGATGGTGTTATTTTTAAGTTTGTAATTTTCACATTCTACGGTACTAACCCTATCTCTGAGTCTTTGAATTTGAATGTTGTGATCATTATCATCATATTTCTATGTCAATCTATCATTTTTCTATTGAAGCATGTTCACTTTTCCTTTGAGCTCAGATAATTCCCTCATAAACCAACTCATTATCAGTTTTTGCACATTTAATTTTTATTCAATTTTATCTATATTTTAATTACCTTTGAGAGAGTCAACCATGGCATTGAAATTTTCAATTGGATCATGGGATTGGGTTCTTGATTCTTTCAAATCTTTATCCTTAGAGAAATATCTCTAGTTCCTTTATCCCTTATCATCTTTATTAGTTAGAGTATTTTTTTCTCCCTTTTAGATGCCTTATATGTATTGGTCTCCTCCTTATATGTAGTCACATCCTTAACTGTGATAGATTACCTAGATAAAAGACTAGTTTTACCAATGTTTGTAACCTTATGGCTAGTAATAAGAGGGTCTTTAGCAACACTTATTAGTCAGGTCTTAATTCCTAAACCTTGAGATTTTATTGAGTTATTGGAAGTACTATGTTCTTCATCCTTAGAAGTATTACTTCTCAGATACTTAATCCAAATCTTCTTTACTTTCCTAACTTCCTCTTTACCTCTGTGAGGTTTTTGAATTTTAGGGGTAATTTGATTCATACCTTTAAAATATTTATGAATGTGGAAAATTAATCCTTCATGCCTCATAACTATGTATTTTCCCTTTTTAACCTTTTCAATGGAGATTTCCATAGAAAGCAAAATGAAAAAAGGAAAACTCAAGGGTATAACATGTCTAAAGTAATTGAGAAATATGAATAGAGAATAATGCATAGCATTAAACCTACCTTTTAGATTTATATATTGCATGAGATGGAAATTAAAATCTCCATATGGTATCAATAGGGATTCACAATCAAGACCATTATGCAACACCTCCAAATTTTATCCTTCCATAAGAAAGTTGTTTTTCTCCTTGTAATCTCTACCCATTTTATACACTTTTGTCACCTCCATCTCTAGTCCAGTGATGTGAGCAATCAATTCTTTAGAGATGTCAATCAAGACCCCATTGATTTTTAGTGATATATTGTCCTAAGAGTCAAAAAATAAGGCCAAGACATGTTTGTCATGACCCTCTATTCTCTACATAAAATTTACCATTCCCTCTATTTGGAGGATATCCCAAACTAATTCATTATTTTTCACCTCCTCTAGCATCTTGGGTTTGGTTCTATTAGGGAGCTCCATAAAGAATAATATGATTTGAATGTATATCTTTGACCTAAAATAGGAGTTTTTTGGACTCCCCAATTTCAAAATGATAGTTCACCTTAAGGTCTCATGTCATCCCACTCAAAGTCCTTATTGATGTGTTTCAATATTTAAAAGTCTTTAAACAACACTATCTTCTTCCTAATGAATCTAAAAACTTCTCTTTAGAAACTTTGAAGAGGACAAGGGGAGTAACATTAATTAGGAACATAGTAATACAAAGACCCTTAACCATAAAGTTCCAATGAACTTTATTTTTACAAGTGGAGGAGACCCCCACATTATCAACCATTTTGAACATTATAATGTGAACTTCCTCATCAATCCTCTAGAAAATATCCTAAGGTAATTCTTATCTCATAGTCTATCTAATAATACCAAAAGAACTAACTCCTCTTTTGGAAAACCAATAATAAATATTGTTGCCTTTATGATAGATGTGTTGAATGACCAACTCTTGCCTAGATTCTAAAATAGATATAGACTCATCCACCATCTGTTTAATGATCCAACTCACTATTTTTCTTGAAAAGATAATGTATTATATTTAGTGAATCTCCCTTAATAATGAGATGATGTAGACCCAATTGTTTAGCCAATTTTAATCCCCTAAGGGTAGAAAGAGATTCTACCCAATGGTTAATTTTGATCCCCATAGCACTAGAATAAGTAGTAAAAAAAACTCCCTTGGTGGTCTCTCAAAATCCCTCCCCCTCTTGAGGGACATAGATTCTTCTTGGAAGCCCTGTAAAAAAATACCTTTAGCCATAAAATAAGTATAGGTTTCCATTTATTCCTATTTCTTATTTCATCTCTAGGATAATTATTACCAATGCATAGAGGATCAATTTTCCAATTTAAAGTTGGTTATTTTTCAAACATTTGCAAGCGTTTACCTTTTCCACTAGACATAGTGATGCCACATTGAAGTCAAAATAGTTTAGCTTTTAAATTCTTTAATTGTTTAAATTACATAGGGTTTTTTTAGTCTTTTAAACTTTGTATTATGCTTACATATCATTATCTTTAGATATTAAGTAGTTATAATATAAATTACATCTCCCTAATGAGCATGCATAATATACATATTGATAAAATAAAAAATCTATCATAGACCACTCCAAAAAATTCACTTTTATTGTTTTAACCCCTTAATGTAATTGTTTGGTGAGCTTGTTCTCCCAAATTTCTCATTAAAAGCATGTACATGACATGTTATTCCTAATTACTTTTTGTTCAGCTTATAGAAACAAATCAATCTTTAATTCTTGTGTGAGTTTGTAATTTTTATTTCTACCCATCTTTTTTGACATTTTAGTCTAGATCTTAGAATCACTTATGCATCTTGGTTGAGCTAAGTATTTTGGGTCTTGGAACCTTTTTTTAATTCTATTATTTCTACATAGCCAAATTGCTTGAGTCAAAATTTAGTTTCTTTAATATTTATATTTATAACATCTTGTGTCTCTACTTTTTCAAATAATTATAATTAATAAAGTTTACAAGAATTAAAGTTTTTTTTTTTACAATGTTCAAATAGGGGAACCATTTATTAATTTATCTAATAAAATTTTAAGTTGTGTCCTAGTTTATAAATTTGTTTCATAATGTGAAATGAAATTAAATTGTATAGTTGAAAGGTAGAAATAAAACCTATGAAAAGTATTTATTAGTAAATATTATATAATTTAAGATGTTTGTGAGCATGAATTTTGGATAGAGTTATATAAGTAGAAATATAAAAATGTGAAATGAAGGGTAGAGATGATAAGTAAATATAGTTAGTGAAGTCTTAATGTAATAATATGTAAAAATAAATAAATAATATATATGAAGCTTGAGAAATTAACTTCATACAAGTTGTAACAAGAGTAGTAAAATATGTCAAGTATGTTTTGTAAGAGCAAGATAAGTTATATTAATATAATGTGGTGATAAAAAGAGGTATAGTAGTGTGAAGGGAAATAATTTAAAGTATGCAGGGTGTATAAACTTGATGATTAGTTGATTCAAATAGAGCAATATTGATTAATCTATTTCTTGGTTGGTACTAAGTGACATATTTATGAGATAAGATAAAAATATTGATAAATAAAAATACCAATGTGATGTTTAAAGTAACCTCAATATACTTAAGAATTATATCATTACTCTAAAGTATTGTAGTGTATTAAACTAACAATAGGGGATATCATTATTTAGCCTAATAAGCCATGATTTTTTTTTAGTATAGTAGTATGCTTTAGTTCTAAGGTCTAATATCTTTTGCATATATTATAGGTAAACTATGATAGTCATACAAAAAATTTAGGGTTGTAAATTATATCTAAACCTATAAAAACCATATAGGATAAGTATGTACTTTTACAACTTATGAATACACACACACACACACACACACACACACACACACACACACACACACACACACACACACACACACACACACACACACACACACACACACACACACACACACACACACACACACACACACATTGATGCTCATTCATTATTTCTACATGATGATATAATCTTTGAATTATTATTTTTACATGCTTTGCATTGCTTAATATCTAGGTTTGAGAATCATTAATTTTATAGTATTATATTATATATGTTTATTCACAATTCCAATGTTATTTTATTTAAACCAATTCTTGTATATTTCATGCTATGATATGCATTTTTTTGGTAACTTTAACTCATATGAATTATGAGAAACCTTACCATGGTTAATGCATGTTGAGATATGAAAGTGATGCATGGGTTGTTGGGGCCTTTACTTTCATGAAAATAATGATATATATTTCTCTAATAGTAAATGAATGTTATGTGTGAGCTATTTTTTATGAAGATTATTAAGACTTTTGTTGTATGAATGTGGTTATTCATATCTTAGTCACTTTCATACTTATGCATTAGTACTTTTGGGGAAGTGTTCACACCTTAAAAGTTCAAGATGATAGGAATTATTTGAGTGTGTGGCTAGTATTTTTTATTAAACATTTAGAGATTATAAAAAACTCATAAGAGTTATGTTAGTTATTCCCTAGTTAACTTATATTTCCAATCTTGTCATGATAACATCTCATGGAAGAGACTCTTCATAAGTTCTTCTAGAGAACTACATTTGACCATGATTCTGAGGAGTAGATATGTAGGATACCATGTTGAGGTGGGCATCGATTCTAGGTATTAATCTAGATTAGGTTTAATAATTACTCAACCCTTGAGCCATGCTAAAATTCTTTTCCAAATATCATTAGTTTGAGATTAAAATAATGATGTCTACTTTCGCAAACATGGTTTGAAATAATCTTGAATTTATAATTGAAATTTTAGAAAAGTGATAGTAATTAACTTATGTATCAATTATAGTATAATTACACCCCTTTAATATTTTTTATCCAGACTTTGGGCCAAAGTGTTTTTAAGTCCACTTTATTAGTTGTAGGCTAGTAGAGGGTTGACAAAGTCAACATGGTTACATAGTGACCATGTGACTACTTGTGCATTATTTTTCATATCTTATAATAATTTGAGTTCATTGTAACTTATTATGAATATAATGAGATGAACATGACTAGTCAATAGATGTTGTATGTTGCATAAGTTGTGTATTGGTTAATTTTCTTTTTGTAAATATTGGTTAGTTTTTGTGTATGTGTTCTAGTCACAATAAATATTCAGCATGATATTTTTGTATTAGATACCTAGTTCAACACTAGGAAATCAAGGTAAATTGGTAATTTTTATTTAGTTACTTTTCACATCAAACAAAAAACATGTTGGTACCTTTACATTGGTTTGTGATGGTTAAAATGTTTTTAAAAGACATTGTATATACTAAAACACTATTTATAAGGATGTCAGTTTTTATTTACTCAAAAATTGTGATACATGTTGATCACATATTAAAAAACATGTGAAATACATGTATATCCTTTTATGAGACACAAATTTTTCATTAGGATTCCTATTTGACAAAATTATTTTTAAATAAAGTCGAGATCCTTTAATGATTTATGATTACAATGGTGACATCATTTATAAGGTTACGGATTGGAAGGTTAAATATTTATATCATGTTTATTCCAGTGATCCAAATTCATTATGTTGTTTTGAAATTTTGCTCTCCCCACTCATTATTGTGAACCCCTATGGTTTGATGTTGCTAAAGTTGTTTTAACCTTAGTGGAAATGTATGTATGTAAAAATGTAAGTATTATTGTTTTAATGATTACTTGGTAATATAATTTTACAACACATTTCAAAAAACCCCATATTCTCAAAATGACAATATGGTGTGTGAACATGATGTGTAAAATGATAACTTGTTCTATTTACCTAATTTTTAACTATGTAAATGTGAATGTATCTTTGAAATTTTAAGTGCATATGCCACCTATGTGATATTTATGAGTAGTGTATTTATGACTTGATAATGAAATGCTATGTACTATAACTATACATCATTTATTTATGTCTAAGTATGATGAAAGTGTGGGTTTTGAGGGAGTTTTAGATTAGGGTAAAAATAGGTTTTGAAGGGCCCCAAAAACCCTAGTACAAGGAAAGAAAGAAAGAGCATCCAAGACCACAGGCAAAGCCTAAAAACTATAATAAGGAAGTAGCAAAATCAGGTTTTAAATGGACTTGAAACCACTAGAAAGACTATCGGTCAAAACCCAGATTTAACAAAGATCTGGCTACACCAAAGGCAAAAGATTACAAAAAGAAACCATAGAACAGGACCAGTTTACATAACCAACAAGAGGAACCAAACTATTCATCCAATTCCAATATCATTTTCATAGTTTCTTTTCCTTTCACTACAGTATCCTGGGTAGTGGTTGCTGCCAGCATGGCTCCTTCTTGTGTAGCCTTCTTTCTTGAACTTTGTCTCATCCTTTTGCTAGGTCCCTCTAAGGCTTTGGTTTCCTCATTAGCTCTTTTTCCAATATTGGCAGCAGTAGCACAAATATTGGACGTAACTTCCTCCATTTTCATTTTGTTGTCCTTAATGAGTTCTCAGAGGTTATTCTCGTAGGGTTTGAGCTTGACTGGGATATCTCTTATCTGATTTTCCATATTGTTAATTTTGTTCCATACAGCTTTCAGAGTATCTTCCATAGTTTCCACTTTCCTTTTGAGATCCATGATCTCCCTACACGTCCAAGAATCAAGTTGGAAAGATGCCTCTGCTTTGCAATTGACCCAA
This sequence comes from Torreya grandis, assembly GCA_037957365.1. Lineage (NCBI taxonomy): Eukaryota > Viridiplantae > Streptophyta > Pinopsida > Cupressales > Taxaceae > Torreya > Torreya grandis. The sequence continues at coordinate 87,563 of JARHVA010005004.1, forward strand.
GTCATTGGTGTGTGTGTTTCATCATTCTATTTTTTCCCTCTCCATTCCTCATAATTTTTATTGGGACTGTTCCTGGCTTCTTCAAAGATATCCTCTCGACCCTTTTGATCTTGTTCTTTAATTCCAGTTTGAATTTCCATGTCCATTTCTTGATTATCATCCTGAACTGTAGTTTCCTTTTCGTTTCTTGAAGTAGGGTCCTCAACAGGGCCATCCTAGACAAATTCATCCTCCGACACTTTCTGATTTTCCTCCGTATCTTTTGTTCTATTTGCAGAATCCTCCTCTGTGTTGACATCTTCTTTTTCATTCTTCTCAGGACATTCTTCATCCTCATTAGAGTTTGTATCCCAGCTTTTAGTTCCTTCTTCTTCCTCCAAGTTTTCCTCCCTGGGTTTATCAATTCTCTCCCATTCAGTATCTTCTTCTACATTCTAATTTTTAGCACTAGGGAGCTTGATTTTGCCTTTCCCTTTTACACTTTCACTCTTTCTATTCTCTGACTCCTTATTTTTCCCCTGGTTAGGGTGCTTTACCATTGCATTATTCTTGTAATAGCCTTCAATTAATAGAATAAGGCCTTCATGTAGAATAGGGCACGTTTCCTTTTTCCTATGAGCATATAAACTTTGGACCAAGGAGAAGCAAAGGTAAAAGGGAAAAGACAAACTTACCTTGTGCCTGAAATGATTAAGGAAGATAAAGTGGAATTTGTGCACTCGCTTACTTCTTCCATCTAGGATGAAGTACTCCCTTATACAGCTTAAGACATCCCTCCATATCCCTTTAATTTGATCCAATTCATAGAAATCCCCATTCTTGACCAGCTTCTGCTCTTCCTCATCTGTCTTGGGGATCTTACAAAAGGCCTCATTCGAAATGCTTGTCTGCTTGGAGAATTTAAGTCCATCCGTAGGCAGCCCTGTAACCTCTGCTATAAAATCCTCTATTAGGTTCACTGTAATACCATGCAGGGTGACCCTTTCATCAATCCAATTTTTGAAAAAAGCTATTGTGATATGCGGTTTTGACCCATGGAGCCTTTCCATATAGTTCACCACTTTTCCTTTCTACAGAATTCTCCAAACTTCTTATTTCTCTTTCCATTCATCACAGCTCTTGGGTTCCTGCTTCTTGGGTTCTCCCTTCCTTTTGCGAGCCATACTCATTTTCTTTGAAACCCAGTCGCTATGGTCTTTACAATGATCCCACCTACTGCCAAATTAATTAGAAAGTTAGCTTTGTTTGTGCATATTCAGGATCCGCTTCTCACTCTTGAGGGCCTTCCTCTTTAATGATTGTTGTCCTTTCCCCGCGCTGCCACTCCTCTAGCTCATTATATTTCTATTACACTCCAATCTTTCCTTCCTTTGCATGAGTTGCATCATGAAGAATGAGCGCCCTCAAATCCACATTCTTTTCTAATGTTTCATGCCACCTCACTATTTGACCTGTCTGGACTACACAATTAGCTAGCCAATCTGCAACACCATTGGCTTCATGAAAGGTGTGGGTTTTGAGGGAGTTTATATCCATGTTTGTGCTAGTTTGACCAATTTACAAGATAGAAAGTGGAGCTTCTCATAGGATGAAAAATCAATTTTCCTCTTTTGTAAAAATTTATGCCCTAAATATTTTGGGTGACCACCATAGTGCTTCATGCATAATGGTCACCTTAAGAACACAACATCCCTCCTCTCACCCTTAGTAGTTGTCAAAATACAACCTTTATGATTACTTTTCTATGTTGATCCATGTGGATTAGTTGATACTTATACTATAGCTTTTAAATCTATGAGGTAATTAAGGAATATATGATGGTCACTTATTGTGGATTCCCTAGGCCACATCTTCCATGTGATGTGAACTAATTTTATTATGGTTATGTTGAATCTTATTTTAATTTCATTAACACATTATAATATTTTGTAACCATCATCTTATTTTCATTTATAAATTTAATAATTCATTTAATAGGTCATTTATAAGATTTAATTGGAATTCTAAAGCTTTATTTTATAGTGTTAATACTCTTTCTAGGCTACTTAGTCTTAAATCACTTTTTAGTTTTATTGTTGATTTTGAGTTAATGGTTGATTGTAAATGTTGGTTTATTTTATGTAAAGTATTATGCATAATTGTTGCCTTATTTGTGGTATGGGGAAGAAGAAGATATATTTTTAAATAAGAACTAATGTCATGATGGTAAATTATATGGGTATGTTCTTGACTCCATCCTTACATCACCATATATGGTGTTTTGTTATGCAGAGTGATAGTTTATTGGTGGAACCATTTTTATTAAGATTTATACATGGTACTTTGGCATGGTAATCTATGTTTATGATATCTCATAGAAGAGAGATGGTATAAAAAGAGGGATGAATTCAAATATTCTTATTCTATTTTGATAGGTTTCTATGTCAAGTATATGTTTATGGCTGCACAATTACCATTATGTTTTTTTTTGAAATGGTACTTAGTATTACCCAATTTTTCTTAGTATGCCATTTCCATAGAATGGAACTTATCTCAACATAATTTAATTATTATATGTATTAGTTCTTGTACTTTTCATAACTATTAATTAAATTAGAGTATCACTTGTCCTTGCATGTTCATATCAAAGGCTATTTGGGGTTTACTTGTTTTATGGTAGAACTATGGATAACAATTACTTTTAGTCATATTTCAAGAATATTTGAGATTAGATGGTTGTATTTATATTATTTATTTTAGTTATTACATTTATTATAATGTTTATTTATTGGGGGGAGAATGTAACACCCCTCATTTGAAACTTTTACCTTCATCTATTTTAGTGTATCATCTACATTTTATGACATTTTACAATTTTATTATGCACATGTTTTGTGCACATCACCTTGTTAGCCATCATAAGTGGTGTATTTAGTTATATCATGATTGATGAATAAATATAACTAAAATGCATTATCATTCATTTTATCTAGAAATTGATACCTAGTTGTAGCTAGAATGTTGTCGCTTGGTCTCATTCACTCGAATTGGTGAGGATGAAAGTTATTATTAAACATGTGTTTAAGACGATGTCAATTTTTTCATAATATAAAATAAGTTTTGATTGGAACCTTGAATTAAGTTTTTATTTACTTAGGTATTTTACCAAAAGGCTATTTTTTGGTTGACTCTAACTTTCATCAAAATGCTTGTTAGCATTTGTCCTTTCAACTTTGCCTTTCAGATGTTAATTTAATTCATAGAAAGAGGAGGAAGCATTAAACAATATATTCATATATATATATATATATATATATATATATATATATATATATATATATATATATAGTATCATATTTAATTTTTTGATAGTTTGTATAAAAATTTACCTTGTGGATAATAAGGCCATCTAATTTAAGCTTGGTTGGTCCTACTAGTTTGTATTTTTACTAAAAAAATGTGTTTTTAACATTGTATTTCAAATTTTGTGTTAGTTATAATAGAAATAAATATTTTTAAACATTTTTAAAAAGCATTTAAACCATGTAGTTGGATTAGACATGGATTGGTCAAGGTATTTATGAATATGGTTGAGTTTTATAAACACATGGGTTGCAATTTGGTACAAGATAGAAGTATAGAGAAATTACATGTTTCCTACTTTTAGATATTTCAACATTATCAATCAATAGATTAAACATTGCATCCAAGTGAAAAAAAATATCTATTGTAATAAATTCAAAGCTATTAATTGAGCTTGACTTATTATAAAAATAGCTTTGAGTCAATAAAAGGAAGAGGATTGTCATGCTATGGTGGAAAATAGAGCACCATTACTATGTGGGGAAGGTTAGAAGGGAATGGAAGGACATCATTATCTGAGGATGAGTGAGAATAATTCCTAGATATATAAAGATGCATTTATAAGTAGAGAAGGATGAACACATAGGATATATCAACATGTTATAACATGTATTATTAAATTTTTAAATTTCACATACATTATATCTAAGATTGAACTATATGTTGTATATTACCAAGTAAATTTTAAAAAGAATTGTTTTTTTCCCAATAGACTTTTATATAAGTTAGTTTTGATAAAATATAAAACCCAATCTCCATATTACATAGAGGTTCTTCACCTTTAGAATGTAAATGTGGTTTCTATTCTTTATTTCCTCATTACATTGTTATGATAACTTTATATTCATTAAGAGAGGATAAATGCAATTTGTTTTACCTTACATATGAACTTTCTATGTCCTCCAATGCATTTTGTCACTATGTATTTATCATGTTTTGGGTGAACCAAGTTTATATTTAAGTAAAAACTACTTTTTATTCCTATTAAACCTTATTTTGGTTCATGCACTCTATTAATTTGTAGGTCTAATATGTACCTTCACCTATTTTTAGATTTTAAATGGTGTGCAGATTCAATTTTATGTTATTTTGATAATTTAGAACATTATTAAAGAATGGTTTTTTAATTTAAATAGTTTATATATATTATTATGTCTTCAACCTACCTTAATATAATTTAATTTGGTCAAAACCATTTAACCACCATATCTTCAATTCCCACCTTAAGATAATCCCGATGCACATGAAACCATTAAATGGATAAGTACTTAACTCCCTTTGTTGTTTAAACATTCAGTCTATGTGTAACATTAAAAATCTACATTCATTTAAATTGTAATCACTAATAGTCTACTACCAAATTATTACATATAAAACTCTAAAAAACCATATAATTCTAGTCTGGTTTGGTTTCTTTGTTGAAATTATGAATTAGTTATAATTTACAAATTAAAATGTTAAGAATGTGAGGAGAAATTTAAATAAAATTATAGAAAGTTATTTAAATTTTATAGATATATTTTATTATAAAAATGACTGTAAGAAAATCCATGTCCTATATGGACTCAAGTTATCAAATGTTTTTCACACTTTTAAAAGTAATTAAAAATTATTCTTCAAGTCGTATCAAAGTAAACAAAGTATTTTGACAGTGAAGATAATAATTTTTTGTATGTATAATTACATGTATTTAAGTTTAATTTTATCTTTTAGGTTTGCATTTAGGGTTGGTAGTGTGTTTTTTAGAGTTTAAATATTATCATTATGATAGTCATTAATTAGTTGTGTTCTGAGCTAGGTAGGTTGTTAAGGGGTAAAAGGGACATGTATTGGGACCTAGAGGTGTCTAGGAGTAGGTTTAATCATTCATATTGGATATTTGGAGGTAGGTTTATACAACCCAATATGCCATTTCATCTTCTCAACCTACAAAGTATTACGCCACTAGCTCAATTCATTCAAAATTTTACAAATATCAAATGTGTGGACATTAAAGGATTTAGTTAGATAATTTGGCTAATCTATATTTCATGACCAACTTACATATTAATTTTATATAGATCATGCATAGTGATGATATGTTAAATCCAAAATTATTTAGCTTTAAACTTCCTTAATGGTTTAACTTAAATGGGGGTTCTTTAGTCTTTGTAATTTATACTCTCCTTACATATTGTTAGCTTTATATAGAAGTAAAATAGAAGATAATATAATTCTTCTTGGAGTGCATACATAATATATATACTGATAAATTTTTTTGTCATAGACCATTCCAAAAAAGATCCCTTTTTATTGTGTTGACCCCTGAATGTAATTCCTTGGCAAGCTTGTTCTCCTAACTTTTATCATTAAAAAAATGTGCATGTCACATTCTTCCAAACTCTATTTTTTTCACAATATAGAAATAACTCAATGAATAATTCTTGTGTGAGTTTTTAATTTTAAGTTTTACCCATCTTATTTGGAGTGTTTAGTTTGGGTTTTGTCTAGGTCTTAGAATGACTTGTACTTCTTGGTTTATCTAAGTATTTTGAGTCGTAAAACATTTTTTTATTCTATTATTTATACCTAGCTATATTTATTGAATTAAAATATATTTTCTATAATAGTTATCTTGGTAACCTCATGTGTATCTACTTTTACATAAAATGCAAATCAATTAAGTCGTAAAGAATTAAAGTTTTTTTTATAACGTTAAAATTGGGGCACACTTTCTTAATTGATTTAATAAAATAATAGCTCATGTCTTCATTTATAAATTTTCTTCATAATGTGTATTATGAAAGAAAGGTAAATTTTATAACTAAAGGTATAAATATAACATATGAAAAGTAAAGATTAGTAAAAAATATACAATGTTAAGACATTTGTGAGGATGGGTCTTAGATATAATGATAAAAGTGATAATACCACAATGTGAAATGATGGGTAGAGATGATAAATGCATTTATTTAGTGAAGTTCTAATTCAATAATTTATAAAAATAAATAAATAATATATGTGAAGGTTGAGAAATCAAGTTCATATGAGTTGTAACAAGAGTATTAACACATTATAAGTATGTTGGGTAAGGGTAGGTGTAGTTATGTTAATATAATGTGGTGATAAAAAGAAGTATATTGGTATGGATTTAAATAATATGAAGTATGTAGGGTGTATAAACTTCTTGATTAATTCATTCAAATAGAGGAATAGTGATTAATTTTTTACTTGGTTGGTACAAAATGACATATTTATGAGATAAGATAATAATATTAATAACTACAAAGACCAAAGTGCCATTTAAAATAACATCAATATACTTAGGAATTATATCATTACTCTAAAGTATTTTAGTGGATTAAACTAAAATTAGGGGCTATTTTTATTTAGCATACTAAGCCATGATTCTTATTTTTGGTATAATATTATGCTTTAGTTGTAAGGTATAATGTGCTTTGATATCTTTGAGGTAAACTATGATATTCATATAGAAGGTTTTCGGGTTGTAAATTTTTTCTAAACCTATAAAAAAATATAGATGATGGTTATGTTACTTTATGACTTACGAATTGATAGCCTATATCTATTTTGATGACCATTCATAGTTTCTATATGATGATATAATATTTGAATTATTATTATTAATAAATACATTGTATTTCTTAATATCTAGGTTTGAGAATAATCAATGTTATAATAATCTTATGTATGTTTGTTCAAATTTCCAACATAATTCTCTTTAAACCAATGCTTTTAATGCTTGTATATTTCATGCTAATATAGGTTCAAATGCATTATTGAGAAACCTTACCATGGTTAATGCATGTTGATATATGAAAGTAATTCATTTGTTGCTGGGGCCGTCTCTTGCATGGAAATAATGATAAGTATTTATCATCATAGTAAATGTGTGTTAGTGGTGATTTTTTTGTTGTGAGGATTATTGTAACTTTTTTTTAGGTACATGGTTTTACTTATCTTACTAAATTGTGCACTTATGCATTATTACCCTTTGGTAAGTGTCCACACCATAATAATTCAAGGTAATATAGATTGTTTGAGTGTGTGGCTAGTATTTTTTATTAAACATATAGAGATTATAAAAATTGCATCATAGTTATGTTAGTTCCTCTCTGGTTGACTTAGATTTCAAACCTCTATTATGATAACATCTCATGGAATAGACTTCATAATTTAATATAGATAACTACATCTGAACCTAAATTTGATGAGTAGTGGGGCATTGGATCTAGGTCTTAGGCTAGATTAGGGTTGATTTTTAGTCAAACCTGAATCCATGTTACAACTCTTTTTTAAATATCATCAATTTGAGATTAAAACATTGATGTTTGTTTGTGAAAACCTAGTGTGAAATATTATTGACTGTATAACTAAACTTTTATTAAAGTGATGGTGGTTGACCTATATATCAACTATAGTATAATTACATCCCTTTAATATTTATTTCTATCTAGACTTTGGGCTAAAGCATTTATTAGTTCACTTTATCACTTATAGTCTAGTATAGGGTTGTTAGGGTCAACATGGTTGTAAAGCGACCATGAGAATGCTTGTGCATTTTTTTCATGTCATATAGTCATGCTAGTTCATCATAACACATTATTTCGATCATGCCACAAAGATTAACAGTAAATGGATGTTATATATTGTGTAGTTTTATTCATTGTTTAGTTCTTTTTAAAAATAAATAAATAAATAAAATTATTGGTTAATTTTTTTGAATGTGTTTTAGTCATGCATTATTTTGTGCATGACATTTAGTATTAGAGTTTGGTTTCAACACTTGTAACTCTATGTAAATTAGTATGTTTGATTCACTTACCTTTTATAGGAGATAAAAAACATGTTACATACCTTCATATTAGTTTGTGATGGTTAAAATACTTTCAAGAGACCTTGTCTATACTGGGACATTATTTATAAGGATGTTAGTTTTGGTTTCTTCAATATTTATGATCCATATTACTCAAAAATTCATAATAATATGAAATACATGTACATCTTTTTATGAGATGATTTTAAGATAGTGAGAAATTTTAGTAGGATACATGTTTGACGACATTATTTTTAGATAAGTTGAGATCCTTCAGTAATTTATTATCATAGTGGTGACATGATTTATAAATTTATGTACTAGAAAGCTAACTATTTACATCATGTTTAAGCCAGTGATCCAACTTCATTATGTTTTTATGAACTTTGCTCTCCCCACTCACAGTTGTGAACCCATGTGGTTTGATGTTGATAAATTTATTATTTTACCTCATTTAAACCTCAATAGATTCATATGTATGTAAAAATGTGAGTATTATTTTTAACCCATGTATGGTCATATAGTTTTACACTACCTTAAAAAAAAACCTGTCTTCTCAAAATAATAGTATAGTGTGTGAGGGTGATGTGTAAAATGAAAATAATATTATATTTACCTAGATTGTATGTATGTAAATGTGAATGTATTTGTGAAATACAAGGTGTGTATGCCACCTATATGAGATTGTTAAATAGTGTATTTTTGACTTGTTAGTAAAATGTTGTGTATGTAACCTTACATCATTTTTCTATTTTTAAGCATGGTGCAAGGTTGGGTTTTAAGGGAGGTGAAGTGGCATGTTCATGTTGGTTTGATAAGGTTATGGGCTAGGAAGTAGAACTTATCATAGGTTTAAATCCCACTTTCCCCATTTTTTATGAATTTGTGCCATAAATATTTAGGGTGAGAACCATAGTGCTTCATGCATAATGGTCTCCTTGTGAACACAATGTCCCTCCAATCACCCTTAGTGGTTGTCAAAAGACAACCTTTGTGATTACTATTTAATGTTAAGTCATGAAGATGAGTTGATACTTATATTATTAACTTTTCTTTGAAGAGGTAATTTAGACTTCTATGATGGTTACTTATTTCTTTATCCCCTTAGGTGATTTCCCTAGGCCATATAGGCCACATGATGTGAAGTTATTACAATATTGTTTTGTTGAAACTTATATTAATTTGATTGAAAAATTAAATTATATTGACACCAACACCTTTTTATTATTTTTAAATTTAAGAATATCTTTAATTGATCATTGAATTTATTTTATTTAAATTAGAAATCCTTATTTTTTAGTTTTAACACTCTTTTTAGGCTACTTGGTCTTAAATTAGTTTTTATTTTGCTCAGTTGATTTTGAATTAATTGTTAATTGTAATTAGGGTTATTTTATCTAAAGTAATGTTCATAAATTTCACCTTATGCATGGTATGGGGGAGAATAATATAGTTTTTTGGACAAGTTATAAGGTCATGATAATAACCTATATGTTCAAAATATTGTCATTGATGTCAAAGGTCTAACATTATTAGTGATAAAGGCCCCATTGCATTTAATGATGTTTTTAATAGTAATATCTTGGCTAATGTGTGTTAATATTTATTTAATATTAATGAATATATTTTTGGTTGTATAAAGTCAAAATAAGGGCCCATGATGAAGTCAAAGAGTCATGGGGTAAAGACAAAAGAAGAATGGGATGCATTTTCCCATGAAGGGTCATCTTGAGGAATTCCAAGAGTCACCAACTGAAGACAAAAAAGGAAGGGCACAATTTCTCATGAAGAGACAATTTGAGGAATATGAAAAGTCAACAAGATAAAGACAAAAGAGGAAAGGATGATTTTGCTTATGAAGGGTCACCATATGACTTTTTAAATACAAGGATATGAAGGATCATACAAGTTTGGTGCCATTTTCCATGAGGATTGAAGGGTCACAAAGGGTGAAGGCCAAAGGTCATTTGGAAAGCTATAAATAAATGCTTAAGAAGCCATTTGTAATAAGTAAGAGAGTGTATGATTTGTAATTGTTATATCTAGCTTAGAAGAATAGAGGAGAGAGAGGAAAGAGATATTGTAATGAGCTATCATTTGTTGAGATAGAAACATTGAGAGATAGCTATGTGGTATAAAAAAAAGGGGTTGGTGTTCTTGTGGGTTGGTGCTCATGAATAATTGCTATGTTGGTGTTCAACAAAGGGGCTGGTGCTCATGAATAGTTTCTATGTTGGTACTCAACAAAGGGGTTGGTGCTCCTATGGGTTGGTGCTCATGAATATTTGCTACGTTAGTGCTCAACAAAGGGGTTGGTGCTCCTATAAGTTTGTGCTTGAAAATATTGTAGTTTGAGTTGGTGCTCATTCATATACTTGAGATTGTTCTCTGTGGTTTTTCCCACATTGAGTTTCCATGTTAAATCTAGTGTCTCTCTCTATCTTGTGTGGTGTTTATTATTTTAGTTTTATTGTATATCTTGAATGTATGGTTAAGTGGAATTTGATTAAGGGAAAGTTTATAAGATTTATGATATATTGATTCACCCCCCTCTCATTATATCTCATACTTAACAATTGGTATCAAAGCAGGTTCCTTTTGAAAAAGTTTTACAACTTGAAGGAAGATCAGGAAAGCATGATGGCTGGATCACATGAAGGATTTTCTACAAATAAAGAATCTTTGTTTGATGGGATGAATTATGTTTTTTGGAGCAAAATAATGAAGACTTATTTGATGGCCCTTGGATTCAATATATGGAAAGAAGTGGTGGAGGAATATGAAAAGCCACACACACTTGTAATTACTCCAATAGAAAAGAAGGCAAGTGAAAATAATGCTAATGCTTTAAATGCTAATTTATGTGGTTTATGTGAATTTGAGTTTGTTAAAGTTATGCAATGTAAATTTGCTCATGAAACTTGGGTAAAACTTGAGAATATTTAAAAAGGTGATGGAAAGGTTCAGCAAGCTAAACTTTAGACTTTTAGAAGATAGTTTGAGAGTTTGAAGATGGAAGAAGAAGAAGATATAACAAGTTATCTTTTGCAAGTTGATCAAATAGTAAATCAGATTCAAGGTCTTAGAGAAAATTTAGAAGAGTCAATGGTTGTAAAAAAGGTTTTTATATCCCCACCAATGAGATATGATGCAAAGGTTTTAGCAATCAAGGAAATGAAGAATTTAGCCAAGCTAAAGATGGACGAGCTTCATGGTATTCTCACGGCATATGAGATATGGACTGAACAAGATAAACCCTCAAAGAGAGAAGCATCTTTAAAGACATCAAATAAAGAGAAATCTAAGATTCAAGAATCAAGTGATAGTTCCAGCGATGATGAAGATGACAATGGATCTCTTTTCATTCACAAGTCGAAAAGGGGAACATGTAAATATCAAGGGAAATTACCTTTTAAATGTTTTAATTATGGAAAGATTGGACATTTTTTAGTTAAATGCCTAAACAAGGGTAATGATAATAATGAAGAAGGAAATTCTACATACAAAAAGAATTTCAAAGGTAAATTCAAGAAGGGATTCGAAAAGAAGAGCCTGCATCCTAAAGATCATAGCTCAGTCGAAGATAATGGAGTTAGTGATTTAGAAGAAGAAGAGATTCTATTCATGGCCATACATGAAAATGCCTCTGCAAGAAAAAATAAAAATGATCAAAGAAGAAGAATAGGATGAAGCTGAAGTGAATATGGAAGGAGAACTTATTTATGCCTTAGAAGAGTTAGAAGATGTTGAGAAGAAGAATCAAAGATTAAGGTGCCAGATCGAGAAAAATGAAAAGAAGTCAAAGGAAATAATTGATGATCTAAAAACACAATTTGAAGAAGCTAAAATGAATGAAAAATATCTAATATCAAAGTTTCAAAAAGTAAGAAAAGAATGTGAAAGGTATGTTATTGAAATTGCCTCTTTAAAATAAGATATTGAGAAAGCAGTCAATGATAAAGTAGTTAGTGATTCAAAATTTGAAGATAACACTAACATGTTGAATAAGATATTAGAAAGCCAATAGGTAATATTAGATAAGATAGGTATCAGATTTGAAAATAAAAAGAGCTATTTTGAAGATCTTACAAAAGAGGAAACAAAAAGGGAAGAAGTGAAGAATACATAGGACATCTCAGACAAAGAAGGATGGAGGGAACAAAGCTACAAAAGGCAATCAGGTCAGAGATATACAAATAGGTCCTATTTTTATGGTTAATATTTTTATTGTAATGGATATGGTCATAAGAAATGAGAATGTCAAAAAAGAGATAAGAGTTTCATAAATAAGGAGAAGGAAAGTCATGTAGAGTCAATCAGAAGCTACAACTCCTTTGCTCCTCTATCAAGCTTTGATGAAGAGGCCATAATATGTTACAAGTGCAATAATTTTGGACACATAGCCTGATATTGTAGAAGCATGTTTGAGTAAATTAATAAGGAAAAAAGTTTCAAGGTTTCATTCATCAAGAAGAAGGTTTAGACATGTTCATGGCAGAAGAAACAACCTGAGGATTATATGTTGGTTCAGACAACTTTACATGCAAGAAATGAAGATCAGCCATGGTTCATTGATAGTGGATATTTGAGGCATATGACAAGAGACAAGAGTAAGTTCATAACTCTAAAGAAGATCAATGGTGGCATAGTGAAATTCAGAGATAAAACCACTGCTAGGATAGCCAAAAAGGTACTTTGAGTTTGGATAATGGTAGAACCAAGACTAAGAATGTATTATATGTAAATGGTCTTAAGCATAATCAATTAAGTGTAAGTCAAATATGTGATTAGGGATAAACATTAAATTTTTATGAAGAAGGTTGTGAGATTATAAGAAAAGATTCAAATGAGTTGATTTTAGATGCTCAAAGGATAGGCAACAATTTATATGTATTATTAGATATCTTCTCAAAGGCACGATCAAAAGACACATTCAAAGATCTGTAAGAAGAGTTGGGAGTAATTTATTTTACTTCCTTCCATTGAGGTTAAACATTAGTTGAGGGGGAGTTAAGTGCTAGCTCTAGGTAGGCCCTTTGCCATTGATGCCAAAGGGGGAGAATAATAGGTACAGGTATAGGTGCATAAATAACTACATAGAATAGGTATAGGTTGCTACAATAAGGGGGAGTTATTGTATGTTTTTTAGATGATAGTATGTGTAGGTATTAGGATGTGTTAGTTTTATGATTGAGGTTTCCATTAATGATAAAGGGGGAGATTGTTGGAAATATTGTCATTGATGTCAAAGGTCTAGCATTATTGGTGATAAAGGCCCCATTGCATTTAATGATGTTTTTAATAGTAATATCTTGGCTTATGTGTGTTAATATTTATTTAATATCAATGAATATATTTTTGGTTTCATAAAGTAAAAATAAGGGCCCATGGAGAAGTCAAAGAGTCATGGGGTAAAGAAAAAAGAAGAATGGGATGCATTTTCTAATGAAGGGTCATCTTGAAAAATTCCAAGAGTCACCAAGTGAAGATAAAAGAGGAAGGGCACAATTTCTCATGAAGGGACACTTTGAGGAATATAAAAAGTCACCAAGATAAAGAAAAAAGAGGAAAGGATGATTTTTCTTATGAAGGGTCATGATATGACTTTTTAAATACAAGGATATGAAGGGTCATGCAAGTTTGGTGCCATTTTCCATGAGGATTGAAGGGTCACAAAGGGTGAAGGCCAAAGGTCATTTGGAAAGCTATAAATAAAGGCTTGAGAAGCCATTTGTAATAAGTAAGAGAGTTTATGATTTTTAATTGTTATATCCAGCTTAGAAGAGCAAAAGAGAGAGAGGAAAGAGATATTGTAATGAGCTATCATTTGTTGAGATAACAACATTGAGAGATAGTTGTGTGGTATACACAAAAGGAGTTGGTGATTCTATGGGTTGGTGCTCATGAATAGTTGTTGTGTTGTTACTCATCAAAGGGGTTGTTGATCCTATGGGTTGGTGCTCATGAATCATTTGTATGTTAGTGCTCAACAAAGGGGTTGGTGCTCCTATGGGTTGGTACTCACGAATAGTTGCTGTGTTGGTGCTCAGCAAAGGGGTTGGTGCTCCTACAAATTGGTGCTTGTGAATATTATAGTTTGAGTTGGTGTTAATTCATATAATTGATATTTTTCTCCATGGTTTTTCCCACATTGGGTTTCCATGTTAAATCTGGTATCTCTCTCTATCTTGTGTAGTGTTTATTATTTTAGTTTTATTGCATATCTTGAATGTATAGTTAAGTGGAATTTGATTAAGGTAAAGTTTATAAGATTTATGATATAATTATTCACCCCACCTCTTAGTATATCTCATGCTTAACACTATATGGGTGGGTTCATGTCTGCATCCTTTCCTCACCAGATGTGGTGTTTTGTTATATGTAGTGATAGTTAGATAGTGGAACTATAATTACTAAGACTGCTATGTGGTATTTTGGCATGGTTAGATGTGTGTATGATCTTCCATTGAAAATATATTTTAGATATGAATGAGGCATCCCCACATTACTCTTATCTTTTAGTGGGCCTTCAGTGTAAAAAATACATTTATGGATACATGTTTATCATTGTGTTTTTTTTTCAAATGTCACTCAATTTGATCAGTATGATATTTCCATGTAATGGCACTTATGTCAACATAGTGTAACTTCATCATGGATTGACATTTGTCCTTTTTCTTAGTATGGATTACACCATAGTTATACTTATCCTCATAAGCTCAAATTAGAGGTTATTTGGGTTTCATTATTTTATGGTGGAACTGATGATGATTTGATCCATACACTCTCCTCATAATTCACCTAGCTATGCTTTTTTCCTTTAATCCTTTATTTAAACTTTGATTTGTTTTTTGATGTAGGTACTCTAATTTTCTCTTATTACCATGGATCACTCTTACCTTTTCTAGGCACCTAAGAATATTTGCATGTATAGTTATCTTCTCTCTATGGAAGATATATCACCAACAATCTCTATTATTTCACTCTCATCCTTATTATTACATCACCATACTATCATACACAAATTTCATCACTTCACTCTCCTTTCTTAGTTTAAGCTTGTTAATTTTCACATAAGTTCATCGACCTAAACATCTCATGCATGGTTTCATGATTATTGTATTCTCTCTATGGAATATATGGATATGCATCTAAATATTTTTTATCTCCCCTCAATCATCCAACCAGATAACTCAATCTCAAGGTTATAAATTTCAACCAAACCACTCTCTCTTCTTTGAAGCTTAGCTCTTTATATCCCTCTTTTCACACAAATCTAGTAGGTTTAACCAACACACAAAGTTTATAGATAAATAAATACATTTTAGATACCCTTTATCCCATTTTATATTTATGCAAAGTTTAAATACCCAACTCTCAATGGAGACTAACTAACTCAATATGCCTCTCCAGTAATTAAGTCTCTTTAGGTCTACTTTAAGCACACAATCATGGATATTGTATTGTATAGTTATTTACTAACTTAAAATGACCAAAATGATTTAAATAATGTTAAAAATCACAATAATACAATTTTTCAATAAATTTTAATGTTTTAAACTCAAGTAATGCTAGTTACAAGATTCAACCCCTAGGTCTAGGTTTTGATAGGCATGTGTAAGGTTGAGATATTCAAAAATGGGTTAGATGGAATTTTATACCAGTTAAAACACTCCTAAGACTTGGGTTCGGTATATAATACCTCTCTTCACCTTTCCCAATTGTTATTTTCTCTTGAACATTCACAACAAATATC
Organism: Torreya grandis; assembly: GCA_037957365.1. Lineage (NCBI taxonomy): Eukaryota > Viridiplantae > Streptophyta > Pinopsida > Cupressales > Taxaceae > Torreya > Torreya grandis. The sequence goes on from JARHVA010005004.1 coordinate 103,477, forward strand.
TTAGATTCACATTTGCATAACTATGGAAACTCCTTTTGATTATGTTAGTTGATAGAGTTTTCCTAGTTGGTGTAGAGTAACCTAAAGCTATAATTTAACCATGGGAATCCAAATAAATAAATAAAAAAATATTTAAATAATTATACCATAACAAATAACTCATAAAAATTCATAAAAACCCTTAAATATGTCTCAAAAGGCCTTGCCAACTTGACTATACAAAACATGGATACTTCCAATTTGACTATGCTTTAGATTTTCACCTTGATATCTAAATAATGATTATGGAAACACAATAAGATCATGAAAAAAAAAAACATAACTCATATTCTTATTAATCCTTTATATTCAATAATGTTTCTTTAAAAACATCTCTTTGTTTAATCCTCTAAAATATATACATAGTCCATGTACATAATTCTGTAAGGTAGGTAGTCTACTTTCAATGTTGATATTTTCTCCTCATTTTTTAGACTCTCCACCTATTTTATTTGAATTTATCCTAATATACCTACATACTACCATAATCCTCCTTAATCACATGCATTTCTCACCTTTTATGACACTTGATCAAACAAGATCACTCCCTTTTCTTGGCCAACTTGACATAGGGTGACATTTACAAATTCAAGATCCTTGACTTACATTTTAATGATATACACATTGAAAACATATAAATTAATCTCATATAACCTATTATGACCCTTCCAAACATTCACCAATAATTACATAACACACAAAGTGAAAAAACCAGTCAAGAGCCTAGTTTTCAAATTTCCTTTTTGGTAGAAAATTATAAATAGACTATAAACACACAACCTAAATACTTTAAAGGACTGAAACACATCCTATAGGACCCTATAATACCTATCACACTAAAACCATAAAAAAAATTACTAAAATTAACTCTTAAACATACTAATAATCCAAGTTACCTTGTGATGCTCTACATTAGGAACATTGCATATTAGTTACTAATAATGGTATTTCAAGAAGATTTAAGATCAGGTGATTAAATTTATATTATTTATTTTAATTATAAAATTGAGGATGATATTTATTTGATAGGGATATAATATAACACCCCTCATTTGAAGTTTTTGGCTCCATCAATCTTAGCATATTATCTATGTTTGTGATATTTTACAATTTTGTTTTGCACATGTTTTTACAATTTCCTTGTGAACATGTTTTTTGCACATCACCATAATAGTCATCATAAGTGGTGCCTTTAGGTATATCATGATTGACTAAAAAATCTAGTCACAATTCATTTAGCATTCATTTTATCTAGAAACCAAGACCTAGTTATAGATAAAATGTTATTGCTTGGCCTAATTCACTCTAATTGGAAAAGATAGTAGTCATTGTTAAACATGTGTTAAATAGGATGTAAAATATTTTACTAATATAAAAAAAGATGTGATTGTAACTATGGATAAAGTTTGTGTTTCAACTAGTATTCCACTAGAAGAGCATTTTTTGGTCAACTCTATCTTTCATAGAATTTATTGTTAACATTTATTCTTCCAACTTGACTTTCATATGATAATTTAATTCATATAAATATGAGGAAACATTAGAGAATATATTTATTATCAACTTGAATTTTTTTGGTAGTTTTCTTAAAACTTTACGTTGCATATAATATGACCATCTAATTTTGGTTGGGTCAATCGTACTAGTTTGTATTTTTAGATAACAATTATGTTTTTAACATTGCCTTTCAAATGTTGTGTTAGTTATAATAAAAATAAGAATTTATAAACATTTTTTAAAAACATTGAAATCACATAGTTGGATTAGACATGGTTTGGTCAAGGAATTTATGAAGATGGTTGAGTTGTTTAAACACATGGGTTATGCCATGATACAAGAGATAAGTATAGAGAAATTGAATATTGCTTACTTTTAGATATTTTAAACCTTAATAATTAATAAATCCAACATTTCACCCCTATGCAAAAAGTTTTTATGTTTCAAGATATTAATTTCTAATATTTGATCTTGCCTTCTTATAAAAATTCCTTTGTGTCAAGAAAAGGGAGAGGAATATCATGCCATGGTGGGAAATGTAGTGCCATTACTAAGTGGATAATCCTAAAATGGGTAAAGATTTCATTAGCTGAGGAAGAGTGAGAAGAATGCCTAGCTATAGAAACACATATTTCCATTGAAATCAAAGGAATGATCAATAGGTTATAACATTTTTTAATTAAATCTATAAATGTCATGTATGTTTTATCAAATATTAAGTTACATGTTGTATATTACCAATTAAATTGTCAAAATAGTTCTTGTATGTCCCAATATATTTATATATAAGTTAATTTTGATAATATATAAAACCCAATATCCATCTAGGGTTGCATGTGATTCACCTCTAGCAAATAAACATGGTTTCTAATTTTTCAATCCTTGTTACTTTGTTTTGATAAGTTTGTCTTCATCATGAGAAGATGAATGTGATTTGTTTTTACCTACACATGAACTTTATATGTCCTCCAATGTATTACATCACTATGTATTTATCATGTTTTGAGTGCATTGGGTTTATATGTAAGTAACAATTACTTTTTGTTCCTATCATGCTACTTTTGGTTCATACACTCTACTATTTTCAATTATAATACATAATTTACCTTGTGTTTAGATTTTAAATAGTATACAAATTAGATTTTATGTTTTTTATAAGTATTATTAATGAACAACTTATCTACTATTATGTCACCCATTAGATTGCCATGGACTTAAGTTCAAAAATTGGTGGGAACAATTTACATGGGAACACTTTAAATTGTCATGGAATTAAGTTTAATTTTTACACTAAGGCTTGGGTGTGTTTTTAAACACAACCAAACCTCAGCTTAAAATTATATACTTAGTTTCTTCATGTCTTGAGCACCTCATTCCTTTTCTATTTTAACATGGTCTAATTTTAATGTTTGTAGGGTCCTTTTATTATATTCCTAGCTTGGTCTAACTTTATTATTTGCATGGTCCCTCTTGTTACAAACTTAGACTAATGTCTTAATCCTAAGGCCCTGTTCATGTTTATTAACATAAAAAATACCTTAGTCTTAAGACTTTATCTTAAGTTCCTTTATGTCTCTGAGTCCTAACCTAAACTATGTGCTTCTTTGCAAGATCAATGATTTACATTTAACTAGGCAAGGTTGATTAGATGGAGTGAGATGATTTCGATATGATTAAGACTTTAGCCCAGAAGACAAATCCCACTTGAATACTCAGATAGTAATCAATGGCCTGTGTTTGAGACACTGATGATCCAATGACATGAAACTGAAATCAAAATCTAAAGGGGTCACTGTCATTATAACATAGACCTAACATATGACCCTATCCTAAGGTTTTAATTATATTAATATAATAAAACCTTAGGATAAAATTTTACGTTATGAATTTATTATCCATGGGGTCCTTTATTCATTAGGTTTCTAACTTAGGCTAAAAACTTATATTTTCCTAAGCATGGGGTTCTCTTTATGTTATAAGTTAGCTTAAAACCTTAGACTAAAGTTTATTCATATTTATTAATATGATTAAACATCAGTCCTAGGATTTATATATTTCTTAGACTTACTTAAACCTTTTTATAAATGTAAGAAAAAATCATGATCAACTACTTCAATCATAATCCATGACCAACATTCACTCAAACAGGATCAATCTAATGGTGTGAGATACATGATTGAAAATTTAAACCATGGACCCTAGTTTAAACAATGAACAAGTTATAAATGATTGATGGTATGTGTTATAATGTACACATTTGATCAATAGAGTATATCAAGTCAAGAAATTTCAATAGAGCTCCAAGTTGACACGATACTACTACATGGCAAAGATGCATTTCCTAGTAGAACTAATAGGGTACAGAGTAAACTAAAAGATGAAAAATGGCAAGATTAGTGTAGGATCTAAAATATGAGCTTAAATTTCATGGTTGCATGGATGTCAAATACATTCATGTGGACATCAAATGATGGTTGCATAGACATCAACTTTAAGCTTAGTAGAAAGTCTTGACAATGAGCTTAAAATTAATGATCACATGGACATCAAAGAGATTCACATGAATGTTAAATGATGGTCACACATATGTCAATTTTAAGATAGTTATTTAGATCCAAAGATCTATAGTTTGCATTGATTATTACCTACTAGATTTGATAGTGTGAGATAGAGCTAATTTTTTCAAAAGGCAATTGTTAATTTTTAAAGATTTTATGAATGAAGTGCAATGAAAATGCCACAAAATTTCCACATAGGTGCCATAACAATGCCACATAGTTAGAAAGTGACAAAACCAAAGATTTTGTGGGCTTAAAAGTTAAAGGTATAAATGCAAAGGTCTAAATCAAATATTAGGCACAAACTCACTCAAGTTCAAAAAATTGTTGTCATTAAAGCTTAAAAAAGACCTATAAAAAATCCTTAGCATCTATAAAGGCCCTAATTCAATCTTAGATTGACCATAATTGAGCTTGAGAGAGTTTGATTGCCATCTGAGTAAGTGAAAATTGATCTAGAGGTGAATTGTAGATAACTAGGGAGCAATTTTTTCAAACTCAAAGTCATGGTAGCCTAAAAACAATAAGATATAGAGCTCTATTTGACAAGGTAAAATCTTAAAAGATATAGGATTCAATGTTATAGATTTGAACATGGGAGATAATAACTGGTCTAAGCTTTTTTGGACATTTGAGGAGCTACCAACCATCACAAGGGAGGATGAAAGGAATGCGTCAGTCAAAAGGAGGTACTATGACTTGGTTTACATTTAGATGATAAGTCTATATTATGCTATAGAAAAATTATATGTACTACATTGTATTGATGTCATTTCTCCTATTTTCAAAGATTGTAAAATCAATTAGGGCATGTTAGTCCATGAACATAGCTTTAGGAAGGTTGCATATATTTCTCTTATAGCATTTAAAAACTACTATAAATTACCAAAGCCCTAGATGGATGTACCCAAAATCAATGAATGGTCAAATAAGATGACCTAAGAACCATATTTACTCCACATTTATATTTAAGAACCCAAGTAATTTCTGAGCTCAGTGGAAAAATCCTAATCAACCAATTTAGGGTCACGATTAGGATGAGAATGAAATTAATATATAGATTATCTGGGAACCCCTCCACCACCTATGTTGACAAATGCTAGGACCCTTTTGTGTATTTTATGGTTGAGAGAGGACTTACCCCTCCCATAGGTGAAATGATTATCACATGTTTGAAGAAACAATTCACTAAAATTAAGAAGAAGACCAGAAATAATTTCTATATGATGTGTTACCTTTTGGATGCCCTGATAGCCACCACCAAAATCCCCAACATTAAAGAATGGTCACTTGAAGGGAAATAAATAGTCTCTCAATACTACTCAAAATTACATATTTTAAAAACATATGGACCATATTCAATTCATCTATGACTATTTTTATCCAGCCTTAGTTGAGGCTATTACAAAAAAACTCACAATGATGAGGGTTAACCCTTTGATCAAGAAATATATTGAACTCATTAGGGACATTTGGTTATATTCAGATTACACTATAATCAGGATAGAGGGAACTCTAAGTCAAACCCTTAGGATATCAATTCATGTGCCCACCAAATTGTTAGATCAAAAAGTGGAATACCATCAACCTTGCTCATCTCAACACAGTAATGTGACTAATTGTAGATAAAATAAAAGGTTTGAACACATTGTCCAAAATATTATAAAGACTCATAAAGGGTGACACGTTACTACTAGATAGGATATAATAATTCCTTTGGACCATGATTTCTCAACCAACAATGCTCATTCCCATGGGCTTCATAAAAGATAAGGAATTGAAGCACATGACCACCTTAGTAATGCATGAGGTAAAGAGTAAGAGCCAAGGCAAGTTTGGGACTAACAATAACAAGATCATGGATATGATCCTAACAATAGAATAAAATATTTTTGAGGTAAGGAGTATTAAAAAATCCTTGGAGAGAAATGACAGGGACCTTGGAGACCTAGATGATCAAGAATATGAACTCTTCTTATAACCCATAGTTAATTTGAAGCTTATTGATGAGCAACATTAGAAGGTAGTAATACTTCTTCAGTATAAATAGGGGACTTCATTAGCACATGGTCCACAAAGCTAGTTAGGAATATTATTTCATAGAGATTTGTAATATTTAAAATAGAATATTCTTTTGTAAAGGCATGCAAATTTTAAGCACATTTTCCTTTAGGTCAATCTATTTTGAAAAGTCTAGTGTATTATAGAACTTTGGTAAAAAAGGATAGTTGTCCTTACACTTATATACTTGTAATTTGATATGACTGATCAACATACTCCCTTGCATTATATAAAAGGTAGTATTGTCAATTGTAAAAGGGGGGAGTTCTTATAACCAAATTACTTTGTAAACTTTGAGTAGTTAATATAAGAAAAGAATTCTATGAAGATTATCTAGTATTTGCTTGTGTGAAGTGTTATATGGTTATCTCTTAGTTGTCTAGTTTCACTTTCAAATTTGAATGGTTCTTATGAATTCTTGGTGTGTACATTTTATTTTAAAGTTGTTAACTTTTGTTGATGCTAGGTTAATTGAAGGTTCCTTAGTTTGTTTTATTTTATTTACTCTATATTTATAGATGTGCATTAGCTATATGCTTATAAGAGTAAATATTTAAAGTAAGATTGGTTTTGATTTACATTATTTCTTACATTAATTAGAAGGATAATTTATGCATGATGTGATTTGGGATTGATTTGTTTCATATTACACATTGGTTAAGTACATATCTAGATGAAATCTAAACTTTGTCATAATGTCTGAAACAAGACCAACAACATTCTTCTTTCTTCCCTACCCTTCCTTTTGATTTTTTAACTAGATCACCTTAGTTTAATTATCATTATAAATATCCATATTATATTATATCTTAGATTATTTCTTGATCATAATCCATCATCTTATCATAGTATACTACATATTTTACATAGATCTACTATTTGGCCATGGTGGTTGCCAACCACCACTTAATATAAATATTGTGAAATAGTCACTTGTTCTACCTCTATTCCACCAATATATAATAGGATTATAACAACCCATAACTAATGTACTAAATTCCTAGAATTCTAAAATGATAAGTGTTTCTAAATAATCTAGGTACCTGTGGCACACATTTAGGCATCAACATGAAGAGCTTCACTAGCGCTAGGAGGGCCAAATTCTTTGTAGATTTGTAGTATCTTTGCTATTTTTTGTGAATTTTGTTTAAATATCAATTCAATATCTACATATTTGTGTTTATTTTAGCATAATCATGTAAATTTTGGTGATCTTCATAGTTTTAAACTGGTCTTTGTGCTCATTTAGATAAAGATTGACATTCTTTGAAAACATGTACTGGATTGTGGTAAAGATAGCTTTAGACTTATGAAACTAATAGGTTTAAGGTTAGTAATAGCTATTTTGATCAAATATTCATAGATACTTTAATTAATTGGGTTTTTTTAAGCCTAAAACATGTAAATATTAACCTTAATTATGTATTTAGATATGTTCTTGAGTTGACTTGATTAAATATTGCCATCTTTTGTCATACTTTATATGAATCTTTGAAAATTTTGCTTAATGTGAATTTATAATCTTTGTTATCTAAAAAGATAAGATTGAAGCATCATATTTAAAATAGGATTCAAAATTATCATGTTAGAATTACCAAGAGTCAAAACAAGGTCATGTTCAGAGACTAAAGAACCTCTACTTGAATTAGAAGTCCATAGAAGAGCTAGGCAGGACAAAGGTAAGCACAAGCTTTCAAAGTCTTTGCCAACTTCACCAATTCAAGATACTCACATATTCAATCCCAATCAAGGTATGTATTGGCTATATGGATCTTCTTTCAATAGGCCAAGTGTGGTATATGATCTCCCCTATAACCTTAAAAAATATTTGTGAACATTTAGTCCTAATAGTATTGTAACTATAGAAGAACATATTAAATCATTCAAAGCTACTTTGAGATTGTTGAATGTCACTCATGAAGATGTAACATGTAGACTATTTAATTTCACTTTTAAATATGTTGTATATGAATGGTTTTTAAATTTACCTAAGAATTACATTACAAGTTGGGTTCATTTTAACAATGTCTTCATTGACCAGTTTGGAAAAATTATTAGTCCTTGTGTCTTATATGAGTAATTTACCATGATCAAAAGGGATGCAAATTAACCTATAAGAGAATTTAATACTAGGTCCTAAAATATGTATATCCAAACCATAGTTCATTATAAGCCTGATGATGCTTTATCCTTGAAAATCTATAAGGATTCCTTAGATCTTATGACTTTTGTATTTATAAAGAGAGCTATTGGACCCATGAACACATTAGCCTTAGCTTATGTCAAAATGTGATTATTAATGACTAGATCTAGCCCCAAGGTTAGATGGATTACTCCATTCCCAATGTCAACCCACATTTTCTTACCTTGAATGTCTTCCCTAATAATAATTAGAACATATCTACTTTGAACCAATTACCCTTAAGTCATGCTTATCCTACCCAAAAGTTAGGATTATTGAACATTGATACAAATGGATTTAATACAAGTGATCAAAAGTCTTTAGTACCAACCAATGGTATTACTAATAATTAGGTTCACAACTCTGAGGCTTTCAAAAATAAAAATGACTCTATATTAAAGATGTCCAAAAGTTAAGCACTGATTTGCATCAACTGTAGAAGCAAGTTGGTAGTACTAGAGAGCGATGGTGTAGAAAATTTCTTTCCAAAGGTTTAATAGGCCCAATAATAGATTCCATAATGATATTTACAATAGCAATAAGAATAATGAGTCATGTTATAATAAGAAGATATTGGATATAAATATTATTGATATTACTTTACCTGATTATTCTAGAGTACATTGCACTTCTAGACATGGTGAGATAGATTGCATTAAATTATGTAAAGATTTTGAGGTCTTTTAAGAATATTTTGATATTTTTGAATTGGTTCCTAACAAAGATAATGGTATAGGTACATTAGGATCTAAATCAGCTAACCAAGTCTTCATGTTGGATATATTTGACTTCCCTTTCTAAGAAGACAATGAAATTGATGATATTCTTGAAGAAGTCCATGATTTTCAAAAGTTCCTGAAGAAGAACTAATATCTAAGAAACAAGGAGTAGAAGTAACCCCTAACTACTTCAAAACCTTCAAATTTTTTTGGCACTCCTCTAGATACTACCTTAGATAATAACCCAAAGCCTCCAAAGGGAAATACTTCTAAAAAATATACTAATGCATCTAACTCTTCCAATATAACTGGGTAAAATATTATGGAAGAGATGAAGAAAATTAAGGATAACATTGTGTTTCATGATTTGACACACATCACTAAGAAAAGAGACTTGTTGTTGGAGTCCTTGTCTAAAAATCTTGGTAGGACACCCAAAACTAACAATGCCAATGTTGCTATGTATAAAACTATAATAGAATCCACACCTTTCCTACTTACTGTTAGAATGTTTGGTAAGAATTTACATAATTGTTTATTATATTCTAGTGCATCCATAAACATCATGCCAATATGTATTTATAAAAAACTTGGCTTGATTCCTATTAAATATGATAGAGTTATTACTTAATTAGATAAGTCTAGAGTCAAAGTAATTGGGTTATTAGTAAATGTTCATATGTAACTTGCCTTTGAGCCAAGGGTCCAATAATTTATTGACATCTAGGTTTCGTACATTCCTAATGCTTATGGGATACTATTAATTAGGGAATATACAAAGGCCTTAAATGAATATATGTCCACTAACTATTCACATTTGTGTCTGCCATGGAAAGGAGTCCTAAATCAAATCAGAGTGGAAAGAGACCCTCAGATGAAACATATGATCACAAAATATAATGTTGTGACTGAAAGGGTTAACATGTTTGACTCTGATGAGATTAACATGATGGATTCTAAATTAGGATTTTATACTCTCAAGACTTTTAAGATATGTAGTTTTAAGACTTCTCATATTTTACCTAGAATTTGGAAATTACTTTTTGATGAAGCTAGGTGTTAGTCTAGATTTGGAGTGGGAATTGTCATAACCAATATTGTTGGGAAAGAACTAAGAGATAATTATAGAATTTAGTTTCCTTTCACAAATAATATTTTAGAGTATAAATCTTTGATTCTAAGATTATAATTTTCCATTAATCATAATGTTAAAGAAATCTTGGTTCATGGTGACTAAGAACTTGTGGTCAATCAGGTGAGGAGTAAATACCAGTGTAAATTATCATATCTCAAGAGATATAAGTTCAAAGTCTATAATTTATTAGAGTATTTTGAGGCTTTCAACATTATTTCCATCCCTACGAAGGAAAACAAGGCTACTGATGAGCTTACCTTAGCTATAGCCAATATTATGCCAAACCATGACTTTCAAAATTTTAGCATTGATTTGGTTCTACGCCTTTCAATCCTAGATAACATAAACCACCTGTAAGTTTTTAATGATGACCAATAGATCCTAGATTTCAAGACCAAATCAGGAGTATTTTAGGTATATGTCATAGATGAGGCCAATGAAAATGATCTTGAAGAAGATGGTAGATTTGATAACAAAGTCATTTAACTAAATGAAAAAAAAAATCCCAAAAGGTATGATTTTTGTAGAAAGGTTGTTTGATAAGGACAAACTAGCTAATAACACTAGAATACCTAAGGTGAATGGGAAGGATTACAAGGCAATTGATCTTGGAGCTCAATATCAACCTCAACTAGTTAATATTGGGATAACATATACATGCATTGAAAATGAAAGGGCCAAAGACTTTCTAATAAATTATAAGGACATAATAACATGGTATTATGATGAATTGAAGATTTTTGATCCAAGAGTAATCACCCATACCATACCCTTGAAGGAAAATTGTAAACCTTTCAGATAGAAGTAGAGGCCTCTCCACCCTATTTTAGAACATATTATTTTCAAATAAGTTAAAAAGTTGTTAGATGTTAGGATTTTATTTCCCATTAGGCACTCTACTTGGGTTGCCAATTTTTTCACAATAAAAAAAAATAATGGTGAAATAAGACTATGCATCAATTTTAGGAATCTAAATAAATCATCTGAAAGGACAACTATCCTCTACCTTCTCTAGACTAAGTTATACAAAGTATTTCTAGTTCTGCTATGATGTCCTTTCTTGATGGATTTTCAAGGTATAACCAAGTTTTGGTGAATCAAGAGGACAAGATAAAAACTACTTTTACTACCAAGTAGGGCATATTTTCTTACAAAAGAATGCATTTTGGACTGATAAATGTAGGTACAATGTTCCAAAAGGCCATAGATCATGCTTTCCAAGTTTTGGTAAGTAAATGCACTATTATATACATGGATGATTTGAATATTTTTTCTAAGAATAGGGAGGACCACATTATGCATTTACAACAAGTATTTAAAAGGTGTAGATGGTATGAGGTTTCCCTTAATCCAAAGAAAAGTATTTTTTGTGTTACTGAAGGAAACTATTAGGACATGTTATCACTAAGAAGGTAATTTATATAGATCTAGATAGAGTAGATTCCATATAAAAAATAGAGCCTCCTAATAGTAGAAAATAACTAAAATCATTCTTTGGTAAAATTAATTTTGTAAGAAAGTTTATTTCTAGTTTTGGAAAAATTGTCAAGCCATTAAATGATATGATGAAGAAAGATGCCAAAATCACTTGGAACGAGGAAAACAAGAGGGATTTTGAGGACATCAAGGAGGTAATTAGACAAGCTCTAGTCCTGATAAGTCCATATTTCTCCAAGGATTTTTACCTTTATTCCTTTGCTTTTGATCATACTATTGCTATAGTTTTAACTCAGAAAATTGATGGATATGACCATCCAATTGCTTCATGAGAAAAAATTTAGAAATGATAAGTTAAATTATTATTTAATTTAATAATAATAATTTTCATTAGTTAAGGTAGTGAAAAAATTTAAGAACTACATTCTTAGGAATAAAGTGCATGTTATCTTACCAGACCCTACTACCAAGCTCATGTTGATTCAAAATAAGCTAGGAAAAAGGAGAGGTAAATAGATGTCTATTTTTCAAGAATATGACATTGAAATAAAGACTACAAAAATGGTAAGGTGCCAAGGTTTGATTTAAATGATTTCCAATGCTAACCCCAAGCTTAGTGTCATGCAGGTTGAACATCAAAGTTTTTAGTCCAATGATTGGTATGATCCAAATATCCATCTACTGATCAATAACACTTTTCCTGTAGAGCTACCCAAGGATCAAAGAAGAGCCTTGAGACTCAAGGTATCCCATTACATGATTAAATATGGAGTGTTGTACCAAAAAAAATTTAAAGTTATTTACTTGAGGTGTGTATCCAAAGAAGCAAATAAAATCATGAGCACTTTTCACGAGAAGTTGGGAAGTGGACACCCATCTAAAAGGATAAAAAATTATAAAATCCTTATAGATGGTTATTATTGGCCCAAAATATTCAAGGATGCCCATAAGCATGTAAGGAAATTCCATTAATTTCAAGTCTTTAGCACAAAAGAGCCTAAGGTAGCCATGCCACTACAACCATTTATGGTAGATAAACCCTTTGCTCAATGAGGGCTAGATTTCATGGGGATAATCAACCTAAATTCATCAAAAGGTCACAAATACATTCTAACTACTACCAACTATTACAACAGAGGGACTGAGGTAGTGGCCACTAAATAGTGTAGGACTAAATAAGTGATCACTTTTTTAGAAGAAAACATATGTACCAGGTTTAGAACGCTAGTCTCTCTAGTATGTGATAATGGATCGACTTTAATATCCATTGAGATGACCAAATGGGCATATGATAATAATATCATTCTCAAGTTCTCATCTAACCATTATCCTCAAGGTAATGACATATCCAAATCAACCAATAAGAACTTGATGTAAGAAATAAATAAGTCTATAACAAATAAGCCTAAACTCAACATAAGCTAACGAAATATGCCCTATGGGCACATAGAATAAGAGTCAATCAGACTCTTAAAGCATCACCCTTCCTATTGGTATATGTCTAAGAACCCATATTCCCTATTACACTTAAGTTACAAACATATTGATTCATGTAAGAGTACATGGAGGATGATCAGGATTGGAAAATTCAAGACTGTTTGACATTATTCAGATAGAGGATGCATGAGAAGAAGCTTTTACTAATTTTAGTAGGTAAAAATCCATAGTGAAAAGGTTTTTTGATAAGCAATCAAATATAAATATGTTCAAATAAGGAGATGTGGTTCTTCTTTGGGATAAGGCATTTGAACCTAAAGGTAAACATGGGAAGTTCACACCTTTGTGGATAGGCCTCTATCAGATTATCAAGATACTTGGAGATAACACCTTCAAGCTAAAATACCTATAAGGAGATAAATTCAAATTTACCACCAATGGGAAGTATCTTAAGAATTAATTTTCTAATTCTCCCCTTGAGGTCTTCATGGAATAAACTGTAAGAATAGTTAGAGCTAGAGTAGGTAGGCTAGATTAGTTTCTTTCTATTATTTCCTCCCTATCCATTATTTATGCATATGTTTGTATATATTTGTTTTATTTTCCTTTCCTTTATGCTTTATTTAATTTATATTTTGGGTGTTTACTTTCTCTACTTTGTTCCTTACTCCTAATAAGTCCCTTTGGATAACCCTCAGCTCAAAGTTCACTTGATTGCTTATGAACTCCATAGTTTATAAATATAGGTATGAATCTTAAGCATATGTTGACCATGGGTTTGAAATATGAGCTTGATGATTATAATTTAAATAAACTAGTAAGGAGTGGTGGATAGATTAATTATTCTATAATAACTTAAACATTGTTTTGATCTAAACTTGGTTTTAAGAAGAATTGCACATGTGGGATGAAAGCTTAAATTATTAAGGCACAATTATGTTTGCAATTAACAAATATCCTTGCCTAAGATAAAGGTTGAAACCATAAGTGATTTCATAAATATTAGACACTTAATCAAATCCCCAAACTTGGCTAACCTATTTCCCAACCTTTACTAGAAAGCCTAAAAGATATGAAAAAAAAAATAAGAGCTTAATACAAAATCAAAAGCTTTCCAAGCAAAGTTGATTCTAGTAATATCCACTAGGGATATGGACACCTAGCTGGCAGTGGAGAAATACCTTGAGTAGATCCAAAGACATCGTTATCAAGAATATGGATGCCTAACTGGTAGCAGATCAATGCCCAAGCCTTCCCTAACCTAAAGCATTGTTCTTAATGAATATCCAAACATGCTATAAGTCAATGTTAATGATTGAAGACATGAAACCTAGAAGTTATCCTACCTAATATTGCTAATGATGGATCTTCTTGTTTCAAGTTACAGGTTTAATAAAACCCTCATTGAATGGATTATTCTTTGATTTTATAGTTTAATCCCTTCCCAGGCTTTTACTAGCCTTTGGTCTATATGAATTCAAGATAAATACATGTTTAAAGATTATGGAAACCCTCCTTTAAGAAACACTAGCACAAGTTATTTTAGACCAAATTAAAAAATTGGTGGGAATAATTTACATGGGAACATTTTAAAATTTCTATGGACTTAAGTTTAATTTTTATACTAAGGCTTGGGTGTGTTTTTAAACACAAAAAACCTTATCCTAAAATTATATACTTGGTCTCTTCATATCTTGAGGCCCTCATTCATTTTTTATTTTAACATGGTCTAATTTTAATGTTTGTAGGGTCCTTTTATTATATTCTTAGCTTAGTCTAAATTTATTACTCTCATGGTCCCTCTTGTTACAAACTTAGACTAATGTATTAGTCCTAAGGCCTCTTTCATGTTTATTAACATAAATAAGACATTAGTCTTAACACTTTATCCTACATGCCTTTATGTTTTTGAGTCCTAACTTAAACTATGTGATTCTTTATAGGATCAATGACCCATATTTAATCAGGCAAGGTTGATCAGATGAAGCCAGATGAGCCTGATATGCTTAAGACTTTAGCCCATGAGACCAATCCCACTCAATTTGTTAGATCATAATCAATAGCCAATGTTTGAGTAGATGCCTATGATCCAATGACATGAAACTAAAATCAAAGTCTATAGGGGTCCTTATCATTATAACATATACCTAGCCTAAAACTTCACCCTAAGGTTTTAATTGTATTAATACAATTAAACCTTAGGATAAAATTTTATGCTGAGTTTTTTATCCATAGGGTCCTTTTTCATTGTTTCTAACTTAGGATAAAAACTTATATTTTACTAAGCATGGGGTCCTATTTATGTTACAACTTAGCTTAAAACCTTAGATTAAAGTTTATTCATATTTATTAATATGATTAAACATCAGTCCTAGTCTCCATATATTTTGTAGACTTACTTAAAACTTTTTATAAATGTTGGAGCCATTCATGATCAAATACTTAGATTGTAATATATGGCCCACATTCACTCAAATAGGATCAATCTAATGGTGTGAGATTTATGATAAAAAAAATTCATACCATGGACCCTAGTGTAAACACCAAGTAAGTTCTAGATGATCAATAATACACGTTACAACATACACATCCAATCGATAGAGCATATCAAGTCAAGAATTTTCAATAGAGATCCAAGTTAACATGAGTCTACCACATGGTGAAGAGGCATTTCTTAGTAAAACTGATTGGGTGTAGAGTGAATCAAAAGATGACAAGTGGTAAGCTTAGTGTAGGATCCCAAAGATGAGCTTAAAATTGATAATCACACAAACATCAAAGAAGTTCATGTAAACATCAAATGATGGTCACATAGACATCAAATTTAAGCTCAGTAGAGAGTCTTGATAATGAATTTTAAAATTGACAATCATGCAGATGTTAAGATGTTCATGTAAACATCAAATGGTGGTCACATAGACATCAATTTTTAGATAGTTGTCTGGATCCAAAGATCTATGATTTGTATTGATTTGTACCTACTAGATATGACAGTGTGGGATAGAGATGATTTTTCCAAAAAGTAAGAGTTCATTTTTAAATCATTTATGAATGAAGTACCAAAAAAATGCCATAGAGTTGCCACATAGGTGCCACAATAATACCACATAGGTGCCACAATAATACCACATAGGTAGAAAGTGACAAAACCAAAGATTTTCTGGGTCCAGAAAATAAAAATTATAAATGTGAAGGTCCAAATCAAATCCAAGGCATAAACTTGCTCAAGTTCAAAAAACCATCACCATTAAAGCTTAGAAAAAACTTACAAAAAATACCTAAGATCTATAAAGGACCTAATTTGATCCTAGATTAACCATAATTGATCTTGAGAGAGTTTAATTACCATATACGTGTAAATCGATCTAGAGGCTAATTATAGACTACTAGTGAGCAAGTTTTTCAAAATCATAGTCATGGTGGCCCAAAAACAACAAGAAACAAAGCTTTATCTAACCAAATATTAAGAAGGTAGACTCTTAAAATATACTAAATTTTATTCTATAGCTTTGAACATGGGAGATAATAATTGGTTTAAGCTTTTTTGGACCATTAAGGAGCTATTAACCATCATGAGGGAGGATGAAAGGAACACGTCAGTCAAAAGGAGGTATTATGACATGTTCTCCATTTAGATGACAAGTCTGCATTATGCTATAGAAAAACTAGAGGTACTACATTATATTTATGTCATTTATCTTATTTTCAAAGATTGTAAAATTGATCAGGGCATGTTAGTCCATGAACATAGATTTAGGAAGTTTATATATATTTCTCATATAACATTTGAAAACTATTATAAATTGACAAATCCCTAGGTGGATGTACCTAAAATCAATGAATGGTCTAAGAATAATGACGTAAGGACCATCTTTACTTCAGGGTTATATTTAAGAACCCAAGTAATCTTTAACCTTAGTGAAAAAATCTCAATCAACTAATTTAGAGTTGGTATTAGGATGATAATGACATTACTGAATAGATTCTTTGGAAATTCCTCCACCATTTATGATGATAAACTCTAGGTCTACTTTATGTATATTATGGTTGAGAGAGGACTTACACCTCCCATAGGTGAGATGATTATCACATGTTTGAATAAAAAATTCACTAGAATCAAGAAGAAAACCAATAACTACTTATACATGATGTCTTACCTTTTGGATACCTTACTAGCCACCACTAAAATCTCTAGCATTAAAGAATAGTCACCTAAAGGGAAATAAACAATCTACCAATACTACTCATAATTTTATATTTTCAAATATAGGGACCATATTAAATTCATCTATGACTATGTTTATCTGACCTTAGTTGAGTCTATTCTAGGGATCCTAATGATGATGGTTAGTCCTTTGATCAAGAAATATGTTGAACTCATTAGATACATTTGGTTATATCTAGATTGCACTATAATCAAGATAGAGGAAACTTTGAGTTAACCCCTTAGGCTACCAGTTCATTTACCCACCAAATTGGTAGAGAAAGAAGTGTCATACCAACTATTTCACAACATAGATGGTGTGTGTAAAAGTAGAAGGAATGGACTGCTCCATTCCTTTCCCTTAACCATTAGAAGGACCATGTTTTAAAATTGGGACAATGTAAAGACTTCTCCAGGTATAGGACCTCATTCAATCTATAAATTGATCAATTGAGATAATGGGACCCCAATGAAAAGGTTACAAACCATTTGAAGACTAAGTAGATCAACATGTCTTATGAACATCATCCTGGTGTCTCTGACTAAATGTACACCTAGGCATCCTCTTTCATAGAGGTCTTGGCAAGATCAAAGAACCACAACATAAAACTTGAATCTATATTTATGAGAGAGAAAAATCCAAGTGATGATATATGGTAGATGGGGCCTATGTAGTACCATTTGTTACCAAGACCATCTTCTATACCTCCTCTAGTACAACCATAGGTAGTAACACAAGAGCCTGAGAATCAAGCTATACCAAGGCTAGAAGAAAAGAGACTTGAGGAGAGGAGACTTGGTGAGGTTGCATATTCTTTAGCTCAACCTAAATAACCAAAGTCACCTATTGAATAAATTGGAATAATTACATTGGATCCAAAGGAGACTGTGGAGGATGCCCTAAAAGTATTGGCTTGTGCTTATGAATCAGATGAAGAAGAAGTAAAGACAATAGAACCTCAAGATCTAGATAAAGAAGAAAAGGAAGAAAAGGGGAAGGAAGTATATTTGGACATGGTTCCTATTACAACCCAACCCAAAAGGAAAGTTGATCTAGTTTTAGTCCAAATGAAGAGTAAGAAGCCAAAGTTGACCTTCACTCATCCTTTGAGTGAGGTTAACCTTTTCAGTGATGATAATCCAATTCATGGTCCTACCATTCCTAAATTGTTTTTATATGGGAAGATTTAGAAAATCCCAACCATGCACCACCCATGGGTCATTACAAAATGTGTTAATATCTATGTGCATGATGAGATCAAGCCCTAGATTATGGCATTTAACAACAAGAGAAGGAAAGATACATGGCTTCTCCTAGAACTTTAGGCACATAAGTGGAAACCCTAAAGCCTCTAAAAGTAACTCAATCACTAGTTGACATTAGGTTTGACCCAATAATAGCTAGATTAAAAAGAGTCACTGAGAAGAAAGCCTTGGTTGGAGGAGAAGAATTCACTTTTTGGAAAATGGAACTATTTATTGTCTTGAATCCTATTGAATGTATGAGATTGGATGAAAAGCACATCTTTGAAGCAAATGTGATTGAATTTTCTCAAACACAATCATCTTAGTTATAGGATGCCATCAAAGGCATACAATAACAAAGTGACAATCTACAACAATAGAAGGAGAATTTGGAAATGCTAGCTATTTTATTGGTTCTTGATGCCATGATCAAGATTTTTGAAGCATATTTCTATGATTTATTTAACTCCATAAAATCAATAAAGGTGAGACAAAATTTATTGGGATAACAAGATACAATAGCCAAAATCTTAATCACCTAATGGTAGAGTTTGAAGGATAAGATGAAATATTTGATCAACATCTTGGTAAAAGATCAAATCCATAGTTTCAAGAACATGAACCTAGCTCATCTCAACATAGTAATAGGACTAATTGTGGATAAAATCAAAGGTTTGAGCACATGGTCCAAAAGATTATAAAGAATCTTCAAGGATGACAAGGTGTTACTAGATAGGATAGAACAATTCCTTAGGACCATGATTGCTTAACTAATAATGCTCAGCCCCATGGGATTCATAATAGATGAGGAATTCAAGCATATGACAACCTTAGTCATGTATGAGGTAAAGATCAAGAGCCAAGGCAAGTCTAGGAATGACAATAATAAGACCATGGATATGATCCTAATAATAGTAGAAAAGATTGCCGAGGCAAGGAACATTAAAAAAGCCTTGGAGAGAAATGACAGGGACCTTGGAGACCTAGATGATTAAGAAGATGAACTCTTCCTAGAACCCATAGTTAATTTGAAGCTTATTGATGAATAACATTAGAAAGAAGTAAGACTTATTTAGTAGAAATATGGAACTTCATTACTATAGGGTCCACAAAGTTAGGAATATTCTTTAGTAGAGTTTTGTAATATTGAAAATAGAATATTTTTTTGTGAAGGCATGTGCAACTTGTAAACAAATTTGACTTTAGGTCAGTTTATTTTGGAAAGTCTAGTGTATTATAGAACTTTGGTAAAAAAAGATAGTTGTCCTTACACTTGTACACTGGTAATTTGATATGATTGACCAACATACTCCCTTGAATTCTATAAAAGGGAGTATTATCAATTGTAAAAGGGGGGAGTTATTAAAACTAAATTACTTTGTAAACTTTGAGCAGTTAATATAAGACAAGAATTCTACAAAGATTGTCTAGTATTTACTTGTGTGAAGTGTTATATGGTTTTTGTCTCATTTTTCTAGTTTCACTTTTAGATATGAATGGTAGTTGTTGAATTATGTTGATGCTAGGTTAATTGAAGGTTCCTTAGTTTACTTCATTTTAATTTCTCTATATTTGTAGATGTGCATTAGCTATTTGATTATATGAGTAAATATTTAAAGTAAGCTTGGTTTTGATTTGCATTATTTCTTACATTCCTTATAAGTATTCTTGATGCATGATGTGATTTAGGCTTGAGATATTTCAAGTTACACATTGGTTAAGTACATATTTGGATGAAATTAAACTTTATCATAATGTATAAAACAAGACCAACAAAATTATTCTTTATGCCCTACCCTTCTTTTTAATTTTTTTTAACCGAATCACCTTAGTTTAATTTTCATTGTAAATATCCATATTAAATTAGATCTTAAGTGAGTTGTTGATCATAATTCATCATCTTATCATAGTATAATGCATATTTTACATAGATCTAATATTTGGCCACAGTGGCTCCTAACCACCACTTAATATAAATATTGTGAAATAGTTACTTATTTTGCCTCTATAACACCAACAGATAATAGGATTATCTCAACCCACAATTCATGTACTAAATTACTAAAATTGTAAAATGAGAAGAGTTTATAGACAATCTGGGTAATTTTGGTACATATTTAGGCATCAATACCTCCTTCGCTATCTAATTTTAGATCTCTACCTATTTTCTATCCCTTTGGAGACTAGTGACCACATAGGGACACTACCACTTATGGTAGTGTCTAGATCTTTATCTAGTGTCTAGTAGCCAAAATTAATCCAAATTGAAAATGATTCAAATCCTATGTGTAAACATATTTGTCTTATTGAACCCTACCATGAGATATTTTTTAAAGATGTGGAATAAATAAAATTTTAATCCTTCTCATTCTTTATCTAGAAAATACCAAGAAAAACCCTTATAAATCTAAATTAATCAGCTGCACAAACACTCTATTCTTCCATATTCATCCTTATTTTAATATCAATCATATTATAAGTTTTAATCATTAAAATAATAACCCATAAGTGATATTTTTCAAATTACAAATAAGATCATTGCATTCAACTTCATATAGTATATTTCACCCTTATGCACACACTTTCCCACACATAAGGGAGAACCCCATTATTTTGAGTCACTCCTTAGATTATTAGATATGTAAGAAACACCCATTGATAGAGGGGTATTTGGGGAAGCTCAAAATCATGAGCCCACTAACCCATTTTTTAGTAAACATATTCCAAGGGTGAAGAAGGATGAAGAGCTAAGGTTTGATCAATCATGAAAGAGTGACAACCTATATCCTAGATCTAAATACATAACAAAAAGGCAAAATAAAATATAGAATGACAAAGTTGGTTTCATCTATATCTAGTCATTATTTTATAATGGACACCTATGTTACAGTCATATACTAGTGTTTATAACTGACAATAGTGTTTGTGGCCATAAAAGTCTAATTTATAGAATCTGATGATTGATAAAAAATATTGATCCTACATATTATACACCTATATTTAGTCCAAATTTTATTATAAATAGTAGAATAATTAAGTAACATTGTTCCTTATTTATTGAAATATATTTAAATGGTTTTAATTTACTATTTTTAGTAAATATTAGTTATATAAATTTATAATATTATGTATCTGAGTTTTATATTAATTAGAATATTATAGATTAGTTACCACCCTTGTGCATGAACTACTTATAAATTATTAACCCTATATGCCCCTTTTAAATTTAGGGTTAAACATTTGGTGAACCTAACCACTGTGTCTTATGAAACTCTTATATTTCTCTAGGGTTTTTAGCTTTTTATGGTTTCATATTACTACATTTTCTTCTAGATGTGATTTTTGTGTGGGTATAATATATTTGATACTTTTTCTCCTTGTTTCCCTAGACTCCATTCTATTTTTTCTAGGTATGTTTGAAAAAATCAAAATGAGTATAAAATAACCTCTTCCTTATTCTAACCCTAATAAGAGTGATAACTCCCATCCTTCTAACCAGGTCTATTTTACCACTTTTCACATGGATAAGGTTGCCCATACTATGGTTTACAATCAAGGTGATAAATATGTCCTTTATCAAACCCATCCACCTTCCACATCCCCTTTATATGGTGTGTGTATGCATATTCAATCTAAAGGATATAGGGTTTGTGCTTATGAATCCCTAAAAGAATAAATAACCACTATGAGAAAGTTAATATAGGTGTTACTATTGTCACCAAATATTGCATCCTGGAGGAGGGTGTTCATGCCTCCTCCATATTTGGGAAATATGGGAATAATTCTAGGTATGTGCATTTACCTATAGTAGAAGTAGACCTCTAGGTTTAAAGGCTAACTCCCTAATTATACCTTGAAATGATTATCACCTAACTAAATATTTGATTGTGGAAAAAATGGATAGAAGTTTGCATGAAAATAAAATACTCTAATTAGGTGATACACCAAAAGGATTTCCATAAAAACATCATACTTCTATCATAATGAAATAATACGTATAAACCAACTTCATAGTCCTAATAAATTGTAACATAAGTGTTTCAATATAGAGGTGATATGTATGAGACAACATACGGCAAGTGAACTATATGGAATATTTCACACTATAAGAAAATTTTTACACTTTAAAGGATCCTAACACATTATCTAAACTCTATATAACATGTTATAATAGGAATAACTTGCATAAAAAATGAAAGGATTGAGATAAAGAAAGGATAGATGAATATCTCTTAAACATTTACTATACATCTCTTTGTAAACTTATAAAAATGATCATGAAATCAAAAAAAAACTTGTATTTTTTTTTCAAAGGAAAAATATAATGTTAATCCAGTAGGTATTTGCCATACATGGTGTGGTATTAATCTACAAGAGCCAAAACAGCTACTACTTATAGAATTAGAGAGATAGGAGACGAGAATGAAGTCCAATAGTCACTTGGACATGTATCATGATAATAAAAGTAGTTACACATGTAGGATAGATGAATATGGAATAGAATATGTAGGTTCTACTTGGACAAACATACCTTAGAACATGAAACTCCTAAAAGATGGTGTAGGATTCCTTATTTGTTTACCAAGAAATTGCCTTCAACATTTGACCTTATTAGAATGATCCATAATAGAATAAGGATATATTTTATGATTTAAATAAGAGGGAGGGGTTTTATACATGATCCAACATGAATTTGAGGTGTCCCTAATCATCAATATTTTTCTATATATGAATTATCACTACCTATAATTCAAATAACTCCTCTTTCACTCACCTTACACACTTGGCACCAAAGTTACCTTATTTTTTTAAAAAAATTAGATAAAAATGATTTATGACACATTTTATGAACCATAATGGCCTTATATTCATTAGGTATACCTTAAAAGTCCTCTTATTTAAATTTTCACCTTTTCACTTACTTGTTCACTATGCTAGTTTAGACTGGTTGAGATGAAGGTGTTTGAAAAAATGGTTATGAGATTATATGAAGCACTAAATATAACTAAGAGGTTATTTAAAGTCTAAATATATCTCACAAAGTGTATTATATCCTTTGAAACCCTTCCATACTTTCACAACATAAAAAATTGTTCATAAAATCTCTTTAGCACCCTATCTATACAAGTAGGGTAGAACTCAAGTTGATGGGAAAGATCCCTAGAGAGTCTTATGAAATATAAAATAATTTACCAAGCCATTACATGAAATAAACATTCCTCTCTTACTTCATCTTCCAAATCAGGTCCTTAGCAAGGGTTTTGGAGGGTTCAAAGTCATTTTCCCCTCTAAGGTTTGTTCATATAAGTCTAACATTATACCTCTAAATAAATTCCAAAAAATCATTTTTCAAGACCTTATTAAACATAACCCAACTCCTTAAACTCCCATACAAAGTGTTTATGTATATGTGAGTTCTTAAAGTTTCCATCTCAAGCTTCTCCTTCTATTCTATGTAGGCTAAGGTTGATTTGAGCCAAAATATGGCTTATCTATGACCTAATTTGCATTAAAAATATTTAACACACCTTATATATTATTAAAATCCTATTCCAAGGATTTTTAATAATATATTAGCATTATAAATGAAGTTAACCCCCTCTTGGGCTTTTAGACCTAGTTGAGGCCTAATAGGTCTATTTTCTCTCATGTGGGTTTGGACCGCCTTGACATGTCTCTCACCTTTTTACATGGTTTTCCATGTTTTACATAACTCTCACAATATTCTTTAAATGTTTCATTACCCTCAACTCACCTTGTCATCTCCTTTTCTCAAAACTTGTAGTTTTGCACCATTAGGGAGTGCCCTCTATCTGAGATAAAATAGAGGGCACTTACCATGTTGCCTCAGAACAAATTA
Organism: Torreya grandis; assembly: GCA_037957365.1. Classification (NCBI taxonomy): domain Eukaryota; kingdom Viridiplantae; phylum Streptophyta; class Pinopsida; order Cupressales; family Taxaceae; genus Torreya; species Torreya grandis. Next base: position 127,851 of record JARHVA010005004.1, read on the forward strand.
TGGTATGAGGGGATTAAATATGTCCTTGGGACCTTCTATGAATTTTTTTATGGATTGATGATATCCTTATCCCTTCTAATTATTCAAAACCTATAAGGTAGACTTGTGGAGAATACTGACTATGCAAGCTTTACACATGTGACTATAGGTTACATTATTGGAAACTCTCCTTCCAATATTTACATGTTATAATGGTTCCATGGAATGGTAATTATCACTATAAAGTATTTTAAAACATTTTTATCATCAAACCCTTATCAAACATTTCATTGTTCACTTCTCACCTTGATTGGTCTAGATTATAGGTTAACTGATTGTGTTGCTTGCCTAAAAACACCATAACTATAGGTGAATATCTTATCTTAGATATTATAAACAATGCCTAAGGGAATTATTACGTCTTCCAATGTCATTACATATTCATTTAGGTCACTTCACATCATGCATTTTTAAGGACAAACACCAAGGCAATCATCTTTCAGATCACTGTTAACTACAATCAACTCTAGTTGATCTTTTTAGAGCAACAAGGGGCCTGTAGGTGAGTACCCATATTGAAATATATGCCACATAAATTTGTATATTTATATAAGTATTGGAATAATTTATTAACCCTATAATTTTTTATGTTTATAGGTTTGACTACCAAATTTTGACTCATGAGATTGTAGGTACTTGTAGGTAGGCTGTAGGTGGCATTTTTGAGCAAAAGATACACCTGTCGGTGTTAATGGAGGCTCATACCTATATATTGAACCATTATTTATAACCTTTTAATAATTAATGTGTCCCTCATTCCAATGGAAACACTAGTCATGGTGATATTTTCTTGTATTGCTATTTTAGGGTGTAAGGCTATTTGGAACTTGAAATAAAATAGAAATCATTGAAGAGTTATTATGAACAAATGTACAACTTTGAATCCTTCTAGCATGGAAACCTATTGATTAAAAAATTCAATTGATTTTTAAATATTTTACCCTAGGATAGGGATATAATATGGAAACATTTAGGCTCATCTAAACTCCTTGGTACATTATCATATATTAACACCAAAAGTATTGAGGGCTCTATTTTGGAGCCTTTAGTGGATTTATCCCTAAATCTTAGTTTATTAACTTTAAACATGACTTATTAACTATAAATACCAATATATCATTTAAATCATGAATATAATGGTCTCATACAACTCCATAAACCTCATTAAGGATTCAAATCATGTAAAATCTCCTTTGCTCAAGCATTATCAGATATCTGTGGGGCCACTTGTAGGTGTGCATTTTTGTATGCAGGTGGTCACTATGAGTATAGGTAGTATACATGAAATATGAGAATTAAATGAGGTTTATACATTATCAAGGTATCCCAATGCATCCTATTCACCTTGAATGATTTGAAACAAGTTTCAATACTCCCAAATCAATGTTCTCAACCTCCTGTAGGTATGCCTTGATGTTGTAGACAAAGTAGTGAATGTAAGACTTGAGAAATGTGTATGTTATATGAAATAATACATGGTTTTAAATGTATATAAATATTATTCAAACATAATTAATGTATATAACATGTTTTAACATCTCTATACAATAATCTCTAGTCTTTGTGAGAGCCTATAAATGCACATATAGTAACAAACAAGGCAGTGATGGTAAAATGTAGAATGTACATATGATATATGTTTCTATAACTAGATATAGACATTAATAAGGTCTTAAAATGAATATTATCTACATTATGGGGACTAAAACTAGATTTAATGCTTCACCTCAATGTGACCATCTTCCTTTTGAGGCACCTATAGGTGCATACCAATGGTATATGACTATGTGTCTTAGAGAACTGACTGTCATAGTTGATTGCATGGAATTATAGAGGTTTAACTTGATTTTTCATGATAAAAGTATATATTAATTTTTTTTACTCTTAATATACCTTTTATGAATGTTATCACACTTTAATACACTATGATTGTAGACTAAAATTTGTAGAAAGCTAACTACTAGTCCACTAGTTACATCTTATAACAATCTGACTTGTTTAGCTCATGAAAACAAATTCAAACATGAAAACCAAGATGGAAAACATGAAAGGATTAATTACACATCTTGTATAATTAATTACAATATTTAGATTGTATGAACTTATTCATATAAGAGGAAAACCTATAGGGTATGGGGATTAGCTAGCAAAACAAGATAGCCAACTCGTTAAGAATGGTTAATTAAGTATAGGAAACCATTATTAAAATTATAAACATGAAAATTAATCATAAAAATTTTAACATCCACCACCAAGATAATTTTACCTAGAAATACTCCTAGTGACCATACCATCAAAAGACCTATTGACCAATTTTGTTTGCCTAGGGGAGTAATGGAGAGATAGAATGGATTTGTCCAATTTTGGCACTTCAAAATATTATAATTCATGTAAATGGAATCAAGTAATATGAATAATCATTTAATAATATTCTCCCACATGCCACTCTCTCCCATAGGCCATACAACCTTCAAAATTCCCTTTTTTCACTTGTTTTCTTGATTTTTAGTTAAGAACCTATAAGTTTCAATTATTACTAACATTTATGTCAAGTAATATAACATATTTGGAATTATAAGGAATATTTTAACATGTGTACACCTAGGAAAAACATACCACCCTCATTTATGACCCCTAAGTGACATAAAATGACATAAGGACTAATATGGATTATGTCCAAGTCTAGAAGCACATTAAATCACCTTAAATGAACCATGACACACCCTATAACATGTTAATATACCCATATATAAAGTTTTGTAGTATATTGGGTTGACTCATTTTTGATTAAGGTAAAAAATGGTCAACAATTATAAAATAATATTACATACATGAAGAATATAAAATATTCTAGTGTTAATCATGTTTCTTCATCTTAATATATCAAGGTTTCATATCCAAATGAAAATATAAAATATAATACATATAAAATAAGTGATTTAAAAAGTGAAAAAAGGCTAATGAGAGTCCAAGTGCAATCCTAATAGAATTACTTTGAAAAAAAGTGATTCAACTACCTCTTCTACATCCTAAAAGGAGATCAAAATACTATTGTGCATATAATATAATGCATGGGCATCATAAAAAATATTTTTTTACATTAAAGAAAAAAATACAAAGTTGAAAAGATAGTGGTGATCCTATCATCAATACATAAACTAAGAAACCCACTCACATTATAAGTACCTCTCCTAAATCATAAGTGTAAAAATAATAAATATGGATACTAAAGGATAATTTAGAAAAAAATAAATTACATATGCAATAATTAGATAAAGACAAGATTTAAAAGATAAATCTAGAGAAAGATATGTTACAAAAATCTTATGATGAAAAAGTAGAATTACAAATTTTAAAATATGAAAAGGAATAATTACAAAATATAATGTTACAAAATGATAAAAAAGAAAAGTCACACAAGGCACAAGATGAAAATGAATAATTACAAAAATAAACGTTACAAAAAGAGCAATGGACACATCAAAAGATTAAATCAGGATTTATAACACGAGCATTCAAAAATCAAAAGACACTTGAAAAATATGAAGTTCCAAATGTGGTTATAAAGGGGAACTATAATACCTTCCTCATATTAAAATCCTTCTACTCACAATGCTCATATAGTGTTTAAAAAATCTTCAAATGACCATTTAACAAACTATATTCTAATCTACTCGATAACTTACCACATGATATATTCATACCTGCAACACCTGGTAGATATTCAACCCCATCACTATCTGATGTGAAACCAAATTTAGAGAAATACAAGTGAATTATACCAAGTACAAACTTACCAAAATAACATGATACACTTTCTAATTCTACTATTCACACATAAAACACATTTCATTTAGGAAATGTTATTCATTTATTATTCCTCAAAGATTTTCATCCTCATCTTGAGATTATTGGATAGATTATCCAATTTTTAAAAACTATAAGAATAATATATATATATATTTAAAAAATATAAAAGCATTCATTTAATTGAAAAATATAAAAATATTCAACATTCCCATATTTTATTATCTCCTTGGCATCTATGTTCTTTTATTTATGTTAGTAGATAACATATCATTTTATTCCTATATATACATATGTTTAATGCATCTTTGAGTGTGATAAAATCATACAAAGACACATTATATATACACTTCCATATGTTAGACCTTTCCTCTACTCACATCACATAGTACATTGGGGGCATCTTGTTTCTTTTATAATGATTGATATAGGTTATATATCCTTTATAATAATTGATACATTATCATGTTTAACCTTATATTCTAATTCTTTCACATGTATATATCCATGCTCATATATTTCACATTGTACTTGATATGATATACTACATAACCTTTTTGCTAACAAATGCATTTAAGGACTAGTGTAATATGCTTATGTTGGTTGCTTATGCTTAATCTATTTTCACTTCCTTCAGTGTATTCCATTGCTTGTTATTATATTGATTGTGTAACATTTGAATATGATCCTTGATTTTTGTCCCATGTGACATTGTATGTTGATTGGACATCTAAATATGTCATTTTATGTGGATTGGACATTTAAATATGTTATCCCTTTTGATTGTGTGACATTTGAACATGCCCCTTGTATGAGGTCTCCATCCTCTATTATTTTTCATTACATTGAGTGTTCTTGTGTGTGTGTTATATTATTTTTTTATCTTTTACTATTATTCTCCCTACATTTACATGATATATATCACATCTTTATGACTTGATGTGATCACCTACAATAGTCCTAATTGATATATCTATTTTGACATGTTATTCTTATATGCTACATGATTCATATATAGATTATATATCTAACTTATCCTTTTGAGGTGAGGTAAATACAAAATTTAATTTCCCTCACGTCAAAATTGGGGTAATATATGTGATGTGATGTCATATAAACATGACCTCCACATTTTCATAGTTTCTAGATTATAGTGGGGGCATTTCACAAAGACATGACCTCCACACTTATACATTTTCATGGTTTCCATATTTTAGTTGGGGTATGTTATAAAATAATAACCTCCACACTTACACATTTAATTAGTATCTCTAAACTTCAGTGGGGTCATGTCACAAAGACATGACTTCCACACTTGCATAATATCTAGTTCAATTTCATGATCCAGATATACACTTGGGTTAGAATCCTATACACTACACCAATTTTGCATAGGTTTGAAAGATATTTTATATTTATGATGCATATGCTCTATATAAGACATATTATAGGTGAATATTATATGTTATTACACCAAAATTTTCAAAACTTATGAATTATAATATTCACTAGGATGCACTGACTACAACAGGACATATTGTTATCAAGCCTTTTCTATTGCAACATTGGGTTCATTTTATAGGTTAAAGTGATTAAATAATTGAAGAACACTATATTTATATATTTGAGTGATTAAACCATTAAATATCAGCATATTTATAATATAAGTTTATTTAATCACTCATCCTCACTAGATTATATGTATTCACATTTGAATTATGTGATTGTGATATAATGATCTTAATGATCATCTCATAACTAATCCCTGAACCATCTTTTGGGCATAATAATTTAAAATATTCTTCCTCATCTCTCTAAGGTTAGGTATAAACCTTTTATAACTCCAATTCTTCATAAGTACATATCTTTACTAAGTCAAACAATCAAGAGATGCCATGGTTACATCGACACATAGGTATACCCCTTCCTTGATCTCTTTCTTTTAAATCATTTTAATTATTTAAAAATTTCAAATTATATGAAGTTATTTACACTATAACATTCTCTTGGTTATAGGTCATACACTAGTAAAAAAATTAAATTGTTGTCAAGCAAAGGTAAGGTGTGTTATACACACCCAAGCATGCATTTATTTCCTTTAACATAGTAATTTCATCCTTATGCAGTAGTAGATTAAATAGGGGAATGTAGATACTAAAACTAATTATTTATAGAATTGCTATCTTGTACATTTAACAAATATAAATTAGGGCTTTACCCTCAGTTATAGACCTCCATGTTACCAAAAGGTTTGCATTAACCATCTCATTGTGTATAAATGATTATATCTTAGTTTGATCCATATTATTATGATGACCTAGGTATATTATACTATAAAAAAATATTAAAACTTGATGAAATTCCTTCAATTTAAGTTTTATATTACCACCTATTTTCTACCCCTTTTCACGCTACTAGTCACAAAGGTACACTACCACTAATGATAGTGTTTAGATCCTTATCTAGTGTCCTATATCCAAAATCCATCCAAATTGAAAATGATTCAAAACCTATGGTTTGACCTATTTGTCTTATTGAAACCTACCATGATATATTTTAAAAAGGTATGGTATAAATATAAGTTTAAGCCTTTTCAATCCTCATCTATAAAATACCAATCAAAACACCTACTAAATCTAAATCCTAATTACACACACACACTCTAGCCTACCCTATTTACGCATATTTTCATATCAAGCATATGATCAATCATATTATATGTATAAAGAATTAAAATAATACACTATGTGTTATATTTGTCAAATTACAAGCTAGATCACTACATGCATCTTCATATACTATATTTCACCCTTGTTGATGTAGGAACACCCTTCTTAGATGACTCAAATTGATGTTTGATCAAGCAATTTTGGCTTGATTAGTATTTTGTAGTCAATTGACATGTTTAGGATGCTGAAAAAGTTGTTAGGAGTCTTCTTAGGCACATTGGAATTCTTTCCTAGTGCTTAGAAGTCATAGGATAGTCTAAAATTTCAAATCGGTGTTTTCATTCCAATTTGTCAAATTTGAAATTTTCAATAGTCTAGCATAGTAAGGGTGTTATACGAAGTTGTATAGAAGTATTTAAGGTGTAAAAAGGTTAGGGAATAATAATAAAGACATTATAGGTCTATTTACATATGCATATGTCACTTATATGAATAACCAACCTTGAAACTTGTGCTAAGTGGTTATCAAACTTTTTCAACCTTTCATAATTGTTCAGAAAGACCTATAGAGTTTGCACATACAATCAGTTAAGACATAAAATGTTGTAAGAAGGTGATATATAAGTGTTTTCAAACATAAATAATGATTAAAATAGGTGAGATGAGGTGTTTTTAACCTTATAAAACCCTGAGGAGAGTTTGTAAATTCTCCTTTTAAATCTAAGTACTTAAGACAATAATTACAAACCTTGCAGACTGTGTCTGAGTATGTAATGAGATAAAGATCCTTATATAAAAGTGGAATAGTCATGTGTGCTTGAGATACCAATTATTTTTTAAGATGTATAAAGGCAATTCAGGTATAACACAATTCATAAGACCTTTTGAAACTAGGTTTAGAGATTTAAAACTAAAAAACAATGCTCTTGGGCTCTTATAGTCATTGTTAACCCAAAGCTAGGTTTTCAAATTTGAAAAGCATTTTTAAGGGGATTGCTCTCGTAAAATATACTAATTTTTTTAGTTTAAAATCCTTGATTGTAATAAAATATATTTTGAGGTTTGTGGAGTGATTTTGTACTATTCCATATTATTTTGAATCAATATTTTAAAATAGGGTTTGACAAGGCCTAATTAGGCTGTAATAGAGAGCAAAAGAGGTTCAGAAAAGTGTCTTTCAATTTTAATTTAAAGTGGAAAAATCACACAAAGATCAATAAGGATATAGGGTATCTAAAAAAATTGTTGGTTTCCAAATTTTCATCCATACATAGCCATATAAAGTGAAATTCTCCAAAAAAAGGCTACTAGGGACTGTGTGTTGAGCAGACATAGTTGTGTATGAAGGAAGTTAGAGCTTGGAGGGGTTTGATAATGGAATTAAGAATAATAAAGGATTATAATGATAATATTTAAGGTGAAAATAACCACAAATTAATCTATTGAATCTTAAAACCAAAAGTTGCATAGTGAACTAATGCTCTATTACTCAAAGGAGTGAAACAAAAAAAAGAAGTGTGAGACAAGTGTGTTATCCTTTGCATCACTTGTGCACACACTTTCCTACATAAAGGGTATAACTAAATATGCTTTAGGCCCTCATTTTATTATTTTCTATGTAGGTAGTGCCCATTGACAAAGGGGTATTTGGACCAACTTGACATCGTGATCCCACTAACCCATTTTTTAGAAAACTAATTTCAAGGTTAAATAGGGGTGAAGAATTAGGTTTTTATTAATCAAAAAACATTGAAAACATGTATCCCATATCTGAATACATAATTATAAATGTGAGAAAAAAACCTTGAGAAAAATGGAGTTATTTGCATCTAGATCTAATCATTATTCCATATAGGACACCTACGTCATAGTCAGACACTAGTGTCGATATCTAGAGATAATGTCTATACCCACATAAGTGAAGTTTACAAAATATGAAAAAAAATATTACATGTTTTACACCTATTTTTAGTCTATATATGCTTGTGCATAATAAACTAAATAATTATCATTGTTTCTTATTTATTACAATATCTTTCAATAGCTATATTTTATTATTTCTAGAAAATATTAGTTGTATAACTTCAAAATATTAATTATTTGAGTTTTATACTAATTGGTCTACTATAGATTAGTTTTCCACCATTTTACATGAACTAATTCTATATTATTAACCCTATCCACCCCTTTTCAATTTAGGGTTAAACAAAAAAGTATGAATGCTTGTCAAATTAGAAATAGAAAAAGTATATGAGAGAGTAATTTGGTATTTTCTACTAAAGGTCCTAGGAAGGATAAAATTCATGATTAATCAAAATTTTCATCTCCACACCCAAATTTTAAGTACTCATCAAGAAATTTTCAATTATGTATTTTGAAGCCTCTCAAGTTTAAAGGCAAGGTGATCTCATTTAACCTCACTATTTCATATCATGTGTAATTCTTGGGGAGGATAATGAAGAAGTTAGCTACAATAAGTAAATTTAAAGTAATATAGGTAGCCTCAATTATTTATCCCCTCACTTATTTTTAGTTATTTTATGACACCTTCCTATTAAGGTATCCATTAATTAATCAGGATAGAATGATTAAAGAACTTTGATAACTATTAGGTGGATTTGGCTTAAAATATCATTTTGGCCAAATCAAAGATCTACATCTAAATGTGGTGATAGAAGTGTGGGATATGGTCTATGAGATCTTGGAGTTTGTAGTTATAATTCATAAAATTTATTACCCAGGTATGCCATTCATCAATGAGAGAGATAAAAGGAGGTTTGGAAACTAGTATTGATAAATTTTAAAAAAATATCTATGATTGGAAAGGTTAGTGGATGTCCCTTATAGGTATGGCCCTTTTGATAAAATATTTCCTTCAATCCACTCCAATTATATATTGTGTATTTGTTTAATATACCTAGTTTAGTGTCTAGATATATATGAAGCCTCCAAATTAATTTCTTCTAGAACAAACTAGATAATAAAAAAATATTTGATTTGGAAGCCTAAAAAAAATAAAAAATAAAATTAGGCCTTGCATTTAGAGAATGTATAAGCATGAACCTAAATTTGGTGTGAATTGTTTTTTAGGAATATATGATGAATGTGATAGGTTATTTATTATAATCAATAGATAAATATACTTAGATACAAATAATAAATATATGCTACTTATTTAAGAAGATCTCCCCAAAGGATCAACATTATGGAAAATTTTGGAAGGTTATCGAGGAATCCTGATGAATAAGGTATGGTGGAAAGTCTGGGCTAAAGATAAAGTGGATTTATAGCAGTGTGGGATATGGTCTATGAGATCTTGGAGTTTGTAGTTATAATTCATAAAATTTATTACCTAGGTATGCCATTCATCAATGAGAGAGATAAAAGGAGGTTTGGAAACTAGTATTGATAAATTTTGAAAAAATATCTATGATTGGAAAGGTTAGTGGATTTCCCTTATAGGTATGGCCCTTTTGATAAAATATTTCCTTCAATCCATTCGAATTATATATTGTGTATTTGTTTAATATACCTAGTTTAGTGTCTAGATATATATGAAGCCTCCAAATTAATTTCTTCTAGAACAACCTAGATAATAAAAAAATAATTGATTTGGAAGCCTAAAAAAAATAAAAAATAAAATTAGGCCTTGCATTTAGAGAATGTATAAGCATGAACCTAAATTTGGTGTGAATTGTTTTTTAGGAATATATGATGAATGTGATAGGTTATTTATTATAATCAATAGATAAATATACTTAGATACAAATAATAAATATATGCTACTTATTTAAGAAGATCTCCCCAAAGGATCAACATTATGAAATTTTTTGGAAGGTTATCGAGGAATCCTGATGAATAAGGTATGGTGGAAAGTTTGGGCTAAAGATAAAGTGGATTTATAGCATGATTCATGGATTGATTTTATCCTACTAGAAAGAAAGGAAAATTTGGGAGATTTTATGAGATTTGAATATTATATATGGGGCTACAAATTCTAAGATTATTTTGAACTGAGAGAGAGGAAAAAGTGTGGAAGCAACTAGATAGACCTTCTAAATATATTAGATAGAACATGTTAAATATTATTAACCTCCTAAGGATCTACCCACTACCCTACTTTAATGGGGAAGATTAGTTAATCAAGTAAGGTAGTGAAACTTGAGTAATGGTAATCAAATAAGCTTATAATGAGATTATGACTATAACTAATCAAGAGGTATGATTTTCCCCAATAAAAAGGTACAAAATTATTTTTTCTTGAAAGAATAAAATATTTTTATTTGGATATACATTAATTTTCTTTTCTAACCTATGATAAACTAATGAAAATAGGATTCCATGGGTATTTTTTTTTTTGATGTTTGGAGAGGCAAATGAATATGATAATTGTCCCTTTCTAAATCTATACGACATATTTCTATGAAAAATTGGAACCTCAATTTTTTTTGCTCAAGAATAGTGATATATTTGGTAAAATAATGGAACATGAATATTAATAATGAAATATAGAAACCCTTTGTAAAATTACTCTGACAATTATTATATAGAATATCTAGATAAAATGGAATAAAATAATTTTCAAGGAGTTATGATAATTAGTGCAAGTTTGGGGTAGAATGGAAGTAGTAATTTTGAACATAAAAAAATGGATGAATAATAAATAAGAGTACCTAAATAATGAAGAATATTAGGAAAAAATGTTTGGCTTCTCATTCCTTGACATATCTCAATAGGACCCCTAAACAACTAGTTTGAAGAATATATATATTTTTTGGTTCCCTCCCCTATCAATGTTAGTTAAGTTGAAATTTGATGGGGACACTAAATTAAATATTGGATGGATAGGTTGATTTTATGTCTTTAAAAATAATCAAGGAAAACCTCTCCTCTTGATTACATTATAATTTTGAAGAGAAATAAATAATAAATTGAAAAGACTAGTGTTGCTCAAAGCCCTAGAGTTTGCAATAAAAAATATGGAAAAGATAAATAGTAGAAGGGGATTCTAAAATCATAACCCATACATTAAAAAGAGGGAAATTCACTCCTAGATATTGAAGATGGTCATTGTTGAAGTCACATATCTAAAATATGAATTTGAAAAAATTGAGCATACTAAGAGAGCAAGTAATAAGGTGGTAAAAAATCTTTCAAACCTAAGATTGGATATCATTTTGTGATATAACAATCCATATTAATACTTGTGAGACAAAATCCTTAGATAATTAAGGTAGTCTGTATTAAGGGATGTAATGTATTTTTTAAGTGTGGCCCACAACTTAGATCTCACCTAAATTTTAAAAATTAAATTAAATTAGGAAATTGAAATCATAAAAGGATTGGTGGTTTTTATATTTATTGATATTAATTATTTTTATTTACTCCACTTTCATCAAGCGAGTTGAAGGAAAAATCTATTGATTTCCATGCACAAGCATTTAATCATTTAAACTGACTATGGGTGCATTGTATTATAAATAATTTTTGTGTCAGGAGAGGAGGAGAAGTGGCATGTAATTTGAGTTCATGTCATGTCTTTGGCCATGAAAATTTAGTAAGTACACTTTGTATCTTAGGAAAAAGACCTTTCTTCTAAGAAAGACTTTTATGAATTGGTATTTGAGAAGGTATGCATAGATTTGAGAGCAAAGAGTTCTCTCTATTGTATTTGTTTCAGACTTTGTATGGGTTAAGGTGTTTATAGATTCACAATATTTTATTTAGGGGTCATGGGTGTGGCTTAGGAAATGCTAAAATTGATTTTTTTCTGCCTATGATTAAAAATAAAGGTTTGATTTCACATTTTCTATTTTTGTACAAAATAAATTTTCATTTTTTCTTTTTATAGTTAGGAGACTACTGAGGAAAATCATTGTTTAATGTGATGGGTTCCTCAATTATTTCAATCCAAAGGAAGAAAAGGATTTTATCCCATCCTTGTATTTATTTTGAGTTTATCTTTTAAAATTATGGAGGAGGGAAAGGATTTCATATTAGGATACCCTTTGTATATAAATTATATGAGGATGGATAATAAATAAGGTGTTTTCAAAGTAAATAAAATGGTTTTCAATTTCCCCTCCAAGGAGTGTGAAGTGGGTCCAAATATAAACAATCTCATGGATGAGTTTGTTGGTTATCTAATTTTTTTGGTGCATCAATATGTTATGTGAGTGTGGTTATTAGATTGTATTATAGTGGGGAATAAATTTATAATTAGGATGTCAATTCTACCATATAGCTCATTATGTAAATAATGAATGACCATGGTACCATTTTTGGATGCCATAATATTTATGACACCATACATGATATTGATACTACTACCTTGGTATTATTGTAACTTATTATTGCATGAACCATAATATTATGGTATGTTATTCAAATAGTAATCTTAATCACAAGTACAACTAAAATTTCATTGGTTAGGTTTTGAAGTGAGTCAAATATCTATAATTTTATATCAAGGCCTTTGATGTAGTAGGAATGGTATCTTTTCATCCTCATTCATTCCTTTATGGGCTAGACTTTGATAGGGAGGAGGTGGACCATGTGAATGTGTTAATTATTGACTAATATGGATACTAAGTTTTAGTGGGAATTTTAATATTTTTAAGTGAGGATTATATTCCTACATAATTTTATTCAATTCCTTGAAGCTTATAATTTTTTTAATAACTAATACTACTTTTGTAGAAGTTATAATATATGTGAAGACTATTATAATTTTATAAGAGTTTTGAGAATGGTTTTTCACCTTACTACACACACCAAAATGATTGCATTTAATTCTCTCCTCTCTCTTGAATGTGATGCTTTTGGCCTTTAATATGGAGTTCTAATGTGAATTAAGTTAGGTTTTATTTGTCCACCATTTGAGTACCTTTGTTTCCTAACCATTCTTAATTTTATTGAATATATTTAATCTATTTTTTATCAAGATGGATGGGTGTGGTAGCTAGTTGTTGGTGTGTTAAACTGATTTATTTTGACCCTTCTAGCTTATATAGTTGGCTATTATGGGGTATCTAATATTATTTGATTTCATAGATTAGGGTTTGGGATTCATTTCAAGTGGGTGTTTAGAGTTTGGAATAAGAACATAATAAGTGTATTGGCACATTTATCGAGTTTATTTTATCAAAATGTTAATATGTCTTATTTTTATTTGGATTATTGAGTCTCAACTATAAATTTACATGTCTTAACACTTTTATAAAGGGATACAACCATATCCCTAGGCATATTTAGCAAAAACATTATATTATTAGTAATTAGTAATTATTAATAATAAATTATTTTAATTTATTAAAAAAAATTAATTAATATTATTTAATTATTAATAAGTATTAATAAATAATATTTATTTATTAAATTAACTAATAATATGGTTGACATAAGTTCTAAGAAGTGAATTCCAACTAGATGGTCTCCTCCTTAGGGTCATATGATTAAGCTTAACTATGATGGAAATGTAAAGAGAAACCCAAGTTAGATAGGAGCTAGAGGTGTTTTTAAATATTCTAATGGAATATTTCTCCTTGGATATTTTAAAGCTTTGGGTAGATTCACCAACAACTTCATTTAATCCAAGGTTATTTAGAGTGGGATCTCCATAACATTGCAAAAGAATTGGATCAGTCTTGCTATTAAAGGTGAATCCTAGCTCATTACAAAAAAAATAAATTTAAGAAATGTCACTAATTGTAATATTAATAAAATATTAGAGGATTGTATATATTTTCAACATAATTTCAATCATTTCAATATCAAATACACTTTTCATGAAGGTAAACATATTGTGGACCACTTTTCAAATATGGGTGTTAGGATTAACTCCTAAAAAAACCATTTGGAGTTGATTCATGCACTAAATGTGGAATCCAAAAATAATAATGTTATTTATTTGCATCATCATCATAGATTAATCAATTATATTAATGATTGAAGTGAGTGTCCCCTATCACATCATCATTCGAGGCATTTGCCTTTACTTTCAATGGCTCAATGGTATAATGATTTGGGATGGAAATCAATATGCATGGTAGTAAGCATGTGTAGGATATATTTAATATTGAAATCACCCACATAAGTTGGTCATTTTTATATTTGTGTGGGTTGAGAAGTAGTCTAGATTAAATAGGAATGTTACCGGTGACATAGAAATACCTTATGTTAGCTCAGGTACCTTTAAGAGAACTAGATAGAATAAGGATAAGTACATGGTGATCAAAACTATGAAAGGGATGAATTATAAAATTATTCATAAGTATTCACTGGATGATGTCTACCACTCTTTCTTGGGACTAGAAAATGACTTGAAGTTAAGGTATATACTAAATTATGGATTTTTTTTGGATAAGAAAATAAAAATCATGACCAAGGAAGCTTTGAGTTTTTGGTAATAGGCTCTTGCTGATAATGTGAAGGATGATAAGTTTTTAAAATATATGGATACTAGTCTCTTACATTCAAAATTATCAATGACATTGGGTGTGGGTGCCTTTTTTACTTATATTGATTCAATCATTTAGGCCATGAAGGACTAATGAAATGTAACCCTAGGCTAGATACACTCAAAGTTTATTAGCATTTAGATGGTCTTATTTAGTGCCAATAAATAATTAGTAGTTCATGAGGATGTTTGGAACTTAGGAAATGTGGTGGAAACTAGGTTGGATCAGTTATGGGTTCTTCTGAAGGCCATTACAATAGACAACATCACTTGAGGCTGCAAGCTGATTGTCATCTGTGATGGGATAGGTATCCCAAGTGACAAGGATGATTCCAAGTTAGAAGATTATCTTATATAACTAATCATTGAAGAGGAAGCACATAAAGAGGGTCCAATATTGGTGGTTTCTAGTTCTTCTGAGGATGTCTAGGCTCTCTATTACTTTTTTCTATTTCAAGTTATGTAACTTGGTTATTACTCTCAGTTTAATTCCCAAAATCACTATTGGTTTTAGTGGGTTTTTTTTAATATATTTACATATTTCACCAAGGTTTTTATAACTTTATAATAAATGGGATTTTCCCCTTATTTTTGATCTATAAAAAAGTTTCTCTATTATTATTTTATTATTATATTGAATAATTAATTTTTAATATTTTATTATTAATTATTAGTTTATTTAAGTAATTATTACATTTAAAAGATTACAATATATTTTATTATTAAAATCTAATTTGTTTGGATTTGATCTTATGAAATATATATAACATAATCCCTATTTATTAATCTTATGAAAAATACTACCTTAACAAGTGAGAACAAAAGGAATAGGGGGATCACCAAAGAGAGTAAAAAATACAGTGACATTATGACCCCCTCCAATAGCATTACAACCAAGAATAATGACATGGAAGCTTATACTAAAGAACCAAGTAAGAGAACTATTGGCCACTTTACAAAATATGAGACCAAGAAGCCCAAGGAAAGGAACAAGGTTGTTGAAATTGTGGAGTACTCTAACTCTGAGGAGTCATCTACTTAATATCTAGTCCTTTCCTTTTTATTTAGTTATTTATCTTTTTTTTGTGGTTGAAATTTGTCATTATTTTTTAGACTAATGGTAGAATTTATACTATGTTTGGCTTGGCTATAGTGGCCTTGTCTCTTGTTTTGAATTTTTTTGATATGTATTGCTTATCTTTAGTACTTGTTTTAGTTACAAGATATATTAAAACATGTGTATTTACCCGATCAAATAAAATGAATTATATCTATTTAGTTGTAATAAGTCTCATTATTTTGCATTCATTTTAAATAAAATTTGTTATTTTTTAGGACTTATATAATTCCCACTTTTTTTGAAATACTCATAATTTACTTTGTAGAAGCAAGATTGATCAAAGTAGAAAATTAGGGTATGAAGGAATAATGTTATAAATATCATCATAAGATGATAAATGTATGATTTTTGATATAAATATGATGTATAAATATTGTACAAATAACAAAATATATGAATAAATAATGGATTTTGTACCTATATTATCTATCTTCACATTGATTTTTATGTATATGGATGATTTATTTTACCTTTTCTTCATAGTATGAATAGATGTATTTTATTAGATATTTATGTTTTCTTCACATAAAAAGGCTCTATTTTTGCCTTTTTATTCATAGGATTTAATCATTAAGTAATATTTTGGTGATATAAGTTGATTGTGTGTTTAATTGTTGCATTTTCTAGAGCATGCATATGGCTTAGAGAAGAAGGGTTTAAGAGTGACAAAATGGTTGTCATAAAATAGTATTATTTTACACTATGCATGCACATTATGTATATTATAATACCAAATTCATGTGATATTTTGTATAAATAGATTTAAAATTTTAATGTAGAGGTATAAAGGAATATATTAAAATACGTCAAGGAAAAATATTACATGTACTAAGGTGAATCTCCCACATTAATATTTTGGTAATAAATATATAAGAATACCTATAATATGATAAATTTATAATTTTATGGTATACTTGTTTTTTTAGTGCATTTTCATTCTAATTTTATTGCCTGCACACATTCAATAGTTGAGTTGTTTTTGTCTTAGGTTACCAAACATATGGTTATAGTCATGTAAAACTAATGGGAGTTTTAGGTTATATAGGATAGGAAAATATTGAGTAATTTTACATTCATTTTTAATATGTTATGAATATAGTGTACACTTTAGAGTGTAAATGATCTCCACATAATATTTTTTTAATCTAGTTATGCTACTATGGTTCATCATATAACTCTTGACCTTAATAATTATATGATCAATAGAATTTTCTAATGATATAGATTTTAATGTGTATCATATGGATATTATTTTTTAGTTTATTTAATACTATAATGGAATGATATTTTTAAATGTGTGTGACTTAGTCTAGTGTGTGATACCCAATGGAATAGTAATATAGTTGCATGAGGATGTATATCAAAATTGATTTAATTATTTCCTTTCTATTTGTGGAAATATGTTGTAATTACATTTAAATATCACTAGTATTTCAATTTAAACCTTATTTGAGCATATATATTTACTCATGTTTTTTTTTGAGGATCTTTGACCATTTATGGTTATTTGTGTTGTCTTTATACTTCCATTATTATAGTCATGGTCTAGTGATTCAATGATAAATGCATATTCATCATATTAGTGAATATTAATCAAACATAGAGTCAAAAAGGAATTTAAATAAAAATGTATATAATTAGGATGATGATCCCTATTATGTTTTAAAAAGTGGAATGGATGATTTATGGAAATGAGGTGTTAGTGATAGAGAGAGATAAAATCACATATAGAGAGTGAGTAGGGTGATCTTCTAGGTGTAAACACAGAAACAGATTATGGAAAGGATGGGAAACATATTGAGACATATAACAACTCTCATTTATTTCCAACTATGGGGGAGATATAAGTTTTTGACTAAAACAAAAGCCAAGGGCCATAAAGGACTAAACCATCTACTAAAGGGGGATATAAGGGTAGCTAGCTAGAGGTATTAAAAGGAGATTATGGATATGGTATGATTTTTGGACCAAATCTGACAAAAGGGTTTATTTTGTATTCAATAATTAAATAAAGAAAAAACCTAAAAGATAAGGGTTTTAAGGATGAAATGCTTGTTGGAAACAAGTAACTATCATATGTAGAGCCCTTTCAAAGAAAGGATGGATTCAACCATTATCTACTGCCAAACATAACCCTGCTATCATTTTTGACAAGGAATAACTTCAAGTGATATAGGAGAGGGAATACTATATATCTTATAATTGAATGATATATGATTTTAATGACATCTATTCATGTTTGGCTGACCTTCATGACTAGATAAGGGGACTTTAAAAAGCTCTTGTAAAATGTAAGATTGAAATAAACCCTTGTGACAAAGGTATTGTTTTTGTGATTTTGATGAAGATAAAGATGCCATATTTAAGGACTATTATTTAGTTTATTAGGATTATCACATGCTATTAACTAAGCCCTGGTATCTATATTTTAATCCTCATATAGAAAATTTTAGCTCAAAACTAATTTGGATCTGATTACCAATCCTTACTGTTCAATTTTGGCACCATAAATTTTTAAAGCTATAATAAATTTTATATGGGATCTAAAGACCTACTTGCATAAGTGGATTTTAAAGTAAGGGATAAAACATGGGTTCAATCTCTAGTCTATGAAGGTTTACCTTTCAAATGGCGTATATGTTTTAACATTGGTCATTTGGTGAATAACTTCCTGAGTATTAAACATAAAATAATAAATACTTGGTGGAAGGATGTTGATTTATAACATATAATAGTTTAATTAGATATTAAGAGTGAGGACCCAGAGGTCATTCCTAAAATGCTAGTGGAAAAGGTGGATCCAATTTAGGAAAAAATTGCTTGTCTCAAAAAAGATAAATAATAAAACTGTCTTTTTAAAATTTAGATACAAGTGGGAAGGCAATGGCCAAGTATTTAAAAATTAAATATAATGATGGGAAGAAGGATTAGGCTCAATTAAAAAATCTTTCAGCTAATTAATTGGATGTAAATATCCCCATATTTATTAACAATGGGGATAATGGAGAGTAGACTATAGTATGTAACAAGAAAAAGGGGTGTGGTAAGGAATTTTAAACATCTAGTATGACCCTTAGATCTAAAAAACATAATATTAAGGAAATATCTTAATTTTTTGTTGGTTGTTTTTAGTTGTATCATTGTTGTTGGAATGAGATGTAGGTTGTCTTTGTTTCATTTTATCACTTTATGCCACCTCTACTTTTTTGTTTTTTAAATTGTGTCCCATTAGTAGAGGAGGTTATTTTAGATTTATTTGTTCTATATTTTTCTCCATTGTCTATGGGAGGAGTCCCTTTCAAAACCTTTCCATTTACCAATAATAATAATAATAATAATAATAATAATAATAATAATAATAATAATAATAATATGTTACATTTTTTAGATAGATATTTTATAGTATATCATTATAATTTTATCATCATAGGAATATAAGGGTATACCCCTAAGCCTAGAAGATCATAAAGTGAGAAGATTAAATCTATTCTTAGCAACCATATCTCACTCCTTTTGTCACCTTGTCTATTTAAGAAGTTTTAGTCAAATAATGTCATAAATTTTGGTTTGAAAATGAAATTAAAAAAAGGGTGTCATTATGGAAACCAACAAGTGAATTATAGGATATAAAAGCTACATATAATAATGCATTTATAGATTATTTATGGCTTCATCATGTCCAAACCCCAGGAATTATCACATTCAATGAATGCCTATACATAGGGAATCTTTTATAGTGGGTTTAAAATATTATCATTCATAGTTTCATATATATATATATATATATATATATATATATTATGTATATCTTTTACAAAATTATGTATTGCATGTTACATTACATGGATACATTATGTTACTTCATATAATATTTACATGGTTAATGTTTTTGTTTTCTTGTGTGCTCTATGATTGATTGATTTTTTTTTTCATGTATGTGATTGTACTTGTGTGTGTGACATATCATGTATTTTTTGTATTATCCATAGAGGATCCTTTAGTCATCATGTAGTGTCATTTCCATGTGATTCATTACTTGTTAGTCACTTTGTTTGTTTGATGGTTAAATTTACTATATCTTATTAAATGATTGTATGTAGTTGTATTGATTTATTATATTATGTGATATCATATGCTCGGCACCATGATCTATATCATGAATCTTACTATTTGCATTATACTATGCTTGGTGATTACATTTGTATGGTCTTTATCATGCATCTATTGGGGCATACTACTTTTATGTGCTTTATTATTATACATTTACCTCTTAGGGGCATATTGTTACATTTGGGAATATCATTTGTCTATCTTATTACTAATATTATCACCTATATATTTACACTGGTGAAAACACATCATCTTTACTTCATCACCAAATGATGCATGGATTTATTATTCTTATGTTTTATTATCTACACATTTACATTAATGAAATCATACCCATACATTCCTCATGTTTTTTACTAATAATATTTTGTGTTATTAAGGATGCCACATTATTACATTGAGTATATCTCCTCCTTATTATAGACACCTCATTTTCCATCATGGGGGATTTTTTTATCTTATGCCCACATCATGTATTGATGTTTGGGGTGAGTATAGTAGATTATATCCTAATTATTTAAAGACCAATTAAACTAATGTTTCTATTTATCCTAAATTTATTATATCAATATGAGATTTTACCTAATATAATTTATACATCTTAGTCACATTATGGTTATTACACATGGTACATTTCTTTCCATATCTTTTATATATTAAGGCATCTTATAATAGTCATGAATATTACTTATATGTCTTTATAGGGTGCTATTGAATCATATAATTTTACAATACATTATAATTTTACACCCTTAAAATCCATAATTCTACATCACCATATTAGTATGGGTTACATATTACACATTCAACTTATATGTTTACATATTTATATGTTACTATATCTTCACATGTTAAACACGATCTTTCATGATGTTACAAATTTATGATTTTAACTATATTACACATGGTTTGCATGAATATTTATTTTGGTATGGGTGATATTTAGGAACATAACTCACCTAAAAATGGGATAATTTATCAAGACTCTTCTATATCTAGTTATAGATTCCAATTGAACTAGTAAGACCAAGTGGAGCTAGTAATTATTTTTACTTCCTTGGAAAATTATTTTTCACCAGTGTAATGAGACCAAATGGAGACATTATTTATGTCTAATTATATAATAAACAATAATAAATTTTAATTTGTTATAATGTTTTTTCATATGAATAAGATTTCAATTTCTAGTTACAATATTCAATTTCATTACTTCAAAAGTGATGTCATGGTACATTTGTATTATTGACATCAGATCATTTATCCATTATATAAATTAAAAGTTTAGACTCAATAAAAATTAGGTAGTATTAAAATATTCATTTTTAATTATTATTTTACTTTGATACACATGGATACATGTACATCAAAGTAGGGTATTATCTAGACAGAAAAAATTTACAAGGCTTATTATTAAAATTTTATTAGCATTATTTTATTCAGATGGATCATTGATTAAAATTATGTACTTTTAGGTAAAATTTATTTTGTTTTCTAATTATTTATTATCATGTGGACTCTTACTTCTCCTTCTTATTATTTCTCTCATTTATGTTTTTTGTGATTATATGTAATGCCCAAAATTTACATCTTAGGCACACATAAAATCACACCAATTTTTTTAAACACTCCAATGAACACACTAACTCCTATTCATACAAATAAAGTGACACTAACATGGAATAAAACTCAAGAAAACACAAATACATGATGTCATAACAAGGTTATGGTCCAAATAATTATGCTTTAATCTATAACATGAACAAAACACACAAAGGGCTAAAGCTCAAATACAACCTAGAATAGTTAATGTGTTTTAAGTGCATCAATTTGAAACAACATGAATTCAAAAATATAAAGATGCATGCATAGACACATAAGGCTAGACTAGTTTCAATTCTCTTTACAAATTTTCTAAAAACCCCACAACCCAACAAAAGATAGATTTTGTAATTTCAATTTTATAGATAGAGAAGGGTCACATCCTAACTCTGTTAACATTCACAAGAATATATTTAACATTAAACATAATCATAGGATTAATTGAGTCAATGGAATAGGAAACTAGGTCAAAATTATTCTTAAGGCTACAAAGGTTTGATGGGGCTAAACATGCTACAAAACGATGCTGGAATAAATACCCAAATAATATTTAAACTATTATAAAATAATGAGTTAATTTTGTATGATAACATCACCAAAACCAAAGTATTGTTTCATAACATGGAAAATAAAATGAATAAAATTAATACCAAACCAAACAACATTTAATGATATTTTCTATCGTACCCAAAGAATAATGAGAAACAGGGTTCAAGGAAGCCTCACTTCAAATATCAAATAGATCAAAAAAATAAATAATAAAGGTTATAAGTGAATATGAAACTAAATATAAAAGTTTAAAAATTTTATATGAAATAAATGTTAAACTAGGCAATTATTACAACACCCTTTTTGGAGTGACCTCACATATTAAAATCAAGAACAACAAAAATTTATGAATAAATTTAATTTGGAAAGGGGTCACTAAAAAATAGCAAACATAAATAAAATCTAAAATTAAAGGTTCTTATATAAATTTAAATGTAAAATTAATCACCATAAATTTTTGGTTTCACTTTAAGGCTTCTCTAACTATTTTTAGCAACTCAATTTTGAATCAACTTCATAGATTGAAAAAGGAAATCAGGTACAAAAAATTGCCAAACAGCTTCAAAACTAGATCCACCAAAAAATATCAAAACATGGTATTTAAAAAGGTTATAGAAACTAATTCACATATGATAAATATAGAGTATAAATTTTTTCTTTTTAGAAAATCTCAAGTTTCAATATTAATTTTGAACCAATTTATAAACCAATTTGGTTTATTTCTAAATAGAAAACTCTTAGTGTAAACTTACACTAAATCTTATAAAAAGTGCATTCAATTGTTCAACCATAAAAAATGTTCCCAGAGAATGATATATCTATTTGTTTGATTTTAAGTATATGAATTAAGTCTCAAATTCATTGACACTTTATTAATGAGATTTTAAATAATACCTCAAGACCCACCATGGTCAACCTATCTAATTTGGGTTTCTACTATACACACTTATTTTTTACCACCAGTGGCTTCATATCCAAATTTAGATTAATTATTGTTAATTATTGAATACCTAGCTCAAGAATTTATATTAGTCTTGAAATTGGCTTCATAACCTTGCATTAAATCAATTTGGCTTAATAAATCAATTAAATAAGGCAAATACACATAATGAATTAATCAAAATCAAATAAATGACCAAATGTTGAAAAAGAATTAATTAACTTGCACACCCTAGTCAAAATCAATTAACAGGTTAAATTAATTTAAAATCTTAATTGAGTTCACCCATGAGCTAATAAATCAATTACTAAAAAAAATTCAAGACCATTTTATCTTTATGAGTTGTCACTTTTGGAAAATATTTAAAAGAATATCTTAGGAATATGTCAAACTCAACCAAAGTCAATAAACTCAATCATGATTATGAGTTATCACTTTTGGAAAATATCTAAAAGAATATTCTAAGAATATGTCAAACTCAACCAAGCTTAATAAACTCAACCATGGTCAGATTTAACCCATTCCAAGGGATTTGAAAGCCTATAAAAACAAGCCTAGAGCTCTTCATTTGAGAGGTCAATAAAATTAAAATTATAATACATGAATATATTTATGAAGCTAAAATCCTAGTGTTATATTGTTGAAATTGAGTCAAGCCATATCAATGGAACCAATAATTCAATAATGGTGCATAAAGGAGATGATTTTAGCCATATGTCATTGATGAAGACTTCTTATGCATAATCCAAGGAAACAAATAGAATAAATCATTTGGATCTCTCAAGGAAGGTAAATATTGTTGTTCTTTGCATTTTAGTTGGGTTTTTAATTGTTGTTTGTTCATTAAGCTCCCCCTTAAGATCTAGGCTTAGAGATGTTAGTGTGTTAGTGTGTTGATTTCATGATTTTATGGACTAACAATTGATATAAATTCCTCTCTTTTTCAAATTATTTGATAAAAAATGGCACACTCAGTGGGACTATCTACATGATTGTGCAACCCACAAATTTCTTTGTATTCATAGTTTTAATTCTTTTTTTTTTGTTGTTTTTGCTTTGCTAAATTAAAAATGACCCATAAAGAATTAATAATTTTTTATTTACTTATTTTGTTTTTCTTAATTTTTTTAATAGTATAGATAAATATTTTATTGATAATATTTAAAAATTTCAAAAAAAAAAATCTTTATATTTTAGAAGTTATAACTCTTTTAGTGATTGTCACTTTTTGTTTTTTAATTTTTTGGTAAAAATAGTTAATACAAAGCTAATAACTTTTTTGTTATTCATTTTTTTACCTAAATTTTTGTATAAATATTTAACCTAGACTTATAAATAACCTAAAAACATTTTGTGCCAAATGGATGTACATTTTAAAAGTTATGGCTAAATTACTCACTGCAGATTTTTCTGATTTTTGTGTTCGATTTTCTTGTTTTTTACCTTCTAATTTGTTTGCATGTTTCACAGGTTTATTATTATTTTTTTTTTGGATATTTTTTGAGTTTT
This sequence comes from Torreya grandis, assembly GCA_037957365.1. Taxonomy (NCBI): domain Eukaryota; kingdom Viridiplantae; phylum Streptophyta; class Pinopsida; order Cupressales; family Taxaceae; genus Torreya; species Torreya grandis. The sequence goes on from JARHVA010005004.1 coordinate 152,651, forward strand.
TTATTGTTATTTTTATAACCTTTGCCTAACCTAACATATTTTATCTTTTGGGTTTTGCCTTTGGGTCAACAAATTTAACCCTTTAAAGTTGCTTGTCTCATTTGATAAATAAACTTCAAGGCTGAATGAAGTTCAGACCTTTTTTTTGCATGACCTATTTGAAAAAAACCATTTCAATAGAAATTGGTCTTTTCACACTTCATTTATATGTCTAAATGAACTAGGAATCCTTAATTTTGGTTTTCAAATAAACTTTTTAGGGCGTTTTATTGGTTAAGTTTTTTTAGTTTCTTTCAAAGTTCACAACTTAAAGCCAAGGGGATAAAAGAACACCACCACATATTTTGTTTAGTGATATAAAATTAAATACACTTCAAATTTTTTGCATGTTTTTTTCATTATTTTTTTAGTCTAATTGTTTTTTAGTAAATAGGTAGTTGTGCGTGTATGCTCTCCCATCCATCCCCTTAAGAGAACTTTTGGGATCAAAAGTGCCAAATTCTTTTTGGATGGTTTAAAATTATTTCTATTTGAACATATTAAATCTAAGGGGATAGTAACTAATCTAATCAAACACTTTCAATTTAGTGAAAGTAAATTAACCTCATTTTAATTAACTTACAAACTTACTTATTGATTGTGTGTTTTAGCAAAAAGAGATGTGCATGTATGCTCTCTCATCCATCCCATTTAGGGAAATTTAAGGATAAATATCACCATCTCATCACAATTTAATCCTGGTCCAAGGCATGTAAAGAATGTTATTTAAATCCCTACCCAAAAACTAGCACTAGTACTGGGTGATCTTGAGGTGACCATAAAGTCTTTCTATTGTGTCATTTATCTTATGCATCTTGGCTTGAGATGGGGAATTCATTACCTTCCATGAGTTATATAAAGAAGCTTTGACTTTGAATTTCATCTCTTAGAATCGAATTCATCACCCCCATTAGGATCAAAGGTTTGAGTGGTTAAATCACCTTTTAGTGTTGGAGTTAAATAATAGGACGTAAATGCACATTGGATATTGCACTACACCGAGAAAGTGATGGATGTAGTGGTTAAAAAAAGGGCAAAACTTTTTTTTAATAAGCCAAGTTACAAAGACACCCAATTAAAGTGCACTTATTTTGCATCATTTGGCATGAAATTTATTATGTAATTTATCTATCTAAAATGTTTACAAAATAATTAGTTTTAGTCAACCCCACTTTGCCATACGCTTGATAGGAATTTAGATGATTTATTTATATTTTTTCATTTTCTTGATTAGTATTTTGAGACTAAAACTAATGTGTTTGTTTATAAACCAGGTCAAATCAATTTGTTTATACGTCACTATTTTATTTAAAGAGGCGTTAAGCTGGGTGTTTTACACCACACTTGTACCTTGTAATTTTTGCTAAACTTGTTTGTGTTGGTGTTAATTGTTTGAGATGGGTACCATTATGATTCCCATATTATTATCAAGTTTGAGCTTTGGAGTATTTGAGATAACATTAATCACATCATTAGATTATGCTAACACCATTATACTGCTCAATTTATTTTAAGACTTATTTACCTTGTATCAAAAACTATTATTTTAAACCATGTCACGTATGTTATTTGGACCTTGTTCATGCATCATCATGTTGTAAAATATTATCTATCTTGTTTAGTCCAATAATAGTTTTCAACCATTAAGTTTTCAATTAATCTTTCCATGTTTGAATTCAAACATTTATTGATTTTTGTTTAGGCCTCACTTTGCAAGGATCAATACACAGATCTTTCTCTTTTGGGTTACGTAACTTAGGTTAATCGATTACCCAAATTTGAAAACTATCACTTATTTTTTCATTCAATCTATCCTCATCATTGTTTGTGTTTTTATTTAGGAAAACACAGTCTTTTATCTAGATGCCTTTTGCCTTATGGCTTATACCAACTGATCATATTTATTTTTGATTCCATGTGTCGAGTTTATGTTAAAGTTGATCCAACCTTATTAGATTAAATAAATCATATCAAATTTTGTTTGAAGTCTATATTTTTATGCCATGTTTGGCCAAAATTCCTAGCAGATCATGTTTGTTTGAGCCTAGCTTTTGACTCCATGTTTAGACAAAAGACCTAGTAACTCAACTTTTCCCTTTACTAGTTTAGACCTTGTTTAGAACACTTTGGCATAGACTTTAACATGCTAGTGTTATTAAAATGATCAGAATTTTATGTGTATGAAATTTGATGTTAGACATTTGATTTGAGACTATTTTATGCCAAGTTCTAGCATAAACCATTTTGGATATATAGTTCCATCTTCAAATCACTGTTTGAAGTTACAACTCCACCTTTTTGACCAAGCTAGATCATGTTTAAACCCTTTGTCCTTTGGAAATAGTTTTTAAAAGTTTCCAAAAATCTAATTCTTTTTTTTAGATATTTCTTCATTGATGTAGATATGTCTAGCTACATTTATGGTGGAGTCATGTACAATCCAAACTATGATAGAATGGCCACACAAAATATCTTTGATTTTTGTCTTTATTCAAGACCCCTTTGATGATAATATAGTTTATGAGACATAATTTTATCCACATTATATAAATAAAATTGAGGACCAAATTCAAGACCTTAACTATGATGATATGGTTGGTGAGGAGGAATTGGGTATAAACCTCTACAATGACTATGTTATTTAGGAGATGGATCCATGCCCTCCTTACAATAATCAACATAGAGAACAAAGGCATGGATCAACATATAGTCCAACTCAAGACCCTGACTGGGATGATATGGTTTATGATGAGGACTTGGATGCTTTGGCTTATGTGAGTAATCAAACTCCATAATGCCCTACCATTTCTATTTTAGGACCTCATCCTTTGGCTTGTGTAAGTAACCAATCTCCATAGTTCCCACCCATTATCTAACCATCAGCCATTCCTCATTTAGTGACTATCATTCCCCACTTTATAAAACCCTAGCCAATCCAAACCAAATATGAACCAATCCAATTATGATCCCAACCAATCTTTTAGCCTAAACTCTAGCCAATCCAACCTAAATATCAACCAATCTAATTATGATCCTAATCAATAATCCAATCATGTTCACAACCTATCATTCAACCTCAACCAATCATTCATCCCAAATTTTATCCCATCATGTAGCCTAAACTCCAACCAATCCAATCATTACCTACCCAACTAAGCCAATCATTTGAGGAGCAACTTGTGCTCAAAACTAGTATTTTCCAACTCATTAGAAACCAAGGCCAAGAGAACCAACTGATCAGATATGTTTTTTTAAAACTAACCATTTGTGACAAGTCAATCTATGATGAATCACCTTTCAATCCTATACTTATTATCGAGGAGTCTCACTCTAATGAGCCAGTCTTTACTGAGTCACTTTTTAATGATTATAATTGCCTTTAGGCAAATCATTACATTGACCATATGCCTATTTTTTAAGAGCCTCCTATTGATAGGCTAGTCTCTAAAGAGTTGTCTCAACCTTTTTCCCATCTTAGAGGAGTCTCACTATGACAAACTAGTCTTTGTAGAGATTTTTATGCCATCATAGGTTGTTATTTGTCAAATACCAAACATTCAACAAGACATCATTGTAACATAGTACCCATCATATGAAGAATCAAAATTAGAGTTAGGTTCCACTCTTAAATTGACATCAAATTTATAATTAGAAGTAGAATCAACATCAATCTTGGCCTTAGACTCAGAGTCCCTTGAGTCTGAATGAGATTTAGATATAGAATATGTTTATGACTATTACAACATTGGTTATGCATGCCTATCAGATCAAGTACAAATAAATTTATGATCCTTTTATGGTTTTTTAGGATGATTATTTTAGCATTGACACAATTTCTTCTAGTATCTTCTATGAGGATTGTGCAGCCTCTTCCCATTCCATTACCATTCCACATGCCATTACCACTAACCAACATAGCCATATTATTGGCATTTCATCTCCCACCAGTGTTGATTGGGACCAACATAATCATACCTTATTAAACTGCATCCATGGAGGCATATCAGATGAAGAAAAATAAGGGGTATAAAACCATAATCATAAAGTATAAGAATTCTCTTATTGAAACCTTTTTCAAGGTGTTTGGGGGCAATCAAAGTTAGAACTCAACATCTTCTAGTGAAACCTTCTTAGAAGTGTTAGGGGAATATCAAAGCCAAAAGTCAACATTCCTTAGTGAAACCTTCTTGGAGGTGCTATGGGACAATCAAGATAACTTCATTGGTGAAAACCTCATTGAGACACCCATAGCTGAGTGTAAAATTTCTTCACTACTTGATGAAGACATTATCAAATATCAAATCAAAATAGCTTGTTATCTACAGCCTAATCAGATGGTAGCTGCTTTTAGGCCTAAAAAATAGAATAATTTGGTGGTCTTATCAAGAGAATATTAAAAAACATTAGCCTTACCACATCTAAAGATATGTTGAATTCAAAATCAAAAACATTATGTGTGCCTAAAAATCTTGATCTTCATTTTTTGCCCATCAACCTTCCGTTCCATTATCCTCCATCATTCCATTTTACAAACAAACCTATCATCCATTATTTATCTTTATTTACTATCCATGACCGCAATTTCCTTTATAGAGGATTTAAAGATATCTTGTCTTGACATTTTAAGGAATAAGAATAAATAAATAATGAAGATCATAACAAAATTTTTGACATCCAAATCTATAGTTAGTTCTTGATAGAGCAACTATTTAGACAAGGCGTGGGCTAGCAATTTACATGATTAAGTATTCTAGTTGTATAATTTCTTGATCAAGATATGCATCTCCACTTCAATAATAAAAATAGAATCATTTATCATACCTAGGCCAGAACCAAACATGTGCCATATCATATCAAGTTATCAATCCTTTTGTCGTTATCACATATCCTAATCATTCACTATATCACTTAGGGGTAACACTCCTATCATTTTATCTAATCTATTAGACCAATCATTATTATAATTAATAATTGTAATAAAATACAACTAAACCATCCAACCATTTCATTCTTACTAAACCAAACATGTTTTTAATCCTATCAACTTAGCCTGTTTGACCTTAGTTCTTCCATTGGTTTCACATTTTTAGCATATAGAATTAGACTAGTTTTAGCAGTTTTTTCAAAAATTTTAGATAGAGACAGTATTTTGGAGAAATATGATAGAAGTTTTGGTAGTTTCATCCTTTATTTATTATTTTATTATTATAATTTTTTTTATGTGAGCCTAATTATATCACCTACTTGGGCAAATCAATGTTCACTAGTCTTGATACTATTTATATCACTTGCTGGGGTAAATTAGTATCATCAATCTATTAATTGTATCCTAGCTATAACCACCTATGGGAAAACTAGGGGTAACATTTATTTATTGTGCCTTGAAATATCACCTAGCCATTCCTATGTCATACTATGCCATCATACCAACTGTGCCTATTTTATTTGAATTGACTACTACACTAGTCAGATTCCTCCACTATGAGGTGAACTACTATGAGCTAAAGCCATTTTGGGACTATGTGGGTCATGTTTAATTCATGTTTAGGTCATTTTATTCCCCCTTCAACCATGCTCTCACCATTTTGTAAGCATCATTTCAAGTTCTCATGCTCTCACCATTTTGTGGCATCACTTCAATTTATAATACTCTCATCATTTTGCGAGCCTGAACCTTTTAGTGTCTCATCATTATTAATTGAGTTAAGATGATTTGAAAATCATTTAAAATAACTAAAAAAATTGACCGCTTCTTTGTCTTAAGGATTTTGGTAACCCTCACTAAGTCACAAACAAACCAATTATTCCTTAGCTTTACCCATCATTTTTGGCCTTTTATCCTACACTATCCCTGTTTTCTAAATTTATCCCTATTATTCTATCACATCCATCATGTCTTCTATCAATCATCATTTTCTTCCCATTTCTTTGGAGAACTACATTTGGACTAAAGTTTTTGTTGGATATAACATCCATAAAACTATGTAGGCAATGCCCACTTGCCTAGAGCATATAGAGACAACTTAAGCACCTCCTTCCTTTTCTTATATTCCCCCATCTTATTTATTATTTTAGTTATTGTCTAGTTTCTATGGGCAATATTTGTCATGTTGTTTATACTAACATAAGGACTAACACTTGTTTGTTTCTTTATTTGTCTTGTTTGTTTGTTTGTTTGTTTTTTTTTTTTTTTGTTTATTTGTTTGTATGCCTATTTATTTGATTTTAGCACTATGGTTGTGATTCAATTTATGTGTGTTGATTGGGTGATTCCTTACACATTATTCTTGAATCTATCCATATTTAAATATTTATATTTTTATCATGGTGTTTATCATCGATGTAATTATTTTTCATTGAGTATTAGATATTGAGAGTCATTACTTATGCATATTTTGGCCAAGCCCCCATGGTGTTCTATCATGAGGCTTACCATCAAATGATATAGAAAAAATTATCTTTGAGAGATCTAAAACATCATCATCTCCTTGATATCGACATCAACAACAATCCTAATCTAATACCCAATCATATCCCAAATAGAGTAATTAACACATAAATTTCAACCTTTGTTAGTTCAGACAAGCATCTCCCTACTAGTAGGTTATCCTAATTCATCTTTGTCCACTATATCAACTTATCAATCATCAACCATAAATCATGTTTTCATAATAAGGGTATACTACATTAGCACTATACAACGTCCCACATGCATTCTCAATGATTATATCACCTATTAGGGAAAATCATTATGTTATCACCAATTTTCCTTTCTTGTTTATCTATCCTAATTGGGGTAGTTCCATCTTCTCAATGATTATATCACCTACTAGGGTAAATCATTATGTTATCATACCACGTTGTCACAATTGGGGTACAATGCTTATAATCACCTTTGGGCAAACCATTGTACACCATCCCACTTGCATTTTTAGTGATTTTCCCCAGATTTAGGTAAATCATTATGTTGTCACCCCATCATCTTCTATTTTTTGGTCCCCTCATTTTGATTATTTCTTTTGAGGGAACATTTTATAACCCACTTACCAACCACTCCCTCGAGGGGGTAACTATAGTTCAATCATTACCATTGCAGTCGTAAGCATAAAGAATTATTTTATTCTTTGAAAAGATGTTACTATGTTTATAGCTTACAACATCTTTCTAACTAGGGGAAAACTATAGACACCTAAATTTGGCCACCAATGGATTTATATCCAAATTTAGACCAATTCTTATCAATCATTGAATACCTAGCCTAATAATTTCTATTAATCTCAAAATTTGGATTTATAACCTTGCATTAAATAAATTTGGCCTATTAAATCAATTAAAAAAGGTAAATACACACATTGAATTAATCAATTTCAAGCAAATATCCAAATGCCTAAAAATAATTAATTAAATTACACACCCTAATCAAAATCAATTAGCAAGTTAAATTAATTTCAAATCTTAATTAAGTTCATCCATGAGCTAATAAATCAATTATATCAATTACTAAAAAAGAAATTCAAGAGCATCTTACCTTTGTGAGTTGTCACTTTTGGAAAATATCTAAAATAACATCTTAGGAATATGCTAAACTCAACCAAAGTTAATAAACTCAATCATGGTTGTGAGTTATCATTTTTGAGCAATATCTAAAAGAATATCCTAAGAATATGCCAAACTCAACTAAAGTTAATACACATAACCATGATCAAATTTAAATCATTATAAGAGATTTGAAAGCCTATAAAAGCAAATCTAGATCCCTTCATTTGGAAATCTCAATCAAAGTAGATTTATAATCTAAGAATAGATTCATGAAGCTAAAATCCTAGTGTTATAATATTGAAATTGAGCCAATCCATCAATCAAGCCAGGCATTTAACAATAGTGCCAAGAGGAGATGGAAATAACCAAGCCCCATTGATGAATATCTCATGACCATAAATCGAGCAAGCCATTACAACAAACATTTTGGATCATCTAAGGAATTAGAATCTTTGTATAGGTTACAAATATTTCTTATCTCAGCACTTGAAGGAATCATAATCAATGACCAATGAAGATCACAAAAACATTCTTAGAATCCATATCCGTAACTAGTTCTTGATAGAGTATCTATTTAGATGAGGTGTGGGATAATAATTAACATGATTGATTATTGTTTTTATATAAATTTCTGATTAAGATGTGCATCTCCATTTCAATAGGGCAATAGAATCATATGCCATTTATCATATCTAGGCCAAAAACATGTACCATACCATTTCATTACCATATCATTTCATTTGCCATATCCATTTGTCATTGTCGCATACCCAACCATTCACCCCATCACTTGGGGGTAACCCTCTTACCATTTTATCTAATTTATAAAACCTTCATTATCCTAGAGCAAGACCATTATGTATTATCATTCCATTCCTATCTAGACCGAAGCCTATTTTTAGTCATCCTACCCATTCCTATTTTGATCTTGGTTCTTTTGGTTCTTCCTACACCTTTTATGAGGGGATTCCAATCAAATTTTAATAATCAATCGAATCCATGTTTATAATGATAGTTTGTGAAAGTAGTGTGACAGTCGATCTAGCAAGATATTTTTTATTTTCCATCCTATATTGAGTTTGTTTATGTGATCTTGATTATAATTGCCTATGGGTAAATTAGTGTCTCACTAATGTTGATACTAATTATAACCACCTATGAGAAAACTAGTATCATTGACCTATGTCATTGTATCATATTTATAATTACATATGGGTAAACTAAGGGCAATATTTATTTACTATGCATTGACACATCACCTTGCCATCACTATTTTCATTTGACTGGCCATTTGCCAGGTTTAAGAACTTGTTGGGACCTAGTTGATTTTTCCTCACCTTTTATGTGGATGGAATTACTATGACTTGAGGTTATTTTGGGACTATTTATGTCATTCTCAATTCATGTTGAGATCACCTTAGTACCCCTTTCCATATGCTCTCACCATTTTGTGAGTAACCTAAGTCAAACACTCTTTCCATTTATTAATTAGGTATCTTATCTTTCTCTAACAAGTTGAGATACCTCAAAATGTCAAAAACATTTCAAATATTTCAAAATCCAAAAAATCTTTATCCTATCTAAGCTTAGTTAGTTATCCTCGATCCACCTTATTGGGGCAAAGTCATTGTTAGGATGCTTTCTTTTGCTTTTTATTTTCAAGATTTCTATTTATTTATTTAAAGTTATTTATTTGTTTATTTAATTTCAATTTATTAGTTTTATTTCAACACTATTTCCTTAACTCAGTCTATATGTATTCATTGGGTGATTTCTTATGTATATTATTCTTAAGTCCATCCATATTCATGTGTTTACATTGTCATCATGGTTTTTATCATTAGTGTATTGTTTTCTAGTGAGTATTATATTTTGGGAGTTAGTCTTAATGAATATTTTAGCCAAGTCTTCATGGTGTTCTATCATGATGCCTACCATCACATGTTATAGAAAAAATTAGCTTCAAGAAGGTCTACAAGAAATGGAGCTACAAAAGTTTCTCCTTGGCACCTTGGCAAATCCTTTCATACCACCCTTGATCAAATCAACCAATTGACCATTCTAGTTATATCATTTCTCATAAGGATGAGCATCTCCTCATTTATAGGTCTAATTGAATCATTTATATTAATCAATATTATTATTCTATTCATCTATTTCATCACTTTGTGCCTACTCATCTTCAATCTGTATTCCAAGTTATATCCTTGAGCTATGATTCCTAATCATACCTAACTAGGGCACAATCATCTTTAGCCAATCTAGGTCCTTTTAATGATTATAACCATATATGGGAAAATCATTATTTTGAATTTTATTTTTGATTATAACTACCTTTGAGAAAATTAGTAATCTTTAAAAATCAATGCATGCAAGCATTTTCTCATTTGGATTAATCTCAACCATAGGCTAATTCCACCTTTTTTCTTACTTATTTTTCAAGGGACTATCCATCAACAAATGTGATGACCATTCCCTCAAGAGGGAATCATCATAGGCTTCCCAAATACCGTTTGGAGATTTGTTATTCAATCTTCATTTTCTTTTTGGCATACATTCTATCTTTCATTATTTGAGGAGACATTGATTTGCCTATGGTTTCCAACATCTTCCCAAATAGGGGCAAACTATAGACACCTAAATTTAGCCACCAATGGCTTCGTATCTAACTTTAGATCAATTATTTCCAATCATTGAATACCTAGCTCAAAAATTTCTATTAGTCTCAAAATTGGTTTAATAACCTTGCATTAAATCAAATTGGCTAGATAGATCAATTAAAGAAGGAAAATACACACATTAAATTAATCAAAATCAAATAAATGACCAAATGCTTAAAAATAATTAATTAACTTATGCACCTTAATCAAAATCAGTTAGCAAATTAAATCAATTTTAAATATTAATTGAGTTCACCCATGATCTAATAAATCAATTAAAGAAGTTACTAAAAAAGAAATTCAAGAGCATCTTACCTTTTTGAGTTGTCACTTTTTAAAAATATTTAAAATAATATCTTAGGAATATGCCAAACTCAACTAAAGTTAATAAAATCAACCATGGTTGTGAGTTGTCACTTTTAAAAAATATCTAAAAGAATATTCTAGGAATATGTGAAACTTAACCAAGCTTAATAAACTCAACCATGGTCATATTTAATCCATTCCAAGAGATTTTAAAGCCTATAAAAGTAATCCTAGAGCTCTTCATTTGGGAGCTCAATCAAAGTAAAGTTATAATTCTGGAATAGATTCATGAAGCTAAAAGCCTAGTGTTATAATGTTGAAATTGATCCAAGTCATATCAATCAAGCCAATTATTCAATAATGGTGCATAGAGGACATGATGTTAGCCATATGCCTTTGATGAAGAATTCTTATGCATAATTTGAGCAAACAAAATGAAAAAATCATTTGGATCTCTCAAGGAAGGTAAAGATTATTATTCTTTGTGTTTTAGTTGGGTTTTCAATTGTTGTTTGTTCATTAATCTCTCCCTAATATTTAGTCTTAGATATGTTAGTATGTTAGAGTGTTGATTTCATAGTTTTATGGACTAACACTTGATCTAACCTCCTCTCTTCTTCAAATTCCTTGATCACATCTACAACATTTAAGTTAAGAGAATCATAATATTTACATCAAGACACTCAATAATAATCCAGGTTAGAATTTATTAAGTTTACTTATTAATTTAAAATATATATGTTTAACCCAATGTTAATTGTATAACTAATACTACATATTAAGACTGATCCATAATTTCACATTGCCAAGGTAAGTTAAACCCACTATATTTCAAGTTTATAATTACCAATGTTTTCTTTCCATCTTAGGTTATTAATGTTATTTTATAATATAAATTATGTGTTCTTAACACTAATGCTATCATCCAACTATGAATCTTAGATATTACAATAGTTGTGTATCCAAATGTTTACTACTTTCTACCTAAATAATATTTAATTGACTTATTCCATAAAGTTCACAAATGATAGATAAAATAGTTTTCAAATCACTACTAGAAGTAACTCTATTATTAAAACACTAGCCTACTTAATTGACCTACTCAACAAGGTTTACGTATCATAGATAAAATATTTTCTAAATCACTACTGAAAGTAACTCTATTAATCAAACACTAGCCTATATCTATTATCAATACATTAATTGATATAGAGAAACTATTGACAATGTAGATTAAGAAATATTATTATACATTGATATCCTTGAATAATATAAAAATCATTATAGTTATCTAGTACATAATATCCAACATGAATCTTTTCAATAGTAAGTCAAATCAGGTTAATGATAATCTCCAAGAACAAAACTTTACAAATGTCTCAATAAAAAAAACATGTAATCATCATTTATTCAAAAATCAAATAAAATAACATAAAAGACACTACTAATTTCAACATAAAAACATTACATCTCTATACTTTATCTCCCATTAGTAACTCACCAACCCGCACTATGAAAATAGTCAATGAAGGGGTTAACTTACGTTAAGCAAGAGATTTCTCTCTAATAAATACTTCATTTTAAAAATTAATAGACATATTAAATAAAGGTATAAACTAAAAAACATAACATATGATAAATTACATACTAATCAATAAGGAAGTTTGATCTTATCAAGATAAAGATTATTTGATTGGTATCCAAGTTCATCAACAAAGCAATATAGATAAATATAATTTTAATATACTAAAAACACAATATACCAATATAGATGCAAAATAATCAAATTGCACTAACATGAAAATAATACCATATCAAAAATATTTATACAAACATTGTAAGAACATAAAAAGTTTGAGTTCCCTTCTAGGTGTGAGCAAGAAAATAGATGGCTAATCTACATGGGTTTCTATTTTCAAATTCATGAAATCACAAGACAAAGGAGCTAACTCATCACCTACATATTAAGGTTATGCCTAGTTTTAAAATTATTTCCAAGGTAATCTCCATTGAGCTAAACCATCAAAGTCTCAAACTAAGGTATTGTTACTAAAAAATTTATTTGTATATTTAGCAATTAGAATAATATTTCTAAATCCATCAAAGATTAAATCCATTCCTAACGGTAATAAAGGAAGAACCAATCTTGTATTCTTTACAAAACGTGAATAGGTGTTTCAATTCCATAATATGACCTCTTAATAAAATAAATATACACCATTATATATAGGCATGCTTTCACATTTAAATCACCACTCCAAATCAATAGATTTTTACTACTTTAATTATACATTTATATATACTTTCAAATCTAAATTCTGACAACATTAATGAAACAAAATTGGTAATATACCTATAAGTATAATATTTACATGAGTCACACACACACACACACACACACACACACACACACACACACACACACACACACACACACACACCATTTGACATAATTTTATTTTATATATTTTTTAATATATAAAAAATCTCATCTTCATATATATATATATATATATATATATATATATGAAGATGAGATTTTTTATATATTAAAAAATATATAAAATAAAATTATGTCAAATGGTGTGTGTGTCTATATATATATATATATATAATTTTGAAATTTAAAAAAAAAAACTATTGTACTTGATTTAATAGGGTAAAATGAAAATAGATCAGGAGATTTTTAGAGATCTAGGGTTTTTTTATTTTCTTTTACAAGAAAACAACTAGATTTGTTAACAAAATCATAATTAAAACACACTCTAGATTTTCATCTAATATTTAACATGTTCATTAGTTTAGAAAAACTTAAGAATTTAAAAAGAATAAATCCTTTCCCTATTTTATTGAATCTCCTTGCTTCTTTCTCATTCACTACATCTTCCTCCATATTCATCTTTCATTCTCCATCCACCTATATTTATCCCTTGGCTAAACCTCAAAATGGATCTTCTCTCCATTAGGTAACTTTTTTAATGGGAAGGATGCTTGTATTATTTTATTTTATTTTTAGGGTAAGGGTTTCACTCTTTTATTTTAATTATTTAATGGATTTGTCATTAATTTTATTTTTATTTGATTAGATTAATTATTACACTAATAAAATCAAGTAACATAATATTTTAATTTATTACCAACCTAGTAATACTATTTTAACTAATATTAACATATAAATATATTCATGCGAATATATATAAATATTAGAGTAACAATATTTGATCTAAACTTATTCATTTAATTCACTTATCTACATAATATGATTATATGATACACATATTTATATACGTATGTATTTATTTATCTTATTTACTTCGATCATTAAATGTTACCTGAGCTTAGTCAAAAATATAACTATGTTATTATTTCCATTTTAAAACTAGATTTTGTTATAAAGACACTCAAAATATACAAGTCAAATCATTAGGACTAATTTAACATAAAACATCCATTCAATGGGTTCAAGCAGCTATTTAAATTAACATAAATTTGGTCCAATGGATAAACCTAACAAAAGTGAATCATCGACATAGAAATCCCTAGTAAGGCATAAACATCACATGAAATAATAATATAGATTATTATTAGCATTACAAATACACCTCAAGGAAGTACCACATGAGTTACAATGAGCTTAATTCTAAGTCATCAAAATAAGGTAACCAAAGTTGTTAAGGTGTGGAGCTAAAAGCTTCACCAAATGAGCGAGTTTGCAAAGTTACTGGAGTTGCACAGTCACCGGCATTAGTCAGGAGCGATCGACGTCGGTCAAGAGTCAACTAGAAGATGCCAGCGTTGGTCATGTATCAGCCGATGTCGGTCATAGGTAGATAGGCAGGGACCGATGTCGGTCACATGTGTGTCCAGAATGCTATTTCTGTGGATAGAACAGAATGTTTGCATGGTAGGATTAAGTGATAGTCTTAAGTCTGCATCTCTATTTTTAGTAAGACTATTTTGAGCCCTTGATTAGGAGGTGCATCTATTGGTTGTAATTGCATTGCTCATGTTTCCTAATTATTATATAATAGGGATAATTCTTCATAGCTTAGTGTGTGTAATGTTGAATTGGACAATACAATTGTATATGTGTATCAATCCAGGTTGTTGGAGTTGATTGTAATTGAGAGAGAGCTCTTGAGGGAAAGAGATCTAGAAAGAGATCTATACATCTGAGAGAGGTGTGGAAGAAAAGAAGTTTCTTCAGTTGTATTCCTTCTGTAAAGAGTTTAATACAAGTTTTCAGGGTGGTTTCTTATATCTCTTATTGTTTGCTATTATCTGATTCTAGTTACTTATCTTTCTAGTTTAATTCTGCATTTATTGCTTTCACATTGTAATCAACATTGTTGGTTGATCCCCAATAAGTGGTATCAGAGCTCAGGTTGACTAACAGGTATTTCAGATCTGGTTAGTTGTATTGATTACAGGTTACTCACAGGGATTTTTGTTTGAGTGGGAGAAGCAATGACAGAAGAAAGTAAATTGAGAATGGAGAAGTTCAATGGCAAGCATTATCAACATTGAAGAATGCAGATAGAGGATTATCTGTATTAAAAAGATCTATACTTACCGTTAGATGGGGTTTTAAAGAAGCCCAAAGACATGGATGATGAAGAATGGGAAGTTCTTGATAGAAAGGCTCTTGGATCTATAAGATTGAGTCTGGCATCTACTGTGATATCTAATTTATCACAGGCAAAGACAACGGTAGAGTTGATGACTACTTTAGCAAATTTATATGAAAAACCCTCAGCTTCAAATAAGGTATATCTTATGAAGCAGTTATTTAATTTGCAAATGCAGGAAGGTGGATCTGTATCTAATCATCTAAATGATTTCCATGGAATTGTAAATCAATTAAATTCAGTCAAAATAGTGTTTGATGATGAAATTAAAGCTCTTTTAATATTATGTTCTTTGCTTGAAAGCTGGCATAGCTTGGTAATGGTAGTTAGTAATACTACATTTGCTTCAAATATTTTAAAAGTAGAGGATGTTGTTAGTGTAATCTTGAATGAAGAAATTAGTAGGAAAAGCATAGAGAAAACATCAGGGAATGTTTTAAGTTTTGAGAGCAGGGGAAGGAAAAAAGAGAAGAGCAAGAAAGGGAGATCAAGGTCTAAGTCAAAGGTGAGAGGTAGATCCAAATCCATAAATGGTAGGAAGCCACAATGCTAGAATTGTGGAAAGATAGGGCACATAAGCAAAGAGTACTGGTCAAAACCTAAAGAGGACAATCAGCATGAAGGTAAAGAAGAAGCAAAAGTTGCAGGTATTACACAAGATCCTCTTATATTCTCTTTGCATAATAATATAGAATCTTGGGTGTTAGATTCTAGTGCCTCTTTTCATGCTACCCCTAATAGAGAATATTTTAGTGACTATATCCATGGAGATTTTGGAATAGTGTATTTAGGGGATAATGAGCCTTGTAAAATTGTTGGCAAAGGAAAAGTGCAGCTGAAAATGTAGAATGGCAACACATGGGTGTTGAGAGATGTCATGCATGTTCCCAGCTTGAAGAGGAATTTAATTTCTATAGGAAAGTTAGGGGATGAGGGTTATATAGTAACTCTTATAGCTAAATCTTGGAAGGTGACCAAGGGTGCACTTGTAATGGCCAGATTTAAGAGAGTAGGTACTCTCTATTTATGTAATTATGTTAATAATAATTCTCCTTCTGTATTATCTACTTCAGATGTGGATGTAAAGTTGTGGCACTCTAGGCTCAGCCACACGAGTTAGAAGGGAATGCCCATTCTTAAGTCAAAAGGTAAGCTTTCAGATTTGAAAAGCATAGATCTGGATTTTTGTGAGCATTGTGTTTTTTGGAAAATAGAAGAGAGTGAGTTTTCTCAAGACTGGGTCAACAAAGAAGAAGCATAAGTTGTAGCTTGTTCACACAGACATATGGGGACCAACTCAAGTTGCTTCTATTGAAGGATCACAATACTTTGTGTCTTTCATTGATGATGCTACAAGAAAGGTATGGGTCTATTACATAAGGAAGAAATCTGATGTTTTTGACACTTTTAAGATTTGGAAAGCTATGGTTGAGAATGAAACAGGTAGAAGATTGAAGTGCCTAAGATCTGACAATGGTGGTGAGTTCTGCAGCTATAAGTTCAACTAGTATTATTATATACATGGAATACGTAGGCAAAGGATGGTTCCAAGGACACCTCAGCAAAATGGAGTTGCTGAAAGGATGAACAGAATAATAATGGAGTGTGCAAGGTGTATGAGATTGCGTGCTGGTTTGCCCTTAGAGTTTTGGGCAGAAGCTATGGATACTGCAATGTACCTAATTAACAGAGGACCCTCTATAGCTCTGGATGGTGGAATTCTAGAAGAGGCATGGATAGGTAAAAAGTTAGATCTCTCATTTCTCAAAGTTTTTGGTTGTGAAGCCTTTGTGCACATTGATAAGGAAAATAGAAAGAAGCTAGATGCTAAGTCTATGAGGTGCACATTTGTTGGCTATGGCTCTAATGATTTTGGATTCAGGTTTTGGAATCTAGGAACTAACAAGATAATTAGGAGCCATGATGTTTTTTTCAATGAAAAAGTGATGTATAGTGATCAGCTCAAGAAGCTGAATCAATCTGGGTAGAGCAATGGAGAATTGGACGAGGTGATGGTCTAAAATGATCTCGTGGGAAAAATTAATCATAGACAAGAAAACACAGAGACTGATGTTGGTCAGGTAGGAACCAACATCAGAAAAATAGGAATCGATGTCGATCAGATAGTGACCGACATCAATCAGGCAAGAACTGATGTCTGTTAGGCAGAATCGATGTCAGCCAGTAACAGGCCTAGAAGTGACCGAGGTCAGTCACTATCAGAGAATTTGGGTGGACAGCGTGTTGTGAATGAGTCTTAGATGCCCATCAGGAGATCAAAAGGGTAAGTAAACCTCCAACTCAATACTCCCCTTCATTATTCTATTTATTGCTTATTGATGGTGGAGAACTAGAAAGTTTTGATGAAGTAATATAGGTGGAATCCAAGAATCAGTGGGAGCTAGGCATGAATGAGGAAATTGATTCCTTGAAAGAGAACCAAACATGGGATTTGGTTGTGTTTCTAGTGGGAAAGAAGACACTAAAGAATAGATGGATCTATAGGTTAAATGAAGGTGAGAATGGACATATGAGATATAAGGCCAGGTTGGTTGTGAAAGGATTTACACAAAAACTAGGTATTAATTTTGGTGAGATTTTTTCTCCTGTTGTTAAAATGACTTCTATACGGACTGTACTGTCTTTAGTTGCTATTGAGGATTTGCATCTTGAGTAGCTTGATGTTAAGACATCATTTCTTCATGGAGATTTGGATGAAGAAATATATATGGATCAGTCAGAAGGATTTGAGGTCAAAGGTAAGGAGAAGCTAGTGTGCAAATTGAAGAAAAGCTTGTATGGCCTCAAGTAAGCTCCTAGACAGTGGTATTTGAGATTTGACAGGTTTATGACTGAGCATGGCTATAGTAGGTGTCAATATAACCATTGTGTGTATTTTAAGAGATTAGATAATGGTAGATATATTATTTTATTGTTGTATGTAGATGATATGCTGGTTGCAGGATCACACATGCAGGATATCTCTGAGCTTAAGGTGAAATTAGCTCACACATTTGCCATGAAGGATTTGGGAGTAGCAAAGAAAATCCTTGGCATGAGCATTAAGAGAGACAGGAAAAATCACAGGTTGATTTTGTCTCAAGAGGATTATGTGATCAAGGTGTTGAAACAGTTCAATATGCAGGATGCAAAATCGGTAAGCACACCTTTGGCTGGACATTTCAAGTTGAGTAAAGAACAATGTCCTAATTCACATGATGAGGTAGATTACATGAGTAGAGTTCCATATGCTTCCATAGTAGGGAGTTTAATGTATGCAATGGTTTGTACTAGACCAGATATTGCCCAAGCAGTGGGAGTTGTAAGTATATGGCCAATCTAGGGAAGGAGCACTAAAAAGCAGTTCAGTAGATCCTCAGATATCTGAGAGGGACCAGAAGTAGGCATTTGTGCTATGGAGGTTTAGATACTTCTCTACATGGTTATGTAGATTCAGATATGGTAGGTGATTTGGATGGCAGAAGAAGCACCATAGGATATGTTTTCACTATTGGTGGAATGACGGTTAGCTGGATATCAAAGTTGCAGAAGGTTATTGCCTTGTCAACTACAGAAGTAGAATATATTGCAGTCACAGAGGCTAGTAAAGAGATGATATGGATGACACAGTTCATTGAAGAGCTAGGAAAGGAGCAAGAGAGTTGCAGCTTATATAGTGATAGTCATAGTGCAATTAATTTGGCTAAGAATTCAGCCTTTCATTCAAGAATAAAACATATACAGCTTAGGTATCACTTCATTAGACAGGTATTGGAGGATGGTGAGTTGAAGTTGGAGAAGATCCATACAGATAAGAACCCTGCTAATATGTTAACCAAGCCAGTAACAAAGGAGAAGTTGAATCTTCATTCAAATTCTATTGGTCTTCATGATTGAGTTGAAGATGGAGGAGCTAGAAGATGTTGCTGTACAGGTACTGGTGTAGCTGTTTATCTCCAAGTGGGAGATTGTTAAGGTGTGAAGCTAAAAGCTTCACCAAATGAGTGAGTTTGCAAAGTTGCTCGAGTTACACAGTCATCAGCATCGATCAGGAGTGACCAACATTGATCAGGAGTCGACTAGAAGATGCCAGTGTCGGTCATGTATCAGCTGACGTCGATCACAGGCAGACAGGCAGGGATCGATGTCAGTCACCTGTGCATCTAGAATGCTATTTTTGTGGATAGAATAGAATGTTTGCATGGTAGGATTAAGTGATAGTCTTAAGTCTGCATCTCTATTTTTAGTAAGACTATTTTGAGCCCTTGATTAGGAGGTGCATCTATTGGTTGTAATTGCATTGCTCATGTTTCCTAATTATTATATAATAGGGATAATTCTTCATAGCTTAGTGTGTGTAATGTTGAATTGGATAGTACAATTGTATATGTGTATCAATCTAGGTTGTTGGAGTTGATTGTAATTGAGAGAGAGATCTTGAGGGAAAGAGATCTGTACATCTGAAAGAGGTGCGGAAGAAAAGAAGTTTATTCAATTGTATTCCTTCTGTAAAGAGTTTAATATAAGTTTTCAGGGTGGTTTCTTATATCTCTTATTGTTTTCTATTATTTGATTCTAGTTACTTATCTTTTTGGTTTAATTTTGCATTTATTGCTTTCACATTGTAATAAACATTTTTGTTTGATCCCCAACAAAAGTCAAGTCTAATAATTAGTTACATGACATCTCGCTCACACATCATGCACAAGGGCACACTCAACACACCAATAGTCTAAATAATGTCACACAATTTTAGAATCACTATAGAGCTTGAGAAGGGTATTAAATTCATCCCCATTATAAAAGGTATCATCCTTGATGATTCTCAAATAAGATCATGTAGTAGAATCACCACATTCCCTAATTATAACAATCCACTATTACATGAACTCTCATGATATTACAAAACTCAAATAGATATTTCTCAAATGATCACAAAAAGTGATAGCACCCAAAATTTTGATAT
The DNA here is from genome assembly GCA_037957365.1 of Torreya grandis. NCBI lineage: Eukaryota > Viridiplantae > Streptophyta > Pinopsida > Cupressales > Taxaceae > Torreya > Torreya grandis. The sequence goes on from JARHVA010005004.1 coordinate 172,789, forward strand.
CAATACTTTGATATGCTAGAACATAAGTGCATATTGTAAATAACTCGTGTCATCCCATGGCATAATAAAAATAAGAAAGATAGTGTCAAAATGTGGAACCATTGTAATTACTATAATACCATTGGATATGCAATGTTGAGCCAACTGTTAACCAAAACATGTTACCATGTTATTCCTACTGAACAAAATATAATAACTTTGAAGACTTTTCATATAACATATACACTACCAACTAATATTATAAATTGTCAAGATCAGTAACAAGAGTATAATTACTAATCCATAATAAGACAATATCATATCCACTATACAACAAGCAATAATGAAATGAATACCAAGGTATATAAAGAAGCATATAATCCTAGAATAATATCAATAATAATTCAGTGTGAAAATAATAATAGTCTCCATCAATTACATCATCAAAAACATTTCTCCAAACCTACTTAGACCTCTCGAAACTACTTAGACCTCCCAAAATCTCCTTATTCACTTAGACTTCCCAACCTCCTTAGACTTCCCAAATAAATGCCCATATATATATATAGATATATATATAAAGAATAGTCAACACCACATCTGGTGGTTGGGAAGGATAATGTCATGAAAATATCTCAAATAGGTTCCCATCATGACCTAATAGCTTTTTTAAGCTACTTCTCCCCTACAAAACACACATTACAACATATATATAGAAAACACATGAACTAAATTTTGTCAAAAAAATACCATAGTAATTTAAATAATAAAATGTTAAAATAATCAATTTAAGAGTCAATAAGCTAATGAAATCATAAAAATAAATCAAAAAATTGTAAATTAAATTCAAAATAAGTTGGAACCAATAAAAAATAAGTCCAAGTCATAATTATCAAGTCATAAAAAAAATTCCAGTTCCAATGAAATATAAATCCATTTACTTCAAGTTCAATTAAAATAATTTATAAATGTTTAAAAATACAAAAGAATAAAGAAATGCAAATTTGAGTTCAAGGACTAGTGTTGGTTCTCAAAGTAAAATTGAAAACATCACATTACTTGAAATATGTGACTATAAAATTCAACCAAGGGGAGAAAGAATCCATAAAAATCAATCACCTTCCAGAGATGAGAGAACAAAAGTAGCTCATCTACCTCCTTGAGGTAAGATAAATATATCAAATCATCCTCCATATACCTCCCAAAAGAGTAACATGATTACCTCCTAGACGTAATAAAGTAAGACTCAAATACCTCTCAGAGGAAGGAGAAATAAGAACAATAAAGATCTTCCTATGTCTTCTAGTAACAAGTGTTGATGTGAATGTGTAGAAATAAACCAAGTGTGAATCTCATGCCTGGCACCTAGTACCAAAAGTACCCCAAAAAATATTCCAACTATCCCAAAGTCTCTAAATCAACTGATATATAAGTCTCTTATCAAATAATATGTCACTTTTTATTTTTGCACTTAACTCAAATACTTATTCATAAAAATGCTATGTTCAATCCTAGTTGTCTTATTTAAATCAAAATTAATAATATGTGCTGATGACCCTCATGTATTATCTCTAATGAAAATATTTCAATAGTTACACTATCACAATTTATTCATAGGGATATATCATTATTCAACATTAATTAACATGTCCAAATTAGAGTAATAATATACATTATAAAACTATCCCAAAAGAGTAACATGATTACCTCCTAGACGTAATAAAGTAAGACTCAAATACCTCTCAGAGGAAGGAGAAATAAGAATAATAGAGATCCTCCTTATGTCTTCTAGTAACAAGTGTTAATGTGAATGTGTAGAAATAAACCAAGTGTGAATCTCATGCCTGGCACCTAGTACCAAAAGTACCCCAAAAAATATTCCAACTATCCCAAAGTCTCTAAATCAACTGATATATAAGTCTCTTATCAAATAATATGTCATTTTTTATTTTTGCACTTAACTAAAATACTTATTCATTAAAATTCTATGTTCAATCCTAGTTGTCTTGTTTAAATCAAAATTAATAATATGTGTTGATGACCCTCATGTATTATCTCTAATGCAAATATTTCAATAGTTACACTATCACAATTTATTCATAGGGATTTATCATTATTCAACATTAATTAACATGTCTAAATTAGAGTAATAATATACATTATAAAACTATACTCACACTTACAACCACTATTGCATGATAAAATGAACATCCAAGTGAATCGTAATTGCAACACAAATAGTCATATCAAGAGAAAAATAAATAGCTTACTAACTCTCTCATAGGTAAGAAAGGCACCTTTGTTCTTCATAATGAAGAGGGTAACACAAAATTAATCTATTAAGATCCTACTTGCACACTTACTCTCAAATCACTAGTGGTTACATGTAAGGTCCAAACTTAATAACTCAAGGACAAGGTTAGATCTTACAACACTTTTATTCAAAATGTAAGGCATGCAAACCATACTAGATACCATCTAGTTATATAACAAACAACATTCAGAAGGTTAATAACACACTAGAGTGAAATAAATTCCATAACTATAACATAATAGAACAAGACCTCTTTATAACCTCATGGCTTATGCTTAACCAAGATGAACAATGAAACACTAACTAAAGCGTACTAACTTAGAGCTACCATATAAAATTTTTTATTTAAAAGCAATCAATTTTATCATATTGTTAATTATAATAGATTATGTTATTAGAGTTATATTCACTTAACAAACTAATACATAATCATTTAAAGTATACATGAAATATATTAAATTAGGCATTTACCATGCATAAACATATATACATACAAATTTTCTCCATATATATATATATAGTTATTATTTACTAATGAATAATAAAAATGACCAGTATAAACATATATTAACAAGACACAAGAGAAATATAATCAATAAGAAGAGTTCATCATTTCATTATTTTATTCACTTCAAGGTCTAATGGTCCATAGTGGCTAGATACTCTACCACAATAGTAAGCAAATAAAAAATGAGTTCTCTCTAACAAGATGCTCCTATCCACCAATGGATTAAATCCTATAACTAGAAATTAGTGATTCCCATCATAGTCCTTGATTGGAACTATGTCCACTCTCACCATGTCATTCTACTTGTACACATGTGAGTAAACATTTTAGAATACATGTAGCATTACACCAAAACTATAGAGCTCTCAATGTTTAACCATGATTTGATACTAAAATATAATTCCCAAAATTTACATCTTAAGCACACACAAAACCACACCATTTTTTTTAAAAAATACTCCATCAAACACACTAACTCTTATGCATACAAAGACAATGACACTAACATGGCATACAACTCAAGAAAGCACAATACCACAATAAGTTTGTGGTCTAATTGATTATGTTTTGATTTATAAAATGAAGAAAATTCATAAAGGGCCAAAGCTCAAATACAACATATAATAGTTAATGTTCTTTGTGTGCCATTGGTTTGACATAATGTGAATTCCAAAAGATAAAAAGACATGCACAAACACCTAAGGCTAGACAAGTTTCAATTTTATTTATAAATTTGCCAAGAGCCCCACAACCAAACAAAAGATAGATTTTGTAATTTCAACTTCACAAATAGGGAAGGGTCACATAGTAACTATGGTAGCATTCAAAATCATATATTTAATATTAAACACAATCATAGGAATAATCAAGCCATCATAATAAGCAAACATGTCAAAATCACTCTTAAGGCTACAAAGGTTTATCGGGGCTAAGTAAGATACAAAATGATGATGGAATAAATACTCGAACAAAGTTTACACTATTATAAAATAACAAGTTAAATCTTTATGATAACATCACCATAAGAAAAATATTATTTCATAATATAGATAACTAAAATGAAGAAAAATAATACCAAACCAAATAACACTTAATAATATTTTCTATCATACCAAGAAAATAATGATAAATAGGGTTCAAAGAAGACTCATTAAAAATATAAACTAGATTATAAAAATAAATATGAAATATTATACATGAATATGAAACTAAAGATGGGAGGTTACAAATTTCATATTCAAGAAATGTTAAAATAGACAATTATGACAACATCCTTTCTGGAGTGACCTCACAAATTAAAATTAAGAACAACAAGAATTTTGGAATAAATTTAATTTTAAAAGGGGTAATTAAAAAATAGAAAACATAAATAAAATATGGAATTAAAGGCTCATATATAAATTTAAAGGTAAAAAGAAAAACTATCAAACTCTAGTTTGTTAGAGGTACAATCACTGAGAGGGAGGGTGAATTAATGAGCCTAGATAATCTAATTTAAATTCCAATTCTTTAAAAATATTAAACACTTAATACATACATATATGAGGCATACACATCATTCATAGCAATGAACAAGAAAGATAATGCAAGATCAATCACATAACACATGACATACGTGGGAACCCCTCTTGGGGGAGAAACCCCACTAGAACCTATAATTGGACTACTATCCTATAATAAAAAGAACCAATTTAGACCAGATGCAATTGATCAAGGAACTACCGTCCCTTATTTTAGTTAGACTAAAATTCCACAAGAAGATACTACACCTATCTAGTTGAGCTGCCATAACAACTAGACCTTTATCAAGTTTTACCTTACAAGGAGGCTATAACCCCCTTGATGTTGAGCTACCATAACAACACCTATGAACATCTCTACCTTTGAACTAATGTCTTCAACACCTAATGATGGATATCTGATTATCACTCTTTACCTTCACTCTTTCACCCAATGATCCCTATTAGACAAAACACATTACATACTTGAACAAACACATAAAGATCAATTAAGACACATTATATATCCCAACTAAACCCACTCTTCAACTCTTCACTCACACTTACTTTAGCATACCTTATAAATGCATCCAAATCCACCTTTTGGATTACTCTACACTCTTTAGCAATAAATCTATCACCACATTAACCGTATTATCAGATGGTTATACACATAGTCCACACTCTGATCTACCTCTTAGATCAACCACCAAGGTCACATAGACACCACTTATCCTTTGATTATTCTTAAGACATATAAAACATCCTTTTGGATCAGCCTAGACCCTTTTGCTCATCCTCAACCTACAAGAGCACTTATTCTCCCATTATAATTATGACCTATAGGTCATACACATAGTCCTCACTCTAACCTATGTCTTTCCTTTATCTTTAACACTCTTCAACACATGCTTTGCTCACACATGTTTCATCCTCCACTTAGAGCACCTACTCATAAGTCACTCACTACAAGCATAGAAACCAACACATTTGGTTTCACCATTTATAGAGATATAATAAATTATCTTTTTCATAATCTTACTAGTTAGACACAACACATTATTTCACTCTTAAGGTTTCTACATGGGTCACGTTTAAGCACAACCCACTTTCAAATAGGCCTAAGTCACTTTTAGGTCCTATGGAGACCCATTCAGCTCTTTGACACTTATACAAGAAAAATAAAAACATAGGATCATTTTTAAACACATAAAACCATGCCACATGATTTATAAGTCCCCCTTAAGTGATAACTATCTTCACAATACCCTTATACTAAAGCTAAATTTGCTCAAACAATATTCTATGCACATAGTCACCATGAACCAATACATAGTTGACTTATAAACCTTTATTTATAATGAATATGATTGGTCAAACCTTCATAATTCACATATATCATGCTCATGGAGTATATAAAAATATCTAATATCTAAATCATAATAAGATATTCAGATATCACCAAAATGAGCTCATACATCCTTCTCAGGTCACTTGCAGAACATAGTCAAACACATAGTCAACTTTAGAGGTCAATGTATTTTATTGTACATACATTAAAACCTTATAATTAGGTTCATTATATGTGCCATGGAGTCCTCTTCAAACTTTATTTTTATAGCACCTTTTAATTTATTCTAGTTCAAAAGTTATGGACAAAATACAAATCACTAGTTTTTCCCTTTACAAAATTCAAATCCAAATGGTCATATTTAAAATTTGGTCATTATGAATTCCTCTTGTGCCCTTTCATCTTATATTAATCATGCATCATTTATCTTCTTTAAACTTTAACTCATAGTGCACCACTGCCCAAATGTTAAACTTTGAACACTTGGCATCATCTCACTTCTTCCTGGTATCCTGGAATAAACATACTCCATCGATATCCTATAAACATCTTGATATTTATTTATGTTAAACATTTGAAACTTTTAACTCATTTTTCTCAATATGATTTGTTGATCTTGATTAATACAAACACTTTCTTACCATCAAATCTTAGAAGTAACTCATTTTTTACCTCTACCTATCATTAATCAACTGTCACTTTAAAATCTTTGGCTCAATACATGTCATTAGATAAATATGTATGAATGATCATGAGCCATTGGATCTCCATTTTTTATTTATCTTTATCTCTTTAAAAATTGACTATGGGAACCATTGCAATCTGCCTGGAAGGCCAACTTTAGATTAATAACTTATGTTGTGCTTAGATGCATAATCTAAAATTTAGAACATATGATATAATCACATAGGATAATCCAAACATATATAAATTTTATCCTAAAAACGTTATTCATGTGATATATAATTCCATTAATCTACTCACTCATATTTTTTTTCCATAGAGCCAACTATGTCAAGAACTGCTTGGAAGGCCAACTTTGCACATGTATATCTTTTGATGCATTTCATCACGTGAACTAAAATTTAGTACATCTTAAATAGGAAAAAAATTAATATAATAATATGATAAAATTATCCTAAAACATTCACATGTGCATAATATAACACCATCAAAATGCCTACTTAGCTTTTCTTGCCACATTGCAAAATTGGCTAAATATGAGAAAACATTATCAAACTACCTGGGAGCCCAAATTTTCACTTGAATATATTATGTTTCACTTTATTTCATGAAATTTAGTGTATATAAAATAGGCACAAATATTATTACAACCATATGACCAAATCTACTTGACTCATCCATATGTGGTAATGCTTATATCAACAAATTGCCTACTCAGATTTTCTGCCAATAGACCCAAAATGTCTAGATGAAAATAATGATCAACTAGATGAAATAAACTAATGAACATAAGTAATAAAATAATTATTTAATTATTATATGACCCATTTAACATTATTAAGTCACCATACTCATCCCTAAACATCTATAACCATGCCAAACTAGAAGATCAACCAAGCTTCATTCAAGCATACTAGGACAAACACATTACACACTTTGCCATTATCATTTAGAATATCAAGGCACTTCATCCAATCCCATGTACACATCCATGAAATCATTTAAAACTCTCCAAAAATCTCCCCCTTTGTCATTAATTTCAACAACTATTATATAGCAATATACAACTCACCTTCTTTCTCTCTCTTCAAGTAGTCTCAAAATAAGAACTTTATCTCCCTTTGACATAATGAAAAAGTGGGAAAAAAATGATATTAAGGACATAAAAATAATATCAATAGGATAATACCATCTTTTAAATATATTACAAACATCCTCTTACTTTGGGCCTACCTCTTATTGCCTTGACAACTTCCTCTTTCTCCATACCAACACTCCAGCCAAACATTGTAATCAATGAAGAAAGAACACACACAAATATTAAAATATAATGTAAATCAAAATTTAAACATTTTATAGGGACTCCCCCTAATATTTATAATCACTTTCACCTTTTGAGCATCTCCAGATCTCCACACACCATGAATAACCACCACACATGCTTACTAGCCTTATTTCTCAAGCTACCTCAAGGACAACCAATAGAAATTCATGCCACTCACTAGACATGTAACATGATCTAAAATAAATTTATAACTCTCCTTGAAACATAAATACCTTTCTATTTTGGAAATATTGAGCAAATAACACTCTTCTTCACATTAGGCTTGTCTAGTCTCCTTATAGCCCTACCAAGAACTTATAGACCCAACAACTTTATATATACATAACTTCATGACCTAAAAATTAATATATAGAGAAATATAATATTATTCCTCAAGCACACAAATTTTCATTACCTATCTCATCCTCTATAACATACTTCCTCCATAAACCTACTAGCTAATCAGGGTTCCATCTTGATAAATACATGAACAAATTGAAAACCACAAACCTTAAAATATTTTTGAAGCTCTATTTTAAAACCCATTTATCTCATTTAACCTATTAATAATCCTTAGATCTAAAATAAAAAGGAAAACCACTTTTCTAGCATAGCTTAAAACCCTAGAATCTCAAAACAAATAAGGTCAACAAACCTCCTTTTGGTCAATGCACACCTCTAAAACGTCTTGCACATATGGAGAAACCCATCACATACTTCTAAAACAAGATTTGATCTTCCACACCTTTGGGAACCTTCAATTTATATACCATGGCTTTTGACCTATAATAAGATAGATAAACTTGGGAGCACACAAAAACCTACATACTTTCTTTCTCAGATATAACTACTTAGTCCTTTGATCCTAGGACCTAACCAATTACAAATCTCCCCATAACTCCATGCTTCACCTAGATTAGGACATCTTCAAAAAGTCTTCAAATATTATCTAATCATAGTTAATACTTTTATAGAAACACCTCCTCTTCAGAACAATGTGAACTTCTATGACATACACAACTATTCAACAAGCCTTTAATATGCTTATCAAGATCTAGGACATAATCCTAGAAGAAAGGCCTTCAAATTATAGGCTTACCTATAATCTACCACAAAATAATATACAGATAGATATTTAAAGCTCACCTTTATAGTAGAACATTTAAACCATGATCAACAAGCTAACTCCTTCTCAAGATAGGGCCACTGAGAATCTTCACAAGCTTCTTTTCTCCAATAAAAAGATATATAAAAAGAATGCATAAGCATACCTTATTTTCATACCTTCTCATCAAACAATATCTGATAGGTACTACGCTTCTTTTGATTGACAAGTGTCTCCTTAAAGACTAGATAGAGACACCTCTTTAACATAGAGAGACTAAAAGTCCCAAAACTTAGGATACTCCCATATCTCCATATCTTTCTATAACTTACAATCCTACCTCATCATCTAATTAAGATTAAATGGATGCTTAAATTTATTCTTTGCTTCAAATTTTTTAATAAATATAGACAATATAAACTCTTTATTTTCCTTTTTATCTATCATGAAAAACAAACCATCCTTAGTTTCAAACTGATCTCTCCTAACAAACTTAGGTTTCTAAACCCATGTATGACCTCTTCCTTACATACTAGGAGATCTATACACCTTATTGTGTTTTGTTTAAGTATCTAGCAATGTGACCAACTTTATGACATTTAAAACAAACAATATCACTCATACCTTTTACTTGATGATGATTGTGATCTTCTTTTTCTATCCGGATAGAAGACAAATTTTGTATCTTCTTCATATTTGATTATTTATTTGCTCTTGACTGATCTAAGTTAAGATTTATCCAAGACCAATTGCTTCTTCTTCCAAGGCTCCATGAGGACTCATTCTTGACTGAATTCCTTCTATAGTCCTTAGATTTATGGCCATAATTATTACATGTATAACAATGACCATGAAATAAACTTGCATACCTTGAAACATTTGGTTTTGTAAAAGACCTTATTACATTACTTTCAAATCTTTCATTCTCCTTGACATACTTAAGATTATCATGCTTCTTTTATAGTTTATCCAAATTGACTATAAAAATATCATTCTCAATCTTCAATGACTCCATCTTAATATTTAGTAGAGTGTACTCATCTTCTCTTTCTATCATATTTGCACTTGTAGTCCTTAATTGATCCTCAAGAATATTGATATTCTCTTCATCTAATTTGGTTTTGTTGGCCATGTATTTAAATCTATATGGTTTTAATTTAATAGACTTGATCTATTCTTGATACTTAATCTCATATCTCTTGTACTTTCCTAACAAACTTCCCTCAAGAGAATTGACTTATGCTTCAAGACCTTTGATCACATACCTCATCTTGTGATTTCTCTTCTTCTACTCTTATAGTTCAGCAAGTACACTCATGAGCTTATCTTATAGATCAACTTCTTATTCCTCATATTAAAATTCTCTATTGTTATGATAATATTATTTATCAAACATGATGTCCTTTTAATTTGAACTACTTTCCTCTTTTGAACTCAAACTTCTCTTAGCACCTACTAGCTAAACCTTGAGATCATTGATAACATTCTCATCCTCTTTGGCATATTTTTTAAAATTACATATCTTCTCTTCAAGTTCTTTGATCATATCCTTCCACTATTGAATCTCTTTCTTCAATTGTTTAGCCATCTTCATACCTACTTAGGATCTCCTTCAATATTTTAAACTCCCTCCAAAGGACTAAATCTGATACCAATTATTAGATGTACAATCACTGAGAGGGGTGAATAATCAATGAGCCCAAATAATCCAATTTAAATTCCAATTCCTTTAAACTCTTAATCATTAAATACATACATCCATGAGGCATACACATCATTCATAGCAATGAAAAATAAATATAATGTAAGATCAAGCACATAACACATACATATGTGGGAAACCCACTGGAACTTGCAGTTTGACTACTATCCTATAACAACAATAACCAATTTAGACCAACTACAACTAGTAAAGGAAATTCCATCCCTTATTTTAATGAGACTAAAATCCCTCAAGGAGATACTACCCCTATCTAGCTAAGTTGTCACAATAACTAGGCATTTAGAAAGTTTCACCTTATAAGGAGGTTGTAACCCTTAGATGTTGAACTCTCATAACAACACATATGAAAATCTCCACCTTTAAACTAATGTCTTCAACACCTAATTATGGATCTCTGATTATCACTCTTTACCTTCACTATTTCACCCAACACTCCCTATTAGACAAATCACATTACATACTTGAACTAACACATAAATATCAATTAGGACACATTACATATCCCAACTAACCCCACTCTTCAAATCTTCACTCACACTTACTTCAGCACACCTTCTCAATGCATCCAAAACCACCTTTTGGATTACTCTACATTATTCAACAATAACTCTATCACCACATTAAAAACATGACCAAATAGTCATACACATAATCCACACTCTAATCTACCTCTCAAATCAACCACCAAGCTCACATAGATACTATCTATAATTTGTTCATTCTTAAGACATTCAAAACATCCTTTTTGGATTAGCCTAGACCTTTTTGCTCATCCTCAACCTATAATATCACTTATTATCCCATAAAAATTATGAGCTATAGGTCATACACATAGCCCTCACTCTGACCTGTGTCTTTCCTCTATCTTTAGCACTCTTTAACACATGTTCTACTCACACATGTTTCTTCTTCCACTTAGAGCACCTACTCATAAGTCACTTTCTACAAGCCTAGAAACCAACACATTTAGTTTCACCATTTATAGAGCTATCATGAATTATCCTATTCATAATCTTCTTAGTCATCCATAACACATGACTTCACTCTTAAGGCATCTACATGGGTCACCTTCAATCACAACCCACTTTCAAATAGGCGTAAGTCACTTTTAGGTCCTATGGAGACCCATTCTGCTCTTTGACACTTCTCTGAGTAAGCTAAAAACACAAGAACAATTTTCAACACATGGAACCAATCCACATGATCTATGGATCTCCCTTAAGTGATAAAAATCTTCACAACACCCTTCTACTAAAGTTGAATTCACTCAAACAGTATTTTGTGCACATAGTCACCATGAACAAATACATAGTCAACTTATAAACCTTTATTCATACTATATATGATTATTAAAAACTTAATAATACACACAGATCATCCTCATGGATTCTAAAACACTCTCCAATAGCTAAGTCATCATGAGATATTTAGATATCATCAAAACAAGCTCAAACATACTTTTTGGGTCACTTAAAGAACATAATCAAAAACACAATCAACTTTAGAGCTTAATATCTTTAAATGTATGTACATTCAAACCTTATAAATAGGTTTATTATGCACACGGATTCCTCTTCAACTTTGATTTTTATAGCACCTTTGAATTTGTTTTGGATTAAAAGTTATGGATAAAATATAGAGCACTAGTTTTTCCCTTTACAAAATTCAAATATTCAAATCCAAATAGTCACAGTTAAAATTTGATCACTAAAAATGCATCTCATG